>JAFEMH010002049.1:0-384014 GCA_022495995.1 Adenophora triphylla var. japonica
CCATCACAAATGCCAAGGGAACTGACTGTAAAAGCGTCGCCATCACGCACAAGGCAAATGCATCCCAAGAGACATCACTCATCATCAACCACGAACCGCTCCTAAGCAGCTCGAAATGTCGATATGACCCGAATCAAGGATCATGCCCCGCACTTCTTCCAACGAAGCACGAAGAAAGTCCGCAAGCTTCACGCCACAAAGCTAACGCCACTCAATCAAAGGAAGCGAGATGGCCTCCACCTCCGGTCCTCCAATCAAAGCTCGAAAATCCTCAAAAGTGGGCACCATTTCATTGTAGGAGAAACAAGACACATGCCTCCTAACATCCCGTAACTTCGCGGCAGCCCGCAACAAATCCCAATCAGAACCAACTCCTTAAAAGACCAAACCGAGCAAAGACGAAACCTTACTCTCGAAAGCCCGTCTCTCGATGCCTCATACGGCGCCGCATCCACGTTTTCAACCGCTCAAGGAAGTGTGCTTGCCTCTCCCCGCGAAAGCCTCGCAAAATTCTAGGGACGTACGAAGAATCCATGGCAAAAATGGAGGTTCCTAGAGAAAATGGGGAAGAAAGCTCGAAAATGGCCGCAAATGGGGAAATGAGGAAGAACCAGGCACCGGAAAGCATTTATGTCCTTCCCAAAAGCAAGGTTGGTCCGTACGGACCTCTTTTGCATGCTAAGTATGTCCGTACGGACCTCCTTGCAAATGTAACTCCATTTCCTCAAAGAAACAAGCACAAAGGCCACCGTCCTCGCAGAACCTTGCTCCAAACCGCCCAAACATCGCCAAAGCCATTCCCGCAAACAAACACTACCCACAAACACACTCTCACCACGTGGTACTGTACAAAATAAAAAATAATAATAGCAACAATTTCTAGGACAATTCCCTAGAATCACAAAATATGACATTACATCTTAAAATAAAATACTGTTTGCCGTTGCAAATAAATACATGTGTTTTATTACAGTACCAATAAATGTCTCGTTGCTAAACAAAAAAAAAAAAAAAAAAGAGGGATATGAAAAGAGGGAAAGCAAATGAATACTAATCGAATCCTCGCAAGATCATCATCCTCGCCAAGATCCTCCGTGAGAAGTCGGCATCCCAGTCGAACTTCGCCCGTCACATCCTCGTCGTCGAATACCGAGCACCCGCCGGAGGCTCCCACGAAAAGTACTCGAAGGATCAAATCCGGCGAAAGGATCAAAGAAAGAAGGCTCGAGGAACCCTCACCCCGCGCGCCATGCGGAGGCATGAATCGATAAAAGGGCCGCTCCTCGAAGGCCCCGCAGCCTCCCGAAGATGTCCCGCATCCATGCTATGCCGCCTCAAGGGTCCCTCCCGCCGCGGCTCCGGCCGCCTAGGCGAGGAACGTCTGGCTGTAATGCCTCAAGGCATAGGCTCGTACGCCGGCACGCGTCGCGAAGACCTAAGCAGGATATCTTCGAAGCCATCTTCTTCGCAAACGACCTCATCGCCACGTAACGGCGAGTCAACATATCATAGGCTCTCCCCGGACTCGCACCAACAAGCGCCAAGGAAACGCTCAAAGAATACGCTTATACTCAACAACAAAAAGAGAAAAATACGTAAAAGATGCCAAGATGGAAAAGAGTAAGCACACTCACCGATCTATCTAGGTCCACTCGTATGCAAGCAGAGCTCAGCCCGGAACGGGCATGCATAATTCCTCCTCTCGATCCGTCCCCGCGGACGTACGTGAAATCCGGCCCCGCACGGAACCTCTCGGGAGCTCGCGGGCGCCCTCTCTCTCCCGCGCCAAGCACTCGCGGCGTCCTCAGCCTTCCTCCTCACGAAGGCCCCGTACTCCTCTCCATATAAAAATGAACTCCTGTGCGCGACACCGCCAAGGTACTCTCTCGAAATCGAGCACGTCCATGTCCCGGAATCAAGCATCCCAAAGGGAGGGTCCTCGGAGCCACGGGAAGCACACCGGGCCACGCGCGTAAGACCCGCTCTCCTGCATACATGACATCACAAGTCAAGCCCCGCAAAGATCTTCCGCCGCGCCGTCACCTCTAGAGCCCTCAAACTCATCCCCTCATACCGAGCCCACGGGAACAAGACGAATCCCCTCCGGCTATCCTCTCCAAATGCTCCCGCACATCCCCGTAGGCGACGGTGAGCTTCCCCCGCCGGGTCCTCCTCTTCCTCGCCGTATGAGCTCAAATTTCAAAGATAGCAGGTAAGCAAGAATGTACTCTGATCTCTATCCCACGGAAGCACCGGAAAACCTCATAAAACCACACCTGTGACAAAAACAGAGAAGGCTCGGGCAAAAGAAAACGGAGAAAAGACAAGTTGCTAAATCAAAAAAAGCAATAAACTCATACCTCCAAAGCAAAGTCAAAACAGCCAACGAATCAAGCACACCCCGGCTTAAACCGGTCCAAGGAGAAGTAGAGCTCAGCCTAAGCCTCGCTCGCCCCAAGCAATGTCGCAGCACTCTATCCAGATCGGGCCAAGCTCTCCAACAGAGCAAAGGAGCCGCGGTCGCGTGGTTCGAGAACAAAGTCTCTGACAGGCATACCACAAGAAGGAGCGCGCCAACTGCTCCATTGCCACTCCGGCCGGTACTCGGATGTAGCCCCACATCGGCCGTGATCTTCGCCTCCACGTCACTATACAAGATGCCCAAAGCCCCCGCGAGGACGAGGCTCAAAGCCCAAGAGCTCGGCCAAGACCACATCGTAGATCATGTCTCTCCACCTCACAGCCCCCTTCAAGGAGAGCCCAATAGCAAAGCAAAATCAGTGGGCGTCCCACCTGTCACCTCGCCCAGCTCGTGGAAGGTGTGGGTGGTATCCCACCAATACTCAGATAAACCCAGAAGACACTCTTGTTCTTCCTCGTGTCGTACACTCCACTGTGTTCTCAACGAACACACCTGTGCCGTAAGCATAAACCAGCCTCCGGGGACTCGGCCTACCGTCCACGGAAATATCGTGCATCCGCCGCCATAGCAACAACAAATGCCTCGAGCGATCCCCGAAGTCTTCATCCTCTTGGCCTTCCCGGCCATAAGCTCCCGCATCCCGCAGTAAACACAAAGAAAGGTACGTCAATCACAAGCATTTCTAATATAAAACAAAGGCACATATAACCCGTCACAAAACACGGCACATATAATGCACATAATTTTCACATACATTATACATATAATTTTTCCCATGCAGTCCGTCACAAAAACACGGCACTCCACTGTACACATTTTCTCAAAAGAAAAAGGGGGGATTAAACCCTACATGACACCTTTTCAAAAGAAAATCCGTCCCAACAACACGGCACATATTGCACATATTTTCCCCACAAAGTCCGTCACCCAAGAACATGGCACACACGGCACGACACATTTTCATAACACATTTTTCAAAAAATCCGTTCCAACACGGCACACACTTTCACATATCACCCGTCACAAAACACTGACATGTCACATTTTTTCACAAAAATTATCACTACACGATAATTTTTCTCATAATGTACATACATAAATAGCATACTGCATAACACACCAAAGCATGCATTTCATTAGAGAAGCACTTTATTTTCACAAATAAAAGCTAATCTACACATTTCGCACAAAATACACATACCCACAATTTTTACATGTCCATTTTCAACAATTCATCAAGAATTTCACAAAAAGGCATAAAATAATAACAAAAAAATTCAAAAATGCGAAAACTAAAACCTAGTTCTAGCATTCAAAAATTCGAGCAGGGAATCAAAACGGAATGCATTTCTTACCTCCCCGACGTTCATGGAGCGACGATTGTGCACCTCCGGATTCGGATACAAAACATCCGGTTCTTCGAAGATGGAACGAACGAAATCCAATTCCTTTGAAGCTCCATCCGTTGCTCGACCACCTCTTGGCTGCGTTGGACGACGACTCCTTCGAGATCCTTCCACCATGGCAAGCAATTCAAGCAAAAAATTTTGATTTTGGTTAACAATGGAGGTTTTCTCTCTCTCTCTCGCCCGGTTTACGCTGGAAGAAGAAGGAATGGGAAGGGCCTCGTTATTTAACCCGGTCAAAACCTCGGAACCGTGAAAAACCAAAGTGGTCCGTACGGACCTCTTTGCAACCAAAGTTGATCCGTACGGACCTCTTTGCAAGAGGGGGCCAAATTACTTTCCCGCCCTTATAATCTTTGCCCCCGGCCGTCCTAAGGCTTTTTCCAGAAATCCAAGTGCAGAATGGTCCCTAACCCTTCAATTCAACCACCGGCCGTCAGCGTAAGACCGGTCCTCGCCCACTTCAACGGCAATTCAACCACCGGCCGTCAAGCGTAAGACCGGTCCTCGCCCACTTCAACGGCAAATCAACCACCGGCCGCCGTAAGACCGGTCCTCGCCCACTTCAACGGCAATTCAACCACCGCCGCCCGTAAGACCGGTCCTCGCCCACTTCAACGGCAATTCAACCACCGGCCGCCGTAAGAGACCGGTCCTCGCCCACTTCAACGGCAATTCAACCACCGGATCGCCAAGCGTAAGACCGGACCTCGCCCACTTCAACGGCAAATCAACCACCGGCCATCAACGTAAGACCGGTCCTCGCCCACTCCAACGGCAATTCAACCACCGCCCGCTCAACGGCAATTCAAGAAGGAGCCAACACCTCCCAGCACGAATCCCAAGGCACGAGACGCCCCAAGACGCCCCGACGACAATTCGAGAAGGAGCCAACACCTCCCAGCACGAATATCAAGGCACAAGACGCCTCCAAACGCTCAACGACAACTCAACCACTGGCCCTCAAAGGAGGTCCGAAGTCATCTTCCCAACAGAAAGGGCCCCTACAAGGTCACGCATCCCCAACAATTCAAGCACCGGCCATCAACGTAAGACCGGTCCTCGCCCACTTCAACGGCAACGCAAGCACCGGCCATCAAAGTAAGCCCGAGCTCCTCCCCAACAAGTCAGTGGAAGTCATGCAAGACCGCATATCCTCAAAGACCGACCATCATCCTTGCCCACTCAACGGCAAAACAAGCACAAGAAGGAGCCAACACCTCCGAGTACAAGTCCCGAGGCACGAAGCGCCTCCAAAATGCCAAATGGTGAAGCAATCACCGGCCGTCATCCTCGCCCACTTCAACGGCAACGCAAGCACCGGCAGTCATCGTAAGTCCAACCTTCTACTCAACATGCAAAAACACAAAGGCATCTACGCCTCTCGAAGCACAAGGCAGCCATGCCTCCACAAATGCGGCTAGAAGACGATTCAAAGTCCTCGCGCATTACATCAAGCGGCTAGAAGACGATTCAAAGTCCTCGCGCATTACATCAAACCGCGGCTAAGAAGACGATTCAAAGTCCTCGCGCATTACATCAATCGCGGCTAGAAGACGATTCAAAGTCCTCGCGCATAACATCAACCGCCGCGTAAGACGATTCAAAGTCCTCCGCCGTGGCACCAACCGCCGCCAAGACGATTCAAAGTCCTCAGCGTGGCACCAACCGCCAAGACGATTCAAAGTCCTCCAAGTCCTCTGGCCAGGCACCAACCGCCGCGAAGACGATTCAAAGTCCTCCGGCCGTGGCACCAACCGCCGCCGAGAGACGATTCAAAGTCCTCCAGCGTGGCACCAACCGCCGCCGAAGACGATTCAAAGTCCTCCAGCGTGGCACCAACCGCAATCGAAGACGATTCAAGTCCTCACTCTATCTCCGCTCCTAAGGCCTTAAACCACCCGATTAGGAAAATCGTAAAATTTCCATCCCAGACACCACCACGTCCTCACAATTGACCTCGGCGGTCACCACATCCCGTGACACCACCACATCCTTACCACCGACCTCGGCGGTCACACGACACTTCGGTGGCACCACCACGCCCACATACACTCACAAATTCACGACCTCCGAACTACGACCGGGCTTGATTCCCGTCGGGGATGCGTAGGAATCCTATCACGGGGTCCAGCCTATTGACCTAAACGGTCACACAAAAGGACACCACCACGTCCTCACATTGACCCTCACGGTCACTTCCTCTCCCAAAGCACGCGATCCGCATTAGGACCCTTATCTTATCGGCGACCCCACTTCTTTCATAAGTGACGTCGTCGAGGGGCTTCGTAAGTACCCCAACTGGATCACCCCCTTTCAAACACCGGAAACACCGCAAACTCATCAACGCAGCCTCTGAGACCTCTCGGCACTCAAAACCCTCTCAAAACCCTCTCAAACCCCCAACCAAACCAAGGGAGGAGCCTTTCGGGATAAAAAGGGACAAAGGACCTTTTGGGAATTTTCAGAAATCGAGAAAAGCAATTAAGGTCCGTACGGACCTCTTTGTTTCAATGATTACTAAATCCCCTTAAAGACCACAATATTCCCTCAAATCCCGGGAAAATGATTACTTCCTCGCAGAGTTGGTCCGTACGGACCTCTTTGCATGCAAGATGGTCCGTGATTTGACCTTATTGCTCGAGGAACACCATCATTCCGTAATATTCACCATCATTGCAGATTCCCTCAAATCGAGGAAATCCAAAATTCTGGATAACCAAGAAGGTCCGTACGGACCTCTTTGCTCCGAAATTTTTACTATAAATAGAGGGCTCCCCCTCCTCATTTTCACACACCTCCCTCTTCTCTCTTCCTCCCTTAGCCTTCTGGCTCCCCTCTAAGTCCTCTTGAGGCACTCCCGGCCCCTTTCGGATCCTTCCGAGGCCTTCCGAGCCCCCTCGTGGTGCTCCGAAGCCTCTCCGAGCGCTCCCGAGACGCTCCCGCGCTGCCCCGAGGCACTCTCGAGGTACTCTGAGGCCCCTCGTGGTACTCCGAGGCCTTGCCTGGTCTTTCCACGGTGTCCCGGCTCTTTCCGAGTCAAACCGACGATCCCAAACCACGCCGAAACTCTGCCCGAGTGACTCCTGCCACCACAACTTACACGCCTTAGAACCTGCACCAGAAGTGATCCCGACGATCCCCACGCACGCCGAACCTCTGCCCGAACGCAGCCTACAACCTCAACTCACGCCGAAACTCTGTCCGCAGACAACCGGTCCCTCCCGAAGCAACCCCGATCCGTACCAGAACGCTACTCCGACCTCAAACACCATTCCCCAGCGGAAGACAGACACGAACCAACATTGGTAAGGCTTCCTTCCTACACTATTTCAATACATTTCCATACATAGCATACAATGTAGACATCCGATACAGCATGCATTTTTAAAAAGCACACACACACACACACAACATTTAAAGGATATTAGGGGTATCCGAAAGACTCATTTTACGAGGCTACTCGGGTGAGCTCTAATATTCTAATATTCTCTTCCCGGGGAGTCATCTGACCTCCGAACTCAAAAATCTCATCACACAAAAACGGTTTAAAATTATCTTTAAACTGATGCCCTTTTTCAATGTTTTGGGCTTAATAAAAACGGCGTGGCGACTCTACAAAAACAAAAACGGCGAGACGAACAGCCGCTCCAACGCGAAAAATGCCAGATGCCGGGGCTGCGAAGCCTGCTCGGATCCGGGCTATTTCACATCCCCATGTGGGCGACCGCCCATGTGGGATATTCGAAGAAGGATTAAGAGCTGTACAACTGGGCAACCGCCCAACCCTTGGTGGGTGACCGCCCATGCCCGTTTTAGCAATCCGTTTTTGCATCGAAAAAGGACTTTTCTCCCTAATTGTTAGGGCTATTAACAAAGTATAAATAGGTCCTTTTTCCCCAGCAGTCACACACAAATTTAGGGCCCTTGGAAACACAAATTCCTTGATTTTGATTGAGAATTAAAGATCAAAACACCCTAGATTCAATTCCATAATCAGCCATAGATTATTGAAAAGTGTTTCAATAATCAAGAGGATCATCTAGCAATCCAACAAGAAGGTGTTCTTGGTTCGTTCGCGTGTGGATTACCATTAGAGGGTGGTTACGTTATCACCTAAGGCTTGGATCAATTCAACACATTGAAGAACAAGGAGAAGATCAAAACGTTCATCAATGGTTTTGATATTCGTTTTGAGATTCGATTTTCAGATTCGAATTCAAGATAAACTTCATCGCATTCAAGGTATGTAAATTCTATCTCATATTAATTTCTAATCTATTCATGCTAGACGGATATTAGGGCTAGGGTTTTGATGTTAAAATTAAATCTTCCGCTGCGTTTGTAACCCCAAAATCCAACAGTGGTATTAGAGCCCTATCTTGCCATGATTAGGATTGAAATTGCATGCTAGATTTAATGTGATTATTTGCTACCATGTGATATGAAATAGATCTAGATTTCATGTGTTTTGTTTCTATGAAAAATAAGTATATTTGATATGCCATGTTTCATGATTAATGATAAATTAATTAGATTAGTTTATCACATAGGTTATTAATTTTTTAATATGATTAAAATTAGATTTGTAATTTCTCAAAATTGAATCAAACTATTTGTATGAAATTTTGTGAAGTCCTATGTTCATTATTATGTTCACATGAGATCTATGTTACAACCATGCGATGTTTGTTACATGTTGAAAACCTTCTAAATATTTAAATCTTATGTCATTCCTTGATTAGAACACTTGTGATATTTTAGGGTATTTGATGTAGTTTCGACTTAGTTGGGTGCATCTTATATCTTAATTTGTGATCAAGGTGCGATAATGGTTGATGTAGTTTTGACTCAGATAGGTGCATCGTTCTATGTCTCACATGTTTGAAAAAGGTTTTGATTTAATTGATGCTTTCAAATGAGATTTGATCCAAGGCATAGCTGAGATTTAAAACATGCTTTTGATATGTGATATCTATTGAAATCTCATAAAAGATCTGAGAGTCATATAGTGATATGATTGATGTTTCTACCTAAATAGCTTGATTTCGGGCATTGACTCAGTTAAACCAAAATAAAGTGAAAAATGGATCTTAGCCTACTATGATTATATGATACATGCTTGTATTTGAAGGTGTATAATTTAGTGGGAGTATTTATGAAATACTTTATTTTCTCTTAGATGATAAATGTGTTGATATTGATATATGTGTATATTGTTTGCATATTTTATTGTAGAATGGCTACACACAATAATCAACCCCTGTCACTGAGATCTGTCCTTGAGAACGACAAGCTTGAGGAGAACGGTACAAACTATTCTGATTGGATCAGAAGCCTCAGAATTGTTCAAGCAAGAGAAGAAAGCATGCGTTCTCAATGAACCCATTCCACCTCAACCTGCTCCAAATGCTCCTAGTGCTGATAGGGATGCACATAAGAAACAAAATGATGATTCTATGGATGTCGCATGCCTTATGCAAGTCACTATGTCTAAGGCTCTTCAGAAGGACCTTGAGCACATAGATGCAGCATTTGATCTTGCTGAGCGCTTAAAGGAAATGTTTCAAGTGCAAGTAAGAAACGAGAGGTATGATGTGGTTAAGTCCCTAACTGCATGCAAGATGCAATAAGGGCAATCGGTGGGAGCTCATGTCCTTAAGATGAAGGGTCACATTGAGCATCTCAATAGGCTTGGATACGGATTTGATATTGAATTCATTGCCTGAAAGTTATAGTCATTTTATTATGCACTATCACATGACTGGCATGGATAAGAATCTCTCGAAATTGCATGCGATGCTTAAAATCGCAGAGATGAATATCAAAAAGCCTAAAACTGATACTGTGTTAAATGGTTAACAAAGGCAAAGGGTTCAAGAAGGATGGCAAAGGTAAGGCAAGTGTTGCTAAACCTAAGGCAAAAGTTGCCGATGCCAAAGAGGCTCCCAAGGCATCTCAAAAGGATGCGGTTTGCTACCATTGCTAAGAGGTTGGTCATTGGAAACGCAACTGCAAGGCTTAAAAGGAAGGCCTAAGGGCGAAGAAGAGCAATGCGATTGCTACTACTTCAGGTATCTATATGATAGATGTTTTCCTTTCTGTTTCTAGTTCATGGGTATTAGATACCGGATGTGGATCTCACATTTGTTTAAATGTGCATGGACTGAGAAATAGGAAGCTACTCAAACAAGGTGAAGTTGACCTGCATGTTGGGAATGAAGCAAGAGTTACTGCATTAGCCATAGGGACATATGATGTAACTTTACCTAGTGGCTTAGTACTTGTTTTGAACAATTGTTACTATGTTCCGGATTTGAGTAGGAATATTATTTCTGTTTCTTGTTTGGATAATGAGGGGTATAATTTTCTTATTTCGAATAAGAAGTTTTATATTTATTTAAATGATATGCTTTATGGTATTGCAAATTCATTTAATGGCCTCTATGTTCTTGATGTTGATGAGAAACAAGATAGTGTTGAAAATGTTTATCATGTGGACAAGAAGTCTAAACCGAATGACGTGAACAACTCGTTCATGTGGCATTGCCGGCTTGGTCATATAAACGAGAAACGCATTTCTAAACTCCACAAAGATGGAATGTTAGACTCACATGATTATGAATCATATGAGATATGCGAATCTTGTTTATTGGGCAAAATGACCAAACCACCCTACACTAAGAGTAGTGAAAGGGCTAGTGACTTATTGGGTCTAATACATACTGATGTATGCGGACCAATGAACAGCATTGCTAGGGGAGGATTTCGGTATTTCATTACATTCACTGATGACTTATCTAGATATGGTTATGTCTATCTGATGAAGTCAAAGAGTAAATCGTTTGAGATGTTTAGAACATTTCAAAATGATGTACAAAATCAACTTAGCAAAACAATCAAGGCACTTCGATCCGATCATGGTGGTGAGTATTTGAGCCAAGAGTTTGACAATCATCTCAAAAACTGTGGAATTGTTTCAGAGTTGACTCCACCCGGAACGCCACAATGGAATGGTGTTTCCGAGAGGAGGAATAGAACCCTATTAGATATGGTTCATTCGATGATGAGTCAAGTAGACCTTCCTATATCCTTTTGGGGACATGCATTAGAGACTGTTGCATTCACACTGAACAGAGTCCCTACTAAATCGGCTCCTAAGACCCCACATGAGATGTGGCATGGAAGAAAACCTAATTTGTCTTTTATGAAGATTTGAGGTTGCAAAGCTTATGTGAAGAGACTTGTCTCTGATAAGTTAGCACCTAAATCTGACAAGGTTATTTTTGTTGGTTACCCTAAGGAAACCAAGGGGTATTACTTTACAACCGCGCTGAGAACAAATTGTTTGTTGCTCAATATGGTACTTTTTTTAGAAACAGTTTCTCAATAAAGCATCTAGTGGGAGTAAAATTGATCTTGAAGAAGTTCAAGAACCCGAAAATAACATGGAACCGATAGTAGAGACTGAACCAACTCCACAAGAAGTTGTGGAACCGGTTCAAGATCCACAAGTCCATCGTAGATCGGATAGGTTACGATCCGCACCCGAGAGATATGGATTTCTCATGTCGGATAGTAATGAAGTGGAAGTCATTGAGAATGACGAACCTACTTCCTATCAAGAGGCGATGTTCGATCCCGATTCGGATAAATGGTTAGAAGCCATGAAGTCCGAATTGCAATCCATGTCGGATAATTAAGTTTGGAACTTGATTGAGCCACCCGAAGGTGTAAAAACCACAGGGTGCAAGTGGGTTTTCAAGAAGAAAACTGACATGGATGGGAAGGTGCATACTTATAAGGCTAGGCTTGTAGCAAAGGGATATAGGCAAACTCATGGTGTAGACTATGATGAAACCTTCTCGCCTGTTGCCATGCTTAAGTCTGTTAGAATTTTGATTGCCATAGCCGCATATTATGACTATGAGATATGGCAAATGGATGTCAAAACCACTTTCGTTAACGGAAAACTGCTTGAGGATGTGTATATGACACAACCCGAAGGTTTTGTAGATCCACAAAATTCTAGTAAGGTGTTCAAGTTGCAAAGATTCATTTATGGATTGAAGCAAGCTTTTAGGAGTTGGAATCTTCGGTTCGATGAGAAAATCAAAGAGTTTGGTTTTATCAAGAACGAAGATGAACCTTGTGTATACATGAAATTCAGTGGGAGCGTTGTGCTATTTCTCTTGTTGTATGTCGATGATATCTTACTCAATTGAAATGACATTCCTGCACTTGAGACTGTCAAGTCTTGGTTAGGGAAGTGTTTCTCAATGAAAGATATGGGTGAAGCCGCTTACATTCTTGGTATGAAGATCTATAGAGATAGATCAAAGAGGATCATTGGTTTGAGTCAAAGTACCTACATTGACAAGGTTCTTAGAAGATTCAAAATGGAAAATTCTAAGAGAGGAAACTTGCCAATGGGTCATGGTGTTACTCTTAGTAAGACTCAGTGTCCTAAGACAACTGATGAACGAAAGAGGATGAACGATATTCTATACGCTTCGGCTATTAGTTCTATCATGTACGCTATGATTTGTACTAGACCCGACGTCTCGTATGCTTTGAGCATGACAAGTCGTTACCAATCTGATCCGTGTGAGAACTATTGGATGGCAGTCAAAACGATCCTAAAGTACTTACGAAGGACTAAGGATGCGTTCTTGGTATTTGGAGAGATGGAAGAAGATCTTGTTGTAAGAGGTTACACAGATGCTAGCTTCCAAACCGACAAAGATGATTTTCGATCGCAGTCGGAATTTGTGTTTATTCTTAACGGAGGTGCGATATGTTGGAAGAGTTCCAAGCAGAGTACTATTACCGATTCTACTATTGAGGCCGAATATATAGCGGCATCCGATGCAGCTAAGGAGGCAGTTTGTATCAAGAAGTTCATTAGTGACTTGGAAGTTGTTCCAAGTATCACTAATCCAGTGGAACTTTATTGTGACAACAATGGTGCCATTGCGCAAGCAAACAAATCAAGGACACACCAGAGATCCAAACATATACTTAGACGTTTCCATCTCATTCGAGAGTTCATTGATAGGGGAGACGTTAAGATATGCAAAGTATCAGCCGATGATAACATTGGGGATCCACTTACATTGCCCCTCGCACAAGCGAAGCATGATGGTCATGTGAGGTCCATGGGTATTAGATACATAGATGGAGCTTAGTGCAAGTGGGAGATTATTGGTGTAATGCCCTAGGTTATAGTTATGATTGACTTGAACCGTTGTGTATCATCTTTATTATTTATTATAGAGAGCATTTATTCTGTTCACTATATGTTTGCATGTTTATTATATTGAACTGCGTCCCTATTTGTTGAGAACAACTAGTATAAGTTGGTAGTGGATAATCATGGAAATGATTATATGCATTTGATGCACATTACACTTATGGATACTTGCTAGAGAACAAGTATTGGACATGACCTACTTATGAGATTTATGACATGGTCTGTTGTCATGAATAAATCTCATGATAGTCGTGTTATTGAATCCTTATACCTGAGATTATCATCGTCTTCCACATGACGAAGATCGTATTTAATATAGTCTAACACTATCTTTAATCGGATAGAAATAAGGGCTATGTTAGCACGATTGGAATCATGTAGGGAAGAATGATAAGCCAAGATGTGATTTGTCCCTCTTATGAAGAGAGATGTTTGCTTGGGCCTCTTGATGAATGATGTTGATGAAATGTGTGGTCGCACTCAAGTGATTTGATAGAGATCAAATACATTGCATTATCAACATATTTAGAATCGAGAAAGCATTGAACGGAATGGGTTGACATAGACCATGACTCATGTTCAATAGGACATCGTGGACAAAGGGATTATAACATTGGATCTATTGAGGAATCAAGTCTTGATGTTATATTAATTGGGTGGACATAATGATTTGCTAGAAGTCACTTATGTCTTGTGAGGTCGATGTTTCGACTCACTACCAACATAATATAATTCCTTTTGGGTCACACACAAAGAAAGAATTTGATTCGGGAAGAAATTATGGATTCTGGACACATGGGCGATCGCCGAGGTTCACCATGGGCGACTGCCCACAAGTCAAACGTTGACTTGGGCGACCGCTCAAGTGGATAAGGGCGACCGCTCATATGGAATTCGAAAATAGTGCATTGGGGATTGTACAGGTGGGCGACTGCCCATCCCCATGTGGGTGACCACCCATGTGGGATTTTCGAAGAAGGATTAAGCGATGTACAACTGGGCGATCGCCCAACCCTTGGTGGGCGACCGCCCATGTCCTATTTCACCAATTCGTTTTTGCTTCGAAAAAGGACTTTTCTCCCTAATTGTTAGGGCTATTTACAAAGTATAAATAGGTCCTTTTTCCCCCACAGTCACATATGAATTTAGGGCCCTTGGAAACACAAATTCCTTGATTTTGATTGAGAATCAAAGATCAAAACACCCTAGATTCAATTCCATAATCAGCCATAGATTATTGAAAAGTGTTTCAATAATCAAGAGGATCATCTAGCAATCCAACAAGAAGGTGTTCTTGGTTCATTCGCGTGTGGATTACCATTTGAGGGTGGTTACGTTATCACCTAAGGCTTGGATCAATTCATCACATTGAAGAACAAGGAAAAGATTAAAACCTTCATCAACGATTTTGATATTCGTTTTGAGATTCGATTTTCAGATTCGAATTCACGATAAACTTCATCGCATTCAAGGTATGTAAATTCTATCTCATATTAATTTCTAATCTATTCATGCTAGACGGATCTTAGGGCTAGGGTTTTGATGTTAAAATTAAATCTTCCGCTGCGTTTGTAACCCCAAACCCAACAGGGGTTGGGTCGCGGGTTGTTATTAGGTGGTGGTGGTGGGATATTGGCATTGGGATATTGACATCTAAAGGCATGGAAAAAGGAGAGAGAATGACCAACTTCTCGGCACCATTGGCACTTTCCAAGGAAGTTGTTGTGTTATTGGTTGTTGGTGTTGGGCCGGTTGGTTTGGTTGGTGGATGTAGGGTTGTGGTTTAGGGATACCATAATAAGGGGTTTGGTTGGTTCATCAGAGTTGGGTATAAGGGAGAGGTCGGAGGAGGAAGAGAAGACAAATACTAGAGATATATATACAAGATTACATGATGAAATATTAAAAAAATCTAACGAATATAGATATGATGCTACACAGCCAAACGTGTTGCACAGGAGCTAAAGCCAATAGCAACAATGGGGGATACTCCGGCTGGTCCTCCTCTGAGTGGTCAACTGCTTCACCTACACACAATCAAGCAAGGTGAACTAAACCGGGGGTGGCTCCGATAAAACCCCTCCGGCGTGAGAATAAGTGACTGTTTGCCGGGAAGATGGATAACAATGGAAACTTTAGAGATAGAGAGAGCTTAGAGAGAGTGAGAGTCACTTGCAAATAATGTTTTCTCTAAGGTTTATATACTCCCATGCAACCATGTGTTGGGATAGAGGACCAACCGGGTTAGACATCGAAGCAAGGGGGAAGAATTTCGTCAAAGGTTTCTGGGGTCAAGAGCGGCCGCGCTGGCTATATGCGCGACCGCGCTCTTGGACAGAAACATATGGCTCCGGGGATTTTCTTCAAGGGCGACCGCGCTGAAGGGGAGGGTGACCGCGCTGGAGGTTCTGTCAAAGGCGTTGGACTTACTAGACAGTAGCGCGACCGCGCTAGGCTCCAGAGCGGCCGTGCTGGGCCCGATTTCAGCAGTCCTGAATCCTTGTTTGTTTAGGGTTTGGTTTGTTCCATATGTCATATATAAGTAAAATTCCGCCCCAAAACTTATTGTAACACAAATTCTACATACATAGTGCATGATCCTGGCTTGGTAGTGCCCCCAGACGTAGCCAATCAAATTGGTGAACTGGGTTAACAATTTCTTGTGTTCTTTTCTGTTTCTTTGATTTCTTGTGCTTGGTTTGTGTGCGATTATTATTCTTGTAGGTTTGCTTGGGTGTGGAGGGCCATATTCACAACAACTGGTATCAGAGCTTTTTTGGTTTCAAGATCAAGGGAGTTGTTCCAAGCAATCAAGAATGGGCAAGGACAAACAGGCGGTTGAGAAATTTGATGGGTCTGACTACGGATATTGGAGGATGCAGATTGAGGATCTCTTGTACAACAAAGACCTCTATAAGCCTCTGAAGGGTGTCAAACCGGAAGATGAAGATCAGGAAGAATGGGAACTCATGGATCGGAAAGCCCTAGGGGTGGTTAGATCTACTTTGTCAAAGTGGATTGCAAAGACTACCAGGAAGGCGACAACCACCAAGGAGCTATTGGATTATCTTACTGAGAGATTTGAAACTCCATCTGCTGCAAATAAGGTTGATTTGATACGCAAGATGGGTAGTCTCAAGATGCAAGAGGGAGGATCCTTGGCTAATAACATCGATGAGTTCATGGATGTCATAGATTCATTGACAGCGGTGGAGATCAAGTTCGATGATGAGGTTCATGCGTGTTTGTTGCTAGCTTCTTTACCGGCAAGTTGGAGCGGAACGGTGACAGCAATCAACGCTTCAGCAGGTAAGAAGAAATTGAAGTATGATGATGTTAAGGACTTTCTTTTGGCAGAGGAAAATCGCATGAAGAAGTTGGGGACATCGAGTGCTTCGGGATCGGCTTTAGCTACCACTAGCAAGGGGAAGCCGGGTACTAGCAAACAAGGGAGAACCGAATCTAGGGAGAACATGGTGAGTGGTAAGGGCAAAACTGATGAGACCAAGGACAAACCAAAGGTTGCGGGGATACTCGCTCTGCTATCATTGTAAGGAATTGGGACACTTCAAGAGGGATTGTCCAAATCGTAAGGGCAATCAGGTGAATGTGGTAGTCGAAGGTGATGATGTACTGGTTCTGAGTGTTAGTAGTACACTAGAATCATGGGTGCTGGATTCGGGAGCATCATTCCACTCTTGCGGGCACAAGGAAGAGATGGAAAACTACACTTCTGGTGATTTCGGGAAGGTCTATCTGGCGGATGGCGAGCCTTTGGAAATCAAGGGGAAGGGGGATGTCAGAATAGGAGCATCAGACGGGAAGGTCTTACATCTGAACGGGGTCAGACACATTTCGGGTTTGAAAAAGAACCTACTTTCAGTTGGGCAGTTGGACGAAGAAGGTTACAAGGTGACTTTCGGCTGCAGGAACTAGGTTATTACCAAGGAGGATTGTGAGATCGCTCGGGGTAATAAGGAGGGGACTTTGTATTTGGCGAATAACACCAAGGACAGTATCGCGGTGGCAGCAGCCAAGGGTGATACGGATTTATGGCACTGTCGATTAGGTCACATGAGTGAGACGGGGATGAAGGTGCTTTGTTCAAAGGGACTACTACCGGGTTTGAAGACAGTCAACGTGGGGATCTGCGAGGATTGTATGTTTGGTAAACAAGGGAGAAATAACTTCTCGAGGACAGGTAGGGGTTTGAGGGAAGCAAAGTTGGAATTGGTTCACACGGACTTGTGGGGGCCATCTCCGGTTACATCTCTGGGTGGTACGTCATATTACATGACTTTCATTGATGATTCTACAAGGAAGGTTTGGGTCTATTTCTTGAAGGGAAAAGATGAGGCTTTCGAGGTGTTCAAGAAGTGGAGGGCCTTGGTGGAGAATCAGACGGGACTTAAGCTTAAGTGCTTGAGATCAGACAATGGTGGGGAGTATGAGCTTGGTGAGTTTAGGGAATATTGTGCTGCGAATGAGATTCGTATGGAGAAGACTCCAAAGCGGACACCACAACTCAACGGGGTAGCAGAAAGGATGAACAGAACATTGAATGAGCGGGCTAGAAGTATGAGATTGAAGTGTGGACTTCCGAAGACGTTTTGGGCATATGCAGTTGACACGGCAGCTTTCTTGATCAATCGGGGACCATCGGTACCATTGGGGAATGGAATTCCAGAGGAAGCTTGGAGTGGCAAGCAGGTAAATCTGTCCTTTCTTCGCATATTTGGCTGCGTTTCTTATGTTCATGTTGATTCCGCCGAGAGAACTAAATTAGATGCTAAATGTTAAGTGTACATTTATTGGGTATGGCGGGGACGACTTCGGGTACAAGTTTTGGGATGACCAAAATCATAGAGTTATTCGTAGTCGAGATGTGGTATTCAATGAACAGGTTTTGTACAAGGACAGAAAGGGGGCATCTGATGACACTAGTTCGGAACCGGAAATTGTAGAGGTGGATATTCCTAACTCGGGTGGGAGCAAAACGGTTCATGATGACCATGGTCAGGAGGTCACTGAAGATGAACCACGTACTCCGGAACCGGATATTCCGCTGCGTAGATCCAGCAAGTTGTGTGGATCGCCTGACAGGTATACTCCATCCAATTATTATTTGCTGTTGACAGATAATGGGGAACCGAAATGTTATGCGGAGGCTGTTCGTAGTACACTTTGTGACAAGTGGAAAGCTGCGATGGATGATGAGATGGACTCATTGAAAGCAAATAAAACTTGGGAGTTGACTGAACTACCTAAGGGGAAGAAGGCACTGCATAACAAGTGGGTTTACAGGATCAAGGAGGAAACAGACGGTAGCAAGCGTTACAAGGCAAGACTGGTTGTAAAAGGGTTTCAGCAGAAGTACGGTATTGACTACACCGAAGTATTCACTCCGATTGTGAAGATGACCACTATCAGAATGGTTCTGGGGATAGTAGTGGCGGACAACTTGTTGCTTGAACAAATGGATGTGAAGACAGCCTTTCTTCATGGGGACTTGGAGGAAGAGATTTACATGGTACAGCCAGAGGGTTACTTGTCTAAGGGTAGCAAGGAGCTAGTTTGCAGATTGACTAAGAGCTTGTATGGCCTTAAACAAGCTCCTAGGCAGTGGTACAGGAAATTTGATGGATTCATACATGACATTGATTTTATCAGATGTGAAGCGGATCATTGTTGCTACTTCAAGAACATGGACAATGGGTATATTATCTTCCTGTTATATGTGGACGACATGCTAATAGCGGGCTCTAGCAGTAGAGAGATAAACAGATTGAAGACTCAGTTGTCAGAACGGTTCGAGATGAAGGATTTGGGAGAGGCCAGAAAAATCTTGGACATGCGGATTGACCGGGATAGGGAGTAGGGTAAGTTGGTTCTTTCACAAGCAGAATACGTTGAGAAAGTCTTAGCAAGGTTTTGTATGGAAGAGGTGAAGCCAACGAGGACGCCATTGGGTTTTGCATTTCAAGCTATCCGAGAAGGACTCACCTAAGGGCAAGGAGGAGCGTGACAAGATGGAGAGAACTCCATATGCTTCAGCAGTGGGGAGTCTCATGTATGCAATGGTGTGTACAAGGCCGGACATTGCACATGCGGTGGGAGTAGTCGGCGGTTTATGGGCAATCCAGAAAGCAACATTGGGAAGCGGTTAAGTGGATCCTACGTTATTTGAAGAGATGCTTCTTGTGGTAAAGGCTCTGTGTTTCTCGAGCAAGGAAGTGGTGTTAGCGGATTATGTTGATGCGGACTTGGCATCAAGTGATCTTGATAAGAGGAGAAGTACTACGGGTTATGTGTTTACATTGGGTGGTACGTCAATCTCCTGGGCTTCTAAATTGCAGAAGATCGTGGCGCAGTCAAGCTGCGAAGCGAGAATATGTGGCGATGTGACGGGCGAGTAAAGAGATGGTATAGGCTGCGAGAACTTCTTGGGTGAACTTGGGAAAGCGCGAAGTGGTAACGTTCTCTAGGCGGCTTGATCGAGTGCAATACATTTGGCAAGAAATCCGGCGTTTCATTTGAGGACGAAGCACATTGAACTGAGGTTTCACTACATCAGACATCTCTTGGAGGAGAAGATCTTGGGGCTAGAGAAGATATTGGGATCAGAAAATCCAGCTGACATGTTGACAAAGGTTGTGAATCTTGATAAATTGAAGCTGTGCAAAGCTTCAATTGGGCTCGAAGAATAGAAGAGGAGAACGGCACTACCACGATCGAGGTGAGCACTAGGAGGACACCAAAGATGAGTTAAAGACGGATACGGGGCTTATATGTGTGGTTGATCTCTAGGTGGGAGATTGTTGGGATAGAGGACCAACCGGGTTAGACATCGAAGCAAGGGGAAGAATTTCGTCGAGAGGTTTACGGGTGTGGCGGCAGCGCGGCTATATGTGCGACCGCGCTCTTGGACAGAAACATATGGCTAGGGGGATTTTCTTCAAGGGCGACCGCGCTGAAGGGGAGGGCGACCGTGTTGGAGGTTCTGTCAAAGGCGTTGGACTTACTGGACAGTAGCGCGACCGCGCTAGGCTCCAGAGCGGCCGCGGCAGGCCCGATTCGACGATCCCGAGAATCCTTGTTTGTTTAGGGTTTGGTTTGTTCCATATGTCATATATAAGTAAAGTTTCGCCCCAAAACTTATTGCAACACAAATTCTACATACATAGTGCAAGATCCTGGCTTGGTAGTGCCCCCAGACGTAGCCAATCAAATTGGTGAACTGGGTTAACAATTTCTTGTGTTCTTTTCTGTTTCTTTGATTTCTTGTGCTTGGTTTGTGTGCGATTATTATTCTTGTTGGTTTGCTTGGGTGTGGAGGGCCATATTCACAACACCATGTGCCTTGCACATGGGGGACACATGTCAATCATCCATGATATCATGCCAACCACCCCAAAGTTAGTGGGAAATCACTGCTCACCTTGTCACATCACACTATTCTGACGGTTGTAGTGGGTATACACGTGGCAGCACCTTAATCACGTATCAGTCACCAGTCATGATTGTCGCCAGGCGAAAATCCCAAGATGAGAACAACACTCATATTGCCGCCAATTCTATCCACTTAGTCGCACTATACTTGTTACCTAATGGTTCTACTCGTCATGCTGCTACCTGTCACGGGTACTTCTCGCATACAGCCTATTCTCACGCATCGACTTATTCTTGTCGCCAATGTAATTCTCGCCAATCAAAGAGGGATGTTTTCTCTAAGGTTTATATACTCCCATGCAACCATGTGCCTTGCACATGGGGGACACTTGTTAATCATCCATGATATCATGCCAACCACCCCAAAGTTAGTGGGAAATCAATGCTCACCTTGTCACATCACACTATTCTGACGGTTGTAGTGGGTATACACGTGGCAGCACCTTAATCACGTATCAGTCACCAGTCATGATTGTCGCCAGGTGACAATCCCAAGATGAGAACAACACTCACATTGTCGCCAATTCTATCCACTTAGTCGCACTGTACTTGTCACCTAATGGTTCTACTCGTTATGCCGCTACCTGTCACGGTTACTTCTCGCATACTGCCTATTCTCACGCATCGACTTATTCTTGTCGCTAATGTAATTCTCGCCAATTAAAGAGGGGTTACCTTCATCATCCATTTTATATGCCCTTGACATGCATGGCCCATATTGGCCCACTAGGCCCGACATACTGTCCAGGCCCAAATATATATTTCACGATCACATCAATAGCCCCCAATTTTGAGACCTGGATCATTTATGTTCCAGGCGAGAAATTTAAACCACTCGTTACTTCCCGCACACTTACATCAATCAAGTGAGATGACGGCTAACACTGACACCTGTAAGACACATGTCGCGTCCAGAGAGGCTCTTAGGACGGTTTGACGGCTATGATGGGACATACTAATAGACACTTTGAAATTTGAAATCATTAAATGGGGGAATTTAAAAGTTTGGGGGCTAATTAATTTTAACTGCTCCTAAAAACCCTTTGGTATGCCCATAGTATAAATACTTTCCACCCCTACCGTTTATTCTTTTTCAGCTCTCTTCTCCTGAAACCCTCTTGCGAATTCCGGCGATCCCAACAATTTTCCGATGAGCCTATATTCAGTCCTTCCGGTTGCTTTCCGTTCATAACTCCCCTCAATCTTTAATCTCCGTTGAATTCTGATCATTATCCTCCGCTTATATACCTGTTTACCCTCCTTTCTTCAACCTGGAATCTAACCCCTTTCGCCGTCCGTTGAATATTCTGGCGAACCTCCAACCACTACCACTACCAGAAACTGGTGTTTTAGCGACGGAATAAACGGCGACGGAAGCATTCCGTCGCTATTTAGCGACGGAAATTATGCTTTAGCGACGGAATAAATTTGGCGCCAAATTTAGCGACGGAATTAAATTCATGCTGGATTCCCGTCGCTAAAAACGAATATTCGACGAATATTCGTTTTAGCTGACGGAATTTCAGCGCGGAATTTAATTCATAAGCTAAATAAAATATCAGCGACGGAATAATTCCGTCGCTGCTAATTTATTTATTTTTTATTTTTTTACGTTAACAGCGACGGAATTATTCCGTCGCTGATAATTTATTTTTTTTACAAAAAAAAATTAGATTATCAGCGACGGAATAATTCCGTCGCTATAATTATATATTTTTATTTTTTTAATTTATCAGCGACGGAATTATTCCGTCGCTGAATTTTTTTTTTTAATTTTTCTTCTATATACTTTCATTTGTTTAGTTTTTTCTATCTTTTTTTCTATAACTTTTTCTAAAAAAAACACTAATTAACAAAGGCTAAAATATTATTTTCTAGTCAATAAAAAATTTAAAAAAAATAAATATAGGGTAGTCCGTCTCCCTTTCGACTTTTCTTCTATATACTTTCATTTGTTTAGTTTTTTTCTATATTTTTTTTATAACTTTTTCTAAAAAAAAACCACTCATTAACAAAGGCTAAAATATTATTTTCTAGTTAATAAAAAATTTAAAAAAAATTAAAAAATAAATATAGGGTAGTCCGTCCCTCTTTTGACTTTTCTTCTATATACCTTCATTTGTTTATCTTTTTTTATATAACTTTTTCTAAAAAAAAACCACTAATTAACAAAGGCTAAAATATTATTTTCTAGTCAATAAAAAATTTAAAAAAAATTAAAAAATAAATATAGGGTAGTCCGTCCCTCTTTTGACTTTTCTTCTATATACCTTCATTTGTTTAGTTTTTTTCTATCTTTTTTTATATAACTTTTTCTAAAAAAAACCACTAACTAACAAAGGCTAAAATATTATTTTCTAGTTAATAAAAAATTTAAAAAAAATTAAAAAATAAATATAGGGTAGTCCGTCCCTCTTTTGACTTTTCTTCTATATACCTTCATTTGTTTAGTTTTTTTCTATCTTTTTTTATATAACTTTTTCTAAAAAAACCACTAATTAACAAAGGCTAAAATATTATTTTCTAGTCAATAAAAAATTTAAAAAAAATTAAAAAATAAATATAGGGTAGTCCGTCCCTCTTTTGACTTTTCTTCTATATGCCTTCATTTGTTTAGTTTTTTCTATCTTTTTTTATATAACTTTTCTAAAAAAAACCACTAATTAACAAAGGCTAAAATATTATTTTCTAGTCAATAAAAAATTTAAAAAAAATTAAAAAATAAATATAGGGTAGTCCGTCCCTCTTTTGACTTTTCTTCTATATGCCTTCATTTGTTTAGTTTTTTTCTATCTTTTTATATAACTTTTTCTAAAAAAAACCACTAATTAACAAAGGCTAAAATATTATTTTCTAGTTAATAAAAAATTTAAAAAAAATAAAAAAATAAATATAGGGTAGTCCGTCCCTCTTTTGACTTTTCTTCTATATACCTTCATTTGTTTAGTTTTTTTCTATCTTTTTTTCTATAACTTTTTCTAAAAAAAACCACTAATTAACAAAGGCTAAAATATTATTTTCTAGTTAATAAAAAATTTAAAAAAAAATTAAAAAATAAATATAGGGTAGTCCGTCCCTCTTTTGACTTTTCTTCTATATACCTTCATTTGTTTAGTTTTTTTCTATCTTTTTTTATATAACTTTTTCTAAAAAAAACCACTAATTAACAAAGGCTAAAATATTATTTTCTAGTCAATAAAAAATTTAAAAAAAATTAAAAAATAAATATAGGGTAGTCCGTCCCTCTTTTGACTTTTCTTCTATATACCTTCATTTGTTTAGTTTTTTTCTATCTTTTTTTATATAACTTTTTCTAAAAAAAACCACTAATTAACAAAGGCTAAAATATTTTTTTCTAGTTAATAAAAAATTTAAAAAAAATTAAAAAATAAATATAGGGTAGTCCGTCCCTCTTTTGACTTTTCTTCTATATACCTTCATTTGTTTAGTTTTTTTCTATCTTTTTTATATAACTTTTTCTAAAAAAAACCACTAATTAACAAAGGCTAAAATATTATTTTCTAGTCAATAAAAAATTTAAAAAAAATTAAAAAATAAATATAGGGTAGTCCGTCCCTCTTTTGACTTTTCTTCTATATGCCTTCATTTGTTTAGTTTTTTTCTATCTTTTTTATATAACTTTTTCTAAAAAAAACCACTAATTAACAAAGGCTAAAATATTATTTTCTAGTTAATAAAAAATTTAAAAAAAATTAAAAAATAAATATAGGGTAGTCCGTCCCTCTTTTGACTTTTCTTCTATATACCTTCATTTGTTTAGTTTTTTTCTATCTTTTTTTATATAACTTTTTCTAAAAAAAACCACTAATTAACAAAGGCTAAAATATTATTTTCTAGTTAATAAAAAATTTAAAAAAAAATTAAAAAATAAATATAGGGTAGTCCGTCCCTCTTTTGACTTTTCTTCTATATGCCTTCATTTGTTTAATTTTTTTCTATCTTTTTTTATATAACTTTTTCTAAAAAAAACCATTAATTAACAAAGGCTAAAATATTATTTTCTAGTCAATAAAAAATTTAAAAAAAATTAAAAAATAAATATAGGGTAGTCCGTCCCTCTTTTGACTTTTCTTCTATATGCCTTCATTTGTTTAGTTTTTTTCTATCTTTTTTTATATAACTTTTTCTAAAAAAAACCACTAATTAACAAAGGCTAAAATATTATTTTCTAGTTAATAAAAAATTTAAAAAAAATTAAAAAATAAATATAGGGTAGTCCGTCCCTCTTTTGACTTTTCTTCTATATACCTTCATTTGTTTAGTTTTTTTCTATCTTTTTTTATATAACTTTTTCTAAAAAAAACCACTAATTAACAAAGGCTAAAATATTATTTTATAGTCAATAAAAAATTTTAAAAAAATTAAAAAATAAACGAGGTAGTCGTATACCATTTTCACAAGATCGAGACACATTCCTTAAAACCCTAAATAATGGCACATATTTGTAACTCAATTTCCATTTGGATTTTGAGGAAAGTCATAAAGATGAAAAACACTTTAAATGTCATTTAGAGTGTACAAAAAAATAAAAAAAAATAAACGAGGTACCCGCATACCATTTTCACAAGATCGGGATACATTCCTTAAAACCCTAAATAATGGCACATATTTGTAACTCAATTTTCATTTGGATTTTGAGGAAAGTCATAAAGATGAAAAACACTTTAAATGTCATTTATAATGTAGAAAAAAATTAAAAAAAAATAAACGAGGTAGCCGTATACCATTTTCACAAGATCGGGACACATAAAATCCTAAAAACCCTAAATAATGGCACATATTTGTAACTCAATTTCCATTTGGATTTTGAGGAAAGTCATAAAGATGAAAAACACTTTAAATGTCATTTAGAATGTAGAAAAAATTAAAAAAATATAAACGAGGTAGCCGTATACCATTTTCACAAGATCGGGACACATTCCTTAAAACCCTAAATAATGGCACATATTTGTAACTCAATTTTCATTTGGATTTTGAGAAAAGTCATAAAGATGAAAAACACTTTAAATGTCATTTATAGTGTAGAAAAAAATAAAAAAAATATGAACGAGGTAGCCGTATACCATTTTCACAAGATCGGGACACATTCCTTAAAACCCTAAATAATGACACATATTTGTAACTCAATTTCCATTTGGATTTTGAGGAAAGTCATAAAGATGAAAAACACTTTAAATGTCATTTATAATGTAGAAAAAAATTAAAAAAAAATAAACGAGGTAGCCGTATACCATTTTCACAAGATCGGGACACATTCCTTAAAACCCTAAATAATGGCACATATTTGTAACTCAATTTTCATTTGGATTTTGAGAAAAGTCATAAAGATGAAAAACACTTTAAATGTCATTTAGAGTGTAGAAAAAAATTAAAAAAAAATGAACGAGGTAGCCGTATACCATTTTCACAAGATCGGGACACATTCCTTAAAACCCTAAATAATGACACATATTTGTAACTCAATTTCCATTTGGATTTTGAGGAAAGTCATAAAGATGAAAAACACTTTAAATGTCATTTAGAGTGTAGAAAAAAATAAAAAAAAATAAACGAGGTAGTCGTATACCATTTTCACAAGATCGGGACACATTCCTTAAAACCCTAAATAATGGCACATATTTGTAACTCAATTTTCATTTGGATTTTGAGAAAAGTCATAAAGATGAAAAACACTTTAAATGTCATTTAGAGTGTAGAAAAATAAAAAAAAAATGAACGAGGTAGCCGTATACCATTTTCACAAGATCGGGACACATTCCTTAAAACCCTAAATAATGACACATATTTGTAACTCAATTTCCATTTGGATTTTGAGGAAAGTCATAAAGATGAAAAACACTTTAAATGTCATTTATAATGTAGAAAAAAATTAAAAAAAATAAACGAGGTAGCCGTATACCATTTTCACAAGATCGGGACACATAAAACCCTAAAAACCCTAAATAATGGCACATATTTGTAACTCAATTTCCATTTGGATTTTGAGGAAAGTCATAAAGATGAAAAACACTTTAAATGTCATTTTGAATGTAGAAAAAATTAAAAAAAAAATAAACGAGGTAGCTGTATACCATTTTCACAAGATCGGGACACATAAAACCCTAAAACCCCTAAATAATGGCATATATTTTCTTCAAAAAAAAAATGTTAAAAACTGTTTTTTAAAATAATTATTTCTCAAATAGCTTTGCTTAACCAAAAAAATAAAATAAAAAAAAAACTGTTAAAAAAATCTGTTAAACACATTTTCCGTTAAAATTTCATTTATTTAAAAATTCTTAACTTTTTTTTATAACTTTTTCCAAAAAAAATCATTAATAAGTAACATTTCAAATAGTATTCTTTATTCAAAAAAAAAAAGGGTATACAGTACAAAAGTTAACCAAAACAGTTAACTATTCCGTTATAAAAGGACCAAACTGGAAAAAAAGGGCACATTTTTAACCGTGTAACCGTGTATAACCGTGAACCGTATAACCGTAACAGTTAGTACATGGTTAACGGTTAGGTTACGGTTAGGACTTAACGAAATTTTTAACCGCCGGTTATAACCGTTAACCGGCGGTTATGACCTTATGGCCACCTCTAAAAATCACTAATTAAAAAGGCTAAAATATTATTTTCTAGTCAATAAAAAATTTAAAAAAAATTAAAAAATAAATATAGGATAGTCCGTCTCTCTTTTGACTTTTCTTCTATATACTTTCATTTGTTTAGTTTTTTTTCTATCTTTTTTTCTATAACTTTTTCTAAAAAAACCACCAATTAACAAAGGCTAAAATATTATTTTCTAGTCAATAAAAATTTTAAAAAAATTAAAAAATAAATATAGGGTAGTCCGTCTCTCTTTTTTCCTTAATCTCCGCGCAAACAGTAACTGTGAAGTAACTATGTGGACGGAGGGAGTATATTATTATTATGGTATATTATTATTTAATTATTATTATTATATAATATTATTTTATATTTTAAATTATTTTTGATATTACTATTATTATGGTCATTAAACAAGGAAAATCTTAGCCATTAAATATATCAAAAACAATAAAATCCAATGGTCCAAATCCATTTTGCAAAAGCATGACACCCTTTTTTAATTGGCTTACAAATTTTCACATGGATTGATCCCCTAATCATCTGGACCATTAATCTTAAACATCCAATGGTCCAAATCCGTTTTGCAAAAGCATGATACCCTCTTTTTTAATTGGCTTACAACTTTTCACGTGGATTGATCCCTAATCAATCTGAACCATTAACCTTAAACATCCAATGGTCTAAATTCATCAAAAACAAAACCATTTCACAAACCATTTCACATTCTTAAATTCTCTTTATCTTCCCATTTATTACTCAACACACACACACAGTCACACACACTCACACACAAGTCACACTTTCTCTCTCTCACACTCTCTTTCTCTCTCCACGTACCTAATCCGGCCACCCCTAAAAACAACCACCAACCTCTACCACCATGACCATCCGCCACCACCACCGCCCACCCACCGCCACTACCGCCAATCTTCGCCACCACCGCCTCTCTCTCTCTCGTATTTCATCTGATTTCAATATTTTCCCCACTTCTCAAACCCTCACGCAACCGTTAGCTTTTCAAGCCGCCATACATCCACCATCTTCGACCTCCCACGGCTCTTCAACTTCCGGGTTGTCTCTCTGCTTCTCTCTCTCTCTCCCTTTATCTCTTTTTCCAGATCTGTGCTCATGTGTGTGTTTTGGTGCATTTGTGTGTGCGTGTTTCGAATATGTGTGCTTTGAGTTCAGATCTAGCAACTACGTTCTAGATCTAGGTTTAGTCTTGAGCTTTTGTGCAGATTCGGGCCTGGTCCTTTGCAGATTTGGTGTGCTGGTGCATTTGTGTGTGCTTTTGTGTTTATGTGAGGATGAGTTTGTTCAAATCTTGATCTGGGTGTGAAAATCAAACTATGTTCAGATCCTGGGTTTAATTTTTCTGTAGATTTAAGCTTGATTTGGTTCGAAAATTTGGAAACCCAAATTTGGGGTTCAAGTTTTGATTTTGTTTTGGAAACCCAATTGGGGTTCCGATCTTTACAGATTCAGACTTTACTGGTGGAGTCAGTAGCGGTGGCGGTGGACGGTGGTTGTGGACGATGGTTGTGGACGATGGTGGTGGACGTTGACGGTGGACATTGGTGGTGGACTGTGTATCTTGATATTTGTAATTGATGTATTTTGATATTTTTCTATAGATGTATTTTTTTTTAATTTATTAGTTTTTTTAAAATATTATAATTGATGTTTTTCATTTTTATCATTATAAAAAAAATTATTCAATATTGAAAAAAAAAAGGATTTAATTTTGACATTTTTGTTTTTTTTTTTATTTATTGAATTATTAGCGACGGAATATTCCGTCGGTGAAATAAAAATTAAATTAAAATAAATTAAATCAGCGGCGGAATATTCCGTCGCTGAAATAAAAATTAAATTAAAATAAATTAAATCAGCGACGGAATATTCCGTCGCTGAAATAAAAATTAAATTAAAATAAATTAAATCAGCGACGGAATATTCCGTCGCTGAAATAAAAATTAAATTAAAATAAATTAAATCAGCGACGGAAATTTCCGTCGCTGAATTAATTTTATTTAATTTAATTTTTATTCCAGCGACGGAATATTCCGTCGCTGAAATTAATTTAATTTAATTAATTTTTTTTCAGCGACGGAAATTTCCGTCGCTGAAATAAAAATTAATTAAATTAAATTAATTTCAGCGTCGGAAATTTCCGTTCTTTGATGTCGATAAATCAGCGACGGAATTAATTCCGTCGGTAAAATCAAAATATACCGACGGAAATTGAGCCGTCGGAGCACTGCGACGGGCTGGTAGCGACGGACCAGCGACGGAAAAATTCCGTCGCTGTTTAATTTTAGCGACGGAAATTTGGATTTAGCGACGGAAATTTCCGTCGCTAAAACCTGTTTTTCTGGTAATTAGTTTGATCGTTAATTTTTCCTTGTTTTCCTTTCAGTTTCTGTTTGTCGCCTATGGCCAGATGTAAAAATTGTATTAGGCAAATTAGGTATGGTCAGTGTCAGAAATCTGGGGGCATCTACTATCATAGGTTGAGAAAATCCACCCTGAAACTGGGACTGATTAAGAGGAACTTGGAGAAATCCTTCACGATTAAACTGGCTGCCAGAGAACTGATACTGAGAACCATCCTGTACTCGAGGACCCTGAAAGTTGCCTTGCTGCTGAGAGCTTGGAGTCCAAAAACTCTGAGAGTTATGCTAAAAACTGAGGTTGATAACCACTTGGAAACTGCAATCCAAACTGAGTTGGAGGCATAGAAGCATTAGGCATAGGGGAAGATGTCAGATCATAGAAGTTCGGCCGTGGCCCACCAAAACCACCCTGAGAGTTCATCTGTAGTCCCTGACTCTGAGCGTGATTGAACTATGCACCCTGAACCTGAGTTTGATAAACGGAAGGAAGTGTAGTTTTATAGGTGGGCTGAGGAGGGAGAGAAACATTCCCGATCCCTAAATCACAATCGTTAGCATCGGTGATCTCTTCATAAGAACCATCTGCACGAAGAATCACAGCAATACCTCGGACACGCATTGCTTTCACAAACCTAGCATGCGCTTCCTCTTCTCGAGCCTTAGAAACTTGGGCGAGCAATTGAACCTCACGCTCACGAACCAGAGCAGACTCCAGAGTAATTCTCAATTCTTCCACAGACAAATGATTCAAACCCGGCTGACCCGTAGCAGATGAACCTCCAGACTAGGCGGATGACACATTCTCTGCACCAGACGTCTTAGATACCAGATCAGATGAAAACTCTGCATAAACTGTAACTGCCTCAGAGATATGAATCAAACAAGCACCGGGAATCGGAGCACGCACCCAACTTGCCGTAACTGCAGAGGTGGATAGGGGTTGATAAGGTGGTAGAGGAAAGAACCTTGAGAAGGTATGGAAGAGGGAAGAATGGGAAAGGAGATGGACTTATGCAAGCATCTTATTAATGTGCAAGTAGAAAACAATGTCTTTTAAGTCCTAGGAACGGTTGAAAAAGGATAAGCCTTTAATCACGCAATCTAAACCTCGAGGGGAGCTTAGGGACACACCATTCAAAATATACCAAATGTATTGATTAAAAATTAATGATAGGCAATAATACCTAAATAAAACCTAAGCATTTATGGGACGGACGAGCAGTCCAAATTTTTGGAGAAATTTGGGCAGCATGACGACTTGATTCTCGAAGAAATTCAAGAAAAAATTCGGCATGACCTCTCGTCGATGCACGTTGACAATGCGACATGATCTCTCGTTAGAACATGTCACGAGAGCGACATGTCCTTATGTGAAACCATGTTGCATTGGCAACATGCCCACACACGCTAGGTTTTGGGGTAGGTATGAAAGTCTATGACTAATTTTGAAAAAAAATCATTTTAGTATATTTTTGAAAACGTTGTGTCAAAAACCAACCATTGGGTAAGCTTGAAAAGTGTGGTTCCACCTATAATGCGCTAGGGGGAAAGGATTGATATTAGGCGCTCAAACATAGGCGACATACATCACCATCCGCGATGCCGTCAGTCGCACCAAAATGGGTTCTAGATCTAGTGATGTAGTGTGCGGGTGACTAGATTCCTTTATTTGCGAAAAAGATTTTTTTTTTAATTTTTGAAAAAAAGGTGAGAAATGGAAAACAACACACACACACCAAACCCCATAGAGCACAATAATCAAAGTCATAATCCGATCACGGGACTGCCCTTAAGCAAAGCCTGAACAAATCAGCACATTGGCCAACTCTGTTGCGTGACACATGACCGAGAGGGCACACTATGTCACACGACTGGTCAAGCAAGTTTTCCAGAACCAAAGCAGAACAAGCCCCAGCCTCCAAGCAAGATAATCACTCAAAACCAGGTCCCAAAGAACAATAGAAGCATACACAATCCCAAGGAAACAATGCACACAAAGCATTTAAGCACATAGAATATCACACAACAAAGCACACAACAAATGAATGAGATGGATGTTAAACGTGAACGAAAGCTTGACCCACTTTTTGAAAACAAGTTTCTAGTTCCCCAGCGGAGTCGCCACTGAATGTACGCTCGCCGAAAAAAAGTTAATGAGAGTCGCCATGCCGTTTTAAAGGAAACTTTGAAAACCTTTTTGAAATCAGAAAATGTGGGTTCGGGGGTCAGATACGTGTTGGGAAGAACCCAGAGTTCACCCAACACGCCTCGTAAACGAGTCTTTCAATGTTCAACATCCAATATCATTCATAAGTATGTGCAATTTGTGTGACAAAATATGTATAAATGCATTTTAATGCTTTGCTTTATAATAGAAAATGGAACTACTGCAGATTGGCTAGTTATGTCGCACGACTCAGGACATAGATTGGCTAAGTCTGTCGCGTGACACAATGAGCCATCTGCAGAGTTTTACAAGTGAATCGATTACAGAGACAATGAATGATAAATTGATATTAACAGAGATAGAAAATAGGTCACGAAGACCTCTGAAAGAGATCAAATGCTCAGATGAGTGTGGATATGGAATGATCCACACTCACTTTCGTATTTAAGCACAAATCATATTAATATGAGAAACATGATCACCAATTTGCAAAGCAGTGCATACTAAATGCAAATTTGAGACTATAACATGGCACATCTAATATGGTTCTAAACCAAACATCAGATTAAGCATGGCAATTACACTAAGTAATGAAAATAGAGAAAGAGAAGGAGGGTTAGGATTCGTTACCCTTGTAGATCCTCAATTTCTATACCAAGTTAGGTATAGAGATCTTCGATTCAGCTGCAGAAAATGGATTTAGATCTCAGATTAAGTGAAGAACTATGGTCTTCAATGTGTATGAAAGTGTATGAGAGGAAATGAATGGATTGTGTGTGAGAGAGTGAATTTAGAGAAAATTGGTGTGGGTTTGTGTGTGAGGAGGAGAGAGATGAGTTTCTGGGCGTATTTTGGCAGAGTAACGCTAAGTTCATGAAAGAGCCCCTGAAATGAGAGGAGGAGGGATGAATTTATAGCTGTATGGACATGGCTAACTATGCCGCACGACAAACCGTAACTGCTTGTTTTCTAGAAACATGCAAGGTGGCAAACTAGAAGGATCGACATGGCTAACTATGTCGCACGATGGGACGAGCCATAATCGTTTTCCTTCTAGAAACACGCAAGGTGACAGATTCTGGAACCCTCTTGGACAATTCCTTAAAAGTCCAAACTGGATAATTCCCCATAGGTCCTTCCAGCCCAAGAAACCTACGAAAAGCCTAGGAATGGGATGCGAATGTACTAAAATGCCCCTAGTGCACTTTTATTAGATTAAAAGGCACTTGTAAAGGGTCGCAAGTTAGATTGGGGTACTCACACAAGGAGACCAAGTCAAGAGACGTTGAGAGGATAAGAAGACATGCCGAGATTTTAGGAAACTTTGTTATTATCTTCTTGATCTTTATTATTTATAGGGGACATGGAGATTAACACACACATACGATCATCCTACGTATACACTGCTTGTAATCTCTCCATCATCTTCCAGCTTGTAATCTCGATATTTATAGTGGAACTTTTAAGGTTGGAGACCTAACTCCCGGAATTTTTTCCGAAGAGGTTGTCATCTCTAAGGTTTTCCTCGTTAACAAAATCCTTGTGTCCATCTTTATTTTCATGCATTCATTTGTTCCATTTGATCAAATTCCAAAGCCCCCTCCTTATTAGTAAATTCATACACTTTCATAGTAAAGATTCTTCATTATTGTTTTTTCTACCAAAACATAACATTCATTTACTACGGGTCAAAAAAGTATATAATTATTTGGGATGGAGAATTTAGAGTAGTATTCAATATTGCATTACATTTTTTAAAATTATACTACCTCTGTCAAAAAAAATTAAAAATCTCATTTTTCTTTTTATGGTAAGTAACATTTAAAAAAATGAGTGATTTATTAATAATAAATTTTAGAATTTTACTAAAATTATTATATTATCTCATTAACTTTTGATTTAAAGACTTCTTGAATTAATCAAATAAAATTATATCTTTCATATTACAATCTGAAAGATATATTTTATTTCTCAGCAAAAGTTGTGTTTCCACCTCATTATTGAGGGGTTTATATATAGTTCTAATCTGATAAATACATTAATAAAGACTTGGGCATCTAAACAAACTCATGACATTCATAAAATTTAGACTAAGATTTATACTCCCTCGACATTCAAGTTATCTAAGCCTTATGAGTAGCATTCCCTACATTAGAAACATCAGTAACATTTCCTGCATCAGTCTATTCCACTTGGGAAAAACTCATCCTCAAGTTTGATTATGGTTCCGGGTATAAAGGTTCATCAGAGGAGTAAAACGGAGACAAGTCAACAATATTGAAAGTATTTGAAATGCCCATACTCTTAAGATCAATAACATAAGCATTATCATTGATCTTTCTCTTGACTGCATAAGGTCCATACTTCTTGGGCTGAAGTTTACTATAGGTGCCAACCGAAAATATTTCTCGCTTTAGGAACACCATGACTTGATCCCTCACCGAAAATATCTGCCGTCTCCGATGCTTATCTGCAGTTCTTGTGTATTTCTTGTTAATCTCCTCCAATTTTTGCTTGACCTCCTTGTGCACTTCCACAACCTGTTTGGCCATTTGAGTTGTTGCCCCATTGCTAGTTCTGCCCTTTGGTAGTTGAATCAGATCCAAGGTGTGTTGTGGCACCTTTGTGTACACTAAAGAGAAAGGAGACATTCCTGTAGCACTGTGGATGGCATTGTTGTAGGCGAACTCAGCTTGAGGCAAGAAAATATCCCACTGTTTTGGTATCTCCATAAATGCTACGAACCATATTCCCCAATTTATGATTTACCGCCTCCGTTTGACCATCGGTTTGAGGGTGATCAGTGCTACTGAAATTCAAAGAAGAATCAAACAATTTCCACAGTGTTCGCCAAAAATGCCCAAGGAACTTGCTGTCTCTGTCCGTATTGATTGTTTTTGGTATTACATGCAAACGAACCACTTCTTTGAAATACAATCTAGCCACAACAATTGCATCTGATGTCTTTTTGCAAGGAATAAAATGGGACATATTTGAAAATATATCAACCACAACGAAAATAAAATCTGCCCCTCTTTGTGTTCTAGGCAGTCCCAACACGAAATCCATAGATAAGTCTTCCCAAATATTTTTCGGGACAGGTAAAGGCATATAAAGACCAGTATTTTTGGACTGACCATTAGCCGTTTGACAAACATAACAACTCTGCACATACCTTGTCACATCTCGAAGCATGTTTGGCCAATAAAATCTCTCCCCGAACTGTAGCTATTGTTTTGTCTCACCCCAAATGTGCAGTAAGTCCACCGACATGTAAATCACGAATTACCTTTTCTCGTAATGACGTTTGAGGAAGGCAAAGCTGATTTCCATGCATTAAGAAGCCATCTTGCATATAAAACTCTTGCACAGGTTGCCCATTCACGCATCCTTCCCAAATCAGTCCAAAATCTTCATCACCCGCATAACACTCCTTAAGTTGTTCAAACCCAATTATCTCCTGCCTCAAAGTGATTAACAAACTTGCCCTTCGACTTAATGTATCTGCTACAATATTTTGCACTCCAGACTTGTGTTGTATTCAAAATTGAAACTTCTGAAGAAATTGACACCATCGTGCATGCATGTCCTTTCTAATTCGCTTCTGAATGTTCAAGTATTTTAAAGCTTCATGGTCAAAATAGATAACAAACTCCTTACCTATGAGGTAGTGCTCCCATATCTTCAAAGCCTGCACAAGTGAATTAAATTCCTTGTCGTAAGTGCTCCATTTCTGTCTAGCGTCGTCGCTGAGCTTCTCACTAAAATAGCAAACTGGCCTTCTCTTCTGGAAGAAAACAGCCCCAATGCCAACACTGCTAGCATCACAATCCACCTCAAAAAGCTTCTCAAAATTTGGCAATGCTAAGATTGGTGCAGTACACAATTTTTCCTGTAGAATAGCAAAGCTTTCATCAGCTTCTTCATCCCAATAAAACCTTCCTTTTTTCATACATTCAGTAATAGGTGCTGCAATGGTACTAAAATTCTTGATAAAGCGCAGGTAAAAAGTAGCCAACCCTTGAAAACTTTGTACTTCAGATACCATTTTTGGAGTAGGCCAGTCTCTAATTGCTTTCACCTTTGCATCATCCACTTGAATCCCCTCCTGACTCACAATATACCCAAAGAATAGCAGTTTATTAGTAAGAAAACTACATTTCTTAAGGTTAACATATAGCTTGTTGGCCCACAAAACTGTAAGTACTTCCCGCAATTGCGACACGTGCTCCTCCTCGATCTTGCTATAAATTAAGATATCATCGAAGTACACAACAACAAACTTATCAATGAAAGGTTTCAATACCTGATTCATAAGTCGCATGAAGGTACTCAGAGCATTGGAAAGTCCAAAAGGCATCACAAACCATTCAAACAATCCTTCCTTCGTTTTAAAAGCCATCTTCCACTCGTCCCTAGGCCTAATATGAATCTGAAGGTACCCATTTCTCAAGTCCAGCCTTGAAAACCACTTTGCTACATGTAATCTGTCCAACATTTCATCAAGCCTAGGAATGGGAAAGTTGTAACCAACTGTAATTTTGTTGATTGCATGACTACCAACACACATTCTACAACTTCCGTCCTTCTTCGAGGTTAATAAGGCATGCACCACACAAGGACTCATACTCTCCTGAATAAGTCCCTTTCTTAACAACTCCTCCACTTTCTCCTTAAGGATCCTGCTCTCCTTTGGACTCATCCGATAGTGAGGTAGATTTGGCAAACTCGCTCCGAGAATCAAGTCGATGTGATGTTGAATATCTCTCATGGGTGGTAAGCCATCAGGAATCTCATCATGCCTTACTTCCCGAAACTCTGATAATAAAGCCTAACAACTTTAGGATGCTCCTTCAATATTGAGCCATCTTCGACATAACACACTTGCTTCCTTATTAGAGCATAAACCTGCCTAGTATCCTTCATTTCAGTCTCAAACTTGCGAGTCAAAGTGAGAAATTCCTTTTCCGCTGATTGTTTTTTCTTGTTTTGTAGTGGCAACAATGTGTACACTGTCCCATCCTTTAAGAAACTATACTCATTGCTACGACCAGAATGTTGCGCATTCACGTCATATTGCCACGGCTTCCCAAACAACAAATGACACACATCCATATCCACAATATCACAATATACTTCATCACTATACTTGCCAATCGAAAAAGGAATTTTGCAACATTCTGTTACCTCAATGTTTCCAGCATCAGACTTTATCCATCCCAAAGAATAAGGGTTTGGATGCTTTTCTACCGGCAGTCCCAACTTCTTTACAGCTTCCTTCCATATGATATTTTCCATGCTACCATTGTTAATCAATACCCCAAATTTTTTACCACGAATGGTACACCGCATCCAAAATAGTTGATTACGCTGAGATGTTTCTTCCAATTTCTGAGCTAAAATTATTCTCCGTATAACACAATTTGCTTCCCTTTTTTCCTATTCCTCCTCAAGTTCTTCTTCTCCTTTGCCATCCAGTTCACAATAAAATGCATCATCATCTTTTTCTCTGAAAGATGCATTTGTTGTTTTCCCTTGAGGACATTCATTCGATTTATGACCTGGTTGGTTGCACCTATAACACTTTCCAGACGTTGGCCTAGCGTAAGGGTTTATAGCTTTCTGCCCTTAAGCTTCACTTTCTTTTGCTTCTGTCACCGATCGTTTTCCAGCTACCTTATCTTTATGAGCTTTGTCGCTTTTATAGTGACTTCCACTATAACGTTCTCCCCCATAAGATTCTTGCGTTGGCCTTGTCCTTTCCCCCGAACCTGAAGGTCAAAAATTGTCAAAACCCCACTTGCTTTTCTCATACTGCATTAATTCTGCCTTCAACGCCAATTTTTTTGCCGCGTTTAGGGGCTTTAACACCTGAACTCCAATTTTATCTTGAATAAAAGGCTTTAAACCATCAAGATATCTAGCCACTAACTGCCCTTCCGTTTCTAGCAGATTATTCCTTTCAGCTAGTCGCATAAATTCTGCAGTATATTCATGGACAGTGGGTACCTTATTGGCATCTTTGGTACTGCTAAAATAAAATTTGTTCATAATCGGGAGGCAAAAACTCTTACATCAGCAGCCTCTTCATCCTGTACCACGTTCGAATCTGACCTCTCCCTTCTCTTTCTCGAGTTCACTGCTTTCTATCCCACCAAGCTGATTCGCCCCCCTTTAATCTACATGCAACTGATATGACCCTCCTATCTTCTGGAGTCTCCATATAGTCGAAGAAATTGTCAATATCAGCAATCCAATCCAGAAAATCTTCTATCCCCAAACCACCATTAAAACTTGAAATATTGACCTTTAGTTTGAAGTCGTATCCCTCTCTATCATCATACCTTCTATACTGTCCAGTATTCCTATGCCTACCACCATATATGTCATTCAACGCCTCTTCATATTCATCCTCCTCGCTAGAAGAATCTTCAATTCGGTTGTTCTATCTGCGAACATGAATAGGTCTGTTGATAGGGTCTCCACGAGGTGCATCTGCTCTTGTTCTTCTATCATTAACCCAATTCTGGTTCCCATCAACACTGAGAGCATCCAGTCGATATGGAATTTCATCAAATCGCTCCTCAAAGCGACGGAATCTGCGATCTATGGCCGCTTCCAAAGTGTCCCCCGTAAATGCTGCTTCAATCGTTGCAACACCTCCTCCCCGATAAGTGGGGCTCCAGTCCTATGGGCATCACCATTAAGACCATCGCTATCGCCTTGGTTCGCCATTAAGCTCTGATACCACCTGACGCATCGTAAGCACTCAAATAAAGGAACAAATTACAATCTGAAGGATATATTTTATTTGTCAGCAAAAGTTGTCTTTCCTCCTCAGTATTGAGGGTTTATATAGAGTTCTAATCTGATAAATACATGAATAAAGACTTGGGCATATAAACAGACTCATATAGATTATCAAGACATTCATAAAATTTAGACTAACTAAGATTCATACCCCCTCGACATTCAGGTTATCTAAGCCTTCTAAGCAACATTCACTGCATTAGAAACATCAATAACATTCCCTTCATCATATAGTTTAGTACTCCCTCTGTTTTAGTACTCCATCAGTCCTAGTTTAAGGTTTTTAGTTTGACTTGTTACGGGGATTATAAAAAAGTAAATGTTGTTAATATGAAAAGTAAAGTAGGAGAGAAAAAATAGGTAGGAAGTTTTTGTTGTTATAATGACAAGTGATTTTTATTTTCCATTTTAGGTATTAAAGCAATTAAGGTTAGGGTTGAAGCCTTCATGAAGTTGAGAGGACTACTCAAATTTTCTACTTCCCCCCCCCCACCCCACCCCACCCCACCCCCAAAACATTCCAATAACAAAAGATTAACAACATTAATTCAATTTATTTTTGAAAATGGTATACTTACTAAGAAAATGCAAAGTAGTTATACTGCAGGCCGTCAAGCATTCCCAAGGTGATAACCCGTGTTTCGCACGGATACCATTCTGCTAGTTTTAGGCAAATGGTTCACTATTAATAGAATATACACCTGTGCTTGACACAGATACAATTTACTTTAGAAAGACAATTGTTTTATTTAGTTTACTAATATCACTTTTATTAATAGTAATAAAAATAATGAGAAGAATATATATAGTCTTTATGTGATGCTCTATAAAATTTTGGTTACTAATACCACTTATAATGCAAGTAGAAGTAAAAGAAAAAGAATGAGAGTAATATAGAAAGTTTTGTAGTTTTCTAATAAATTCTTCAAATAATAAATATTTATGAATGTTTTAATTGTTATAACATTAAATAGAGGTCAAAATACATTTACCCCATCAACTATTCATCAAATCCTATTTTACGCCCTTGCGCGAAATTCATCTCACTATGATACCCAATGGTAAAATTATCCCACTTTGTCCCCTAGATTCTAACAAACGTTGGAAATTTAATGAAATTGGTCATGTGCATATTACATGCGAGATAAATACATCATTTATATTTTTTAACTACACTAAGAAAATAATTAAAAAAAAAATCCACTTAGAAAATTAAATAATGTCTTCTTAAAATAATGAAAATTTAATAAGGTAAAAAAAGAATATTATTATTAATTTCTTGTATATGAAAAAGTGAGCAAATTAAACATGAAATAATAAAATAATAGATAAAGTATTTTTTTAATTGACATACGTCAAAAGAGTGGTAAAAATAAACTAAATGGAAGTTAAAAAGTTAAAATGAGAATGATCAAAATATCCATCAAGTGACCTGCACATGACTAATTTTGTTAAATTTCTAACGTTCGTTTGAATTCAAGGAGCAAAGTGGAATAATTTTAACATTTAATATCAAAGTGAGACAAATTTTGTATGAGGGTGCAAAGTGAAATTTGGTGTATAGTTGAGGACGTAAATGTATTTTGTCCTTAAATAGGTATTGATTTGGAGACGCTCTAGATTTTAAGTTTTTTCAAAACATGTCCATGTGACGTAATCATAGGCTTCCGCCTTGACTTTTATATATATATATAGATTTCAGATTAATTTTTTCACAAATTGAACGACCTTGTTAATAAAGTTAAAGGGTTAAAATAGAATAGTGCGCCTGAAATTAAACATTTTTGACTATTATGAAATCAAATATTACCGACTCAAACTCTACTTACTAACACTATTTTTTCATCTTCTTACTCACAAATAGGAGGATCATGGATCATTAAATTTAACTACACACTTCATATTAAAACAAGTAACTTTAGCTATAACTCAAATGAAATGAAATGAAATGACATCATGTGATCAATTTTCTCTAAAATATTAGTAGTTCCTAATTCAATGAACTTCGAATTCAAATGAAATGACACCAATTTTCTTGCTCACTTTATGGACTAGAATACAAGAGTGTTTTCTTCTTTTATTCTCTCAATTCCAAGGACCACAAGATATTTTCATACCCTTCCTCATCCTCTAATTAATTTAATGCTCTACTTATTTATTTCTCATAAATATTTTTGTTAAAAACATACTCCCTTTTCTATCATAATTTGCAGTTTTCTTACTTATTTTATGTAGTTCCAAAATAAATATTTGTTTTTAAATAACAAAATAATTTTAGGGTAATTTTATACTATATAAGCAATATACAAACAATTAAAGCAAATAATTTAAAAATATGGACAGGGTAATATTTATTGTGAATGAAGGAAGTGATTTACTTATAGAATATATTTGTCACAATGAAGAATGCTTATAAGCTAATGGAGAGGGATTTGAGACGGTCAGATTATACAGAAGTCCGATTCGCATTCAATTGTCAATTTCGATCTTGATGTCCTTATTTAGCAGGTTATTTAAAAGTATTTTAGACATTTTTCTCAGCTCGTCAGTCTCACTACTCATGTTACGCTAGATTTATGTTTACTGATGCAACTCAACTGCCTTACAATTAAACTATACCGAGGCAAGATCCAACGAAGAGTAGGGGCAAAATAGTAACTTGGAGGTGTACCAAATGAAGAAGAAAAGTCCTCCAGTTTCCAATTCACAGACCTGTATATAAACCCCTCCATCAAGCTCTTCTTTCCATGAAAGATTCTCTCTCTCTGCCATCCCAATTCAATCAATCAATCCTTTCTCTACTTTTTTACCTTTGCATGGTTTTCCTCTCCAAATTCAGACTATTTTCCTCTCTGTCTCTCTCTCCTCTGTTTCTCTCTCTTCTGTTTCCTTCCTCTGAGTCTTGGATTCAGAGATGGGTGTGAGTGCTCTTTTCTCTCAAACCTTTCACATTACTATAATTCTTACCACCAGCTTCTTCAGACACAAACACTATTAGATAAGAGTTTCATATCCAACCATTTTTAATATCTCCTTTCTGCTTCTGCATCTCCTACAAAGGATTTTCAATTCAAGTTATTGGCTATGGAAGGTGGAATGGTCTTTGAGGGTTCAAATTTGCCTGTTTTGCTTCATAATGATAGGCTTCCTTCTTCAGATGTTCTTGATTCTCTCTGGATTTCCAACCCCTCTTCCTCTTTTCATGGTAATTTTTCTTCTTTCTTTTTAAGATTTCAATTGCTTTTTGACTATGTTTTCTTGTAAATGATGGTTTGTTTAGTCTGAATTTGTTGTATTCTATAGTTCTTGAATGAGTATATCTGCCTTTACTTGTATGTGATAAGTTCATGTATATCATACTCCCTCTTACCTACCTCCGGAAAGATTGTCTCATTTTGTTTCTACTTGAATTTTGATCGAACATTAAAAAAAAATTAGCTATTTTAAATTGTTATTTATATTTTCTTTTTTAGATATCAATAATAATTTTTAGAATTTTATGAACATAATCGAAGTTTTCATAAATTTTTGGTGAAAGTTTAAGTGAAATGATCGTTAAAAATAAAGCTGACACTATTTTTCTGTGAGAGGAAGGAGTATTACTTTGTAAATGTTCTCTCTTGTTCGTGATCCAAGATTGATGGTACATATTCGGACTTATATCTAGGGTTTGATGAATTTGACTTCGGAAATCTTTTACGACAACAACGTTACTCCAGAACCGCAAAAGCTCACACCTGCAGTGGGGTGCGGTGGGGTAAGAGGGTTGGGTGTAACTCTACCCTTAGGCTATGTCCAATAATCCAACCACCAAAAAACATTCAACTACCTTCATATCATGACACCTCATCTTCTCTCTCCATCCACTTAATCATTCAACTACTTTCTCAACTACACCCCCACAATAAGCTAGTTTAGTTTAAAATTCAACTCCTCTCAATTCATCATTCTATATCCCATTATTTTGAGTGTTTTTTTTTTGTGTCCAAATCAAATGAAACTTATATCAATTTGTAGGGGAAAAAAAATGGTTAATTTTGGTGAAAAAAAAATTAAAAAAAATTAATTTACTAGGTGATAATTTAACTCAAATTGAAAAATGAGTGTTTTTTTTTTGTGTCCAAATCAAATGAAACTTATATCAATTTGTAGGGAAAAAAAAATGATGAATTTTGGTGATTTTTTTTTTTTTTTTTAAATCATTTATTATGAGATAATTGAGCTTAAATAATTGGGTGAAAAAATGATAAAGTACGGACCAATCAGAGCGTGACAAGTGGCGGCTTAGGAAAAAAAGAAAAAAAAAAGGCAAAACATTTCAGCTTCACTCGCCTTTTCCGTGTGTGAGTTACACTCTCCCTCTCCGGCCCAATAGAATTGTGACACGTGTCCAAGGCGGGACCCTCCTCCATTTCTTCAACCGGGTTGAAGCTTTCCAACTCCCTCAATTCAACTCCCCCAACTCAACCCCCTTATTGTACCAATTAAACCCTCCAACTCACCCTCAACTACCAATTAAACTACCTTATTGGACATAGCCTTATATTAAAGCACAGATAGGTTGTTTTCGGATGACCCACGATAAAAATTGCGTAAAAAATTGCATGTACTATGTATTGACTGCTGATTTATAACAAAGAAGCGCAAACAGTTTAGTGAGTCATTTTGATTTATTTCATCATATTCTAAAGCCAAAAAAATAACAAGTCATGAGTCTTTGAAACCATTAGAAATAATGGAAAGTCTCAGAAATCTTTTACTTTTGCCCAAATTCTCTAATTTTTAATGGTTGATTTCTTAGTATGTTTTCTATTTTGTGTGTATGTACTAATTCAATCAAGACCTTGACATGTTATGGTTGATATATTTCAGGTTCTACATCCATGGTTAACTTTGAAGCATCTCAAGGAGAACACAACAATATGATTCCCCCATTTTTCACCCAGCTCGACACGGATGAAAATGGCGATGAGGACTATGATAAGTGCTTCAATCAACCGGAAAAGAAAAGGCGACTAACCTTCAACCAAGTTCAGTCTCTCGAGAGAAGCTTTGAGGTGGAAAATAAGCTTGAACCCGAAAGAAAAGTCCAGCTTGCAAAAGAACTTAATTTGCAACCTAGACAAGTAGCAATTTGGTTTCAAAATCGACGAGCTAGGTACAAAACTAAGCAGCTTGAGAAGGATTATGATGTCTTGAAAGCTACCTATGATAAGCTCAAAGTTGATTTTGGCAGTCTAGAGAAAGAAAATGAGAAGTTGAAGCATGAGGTATTTGCCCCTTTTCTGTACCTAGCCAGATATTTGGGTCAGTTGCCGGTTCAACAGCTATAGATTTGTAGCAACCCTAGAGTCGTCGGATTGACAACTAACTGGCCCAAATAAATGGTCATGAGACGGTTCGGTACATGACCAGTAATTTGAGTCGGTTGTCAATCCAACAACTAATATTAGACCCTACCAATAATGTTAAACTCGCCGACTGACAGTTAACTGGCCCAAGTAACTGGTCAAGCGCTAGACATGTGTTTTCAGTATTGTTTTTTATTTTTATTTTGAAAAAAAAAAAGTTATGAACTTAATGTGCTATAATGTGAATATATAGGTATATTTGCTCATGGAAGAGTTGGTTCACAAAGAGCAAGGGAAAGTTGGCTTGAAGCAATGTGGGAGGATCAAGTCAATGGACATGGAGCCTTTAAGGCCAAAATCCATTGTGAATTCAAAAGATGTGGGACCAAATGCTGTATGTAAGGTTGAAGATGCAAATTCTGCTAAGAGTGATGTTTTCGACTCCGAGGCTGATTCTTCTCATGTGTTCGAACGGGAATATTCGGATTTTTCCCAAGATGAAGAAGAAGATAATCCGAGCCGGAGTCTTCTTCGTCCGCCACGTTTTCCGAAGGTTAAGGAGGATTTGTACATTGATGCTAGTGTGGATTCCTGCAATTTGGGGTACCCTGTTGAAGAAGAACAATCCTTTTGGTTTTGGCCTAATTGAATACAAAGTAGTTTGTTGCATGTCATTAGGATTTAGACTTTTATTACCTTGGCCAATTTAGTTTAATGTTAGGAAGAAATAGGGTAATAGCCTCTTGTAGTTAACTTGGATACCAATAAACAAGTCCCCCTTTATCCAAGCTCAAGTTCAATTATGCTTCCTTGAGTTTTCTTGAATTTTTCTAATTTCGTTGACCTTAAAAAATTCAAATAGAAAAACAAATCCACATGATTTAAATGAAAATAAAGAAATGAACAAAATTAATTTCTTTTTTAAGTTAATAACCCATTGTTTGATCTCATTCAACAAGATTAGTGAAGTCCAAACCGGATATAATCAAGTTTATCGTGCCCCTTACCGAAGAAATTGAGCCGTTAAAAGACAATTTGCTAGTAATATCAGATTTGACTCAGATTCGACTGGACGGCCACCATTTGAAATGTGATGAATGGGACCCAAATTTTGGGTTCATACCCTCTAACAAGTGGACCTCGAACCGAGAAGGAGCTGCTGCATTGCTTTTTTATGATGTATAAATTATGTCACATATGCATTTCTTCTTAACCATTGACTGATATTTATTTGTTTTTGTGTAGGTTTCACTTTTGTTAACTAAATCCTGATTGTCCCTCGGTAACAAGGGGGCGTAATCAAATCGTGGATAAGGGGGAGAAGCGGTGCCAAATTCTAAGTCCACTTTACTCTTTGGCTTTTACCTCAAGGTATTCTTCAATCGACAATGACTTCTTTCCTAATGTAGCTATTTAAAGATTTTTTTTTTTTTTATCAATATTTATGAAATTTTATGTAGTATTTTCTATAGTATTTGAAAAAATGTTCAAGGCGTGGGAGAAACATTTTATCTTATTCACATTGTTGGTAGTACTAGTATTGTCACCGACCTCATGGAATCCTATGCTCACAAAGTGTTGTATTCATACCAGCTATTAGGTGGTTCTGTTCAGAATTAAGATATGAAATTGAAAGGTGAAGTTATGGAATTCTACTAAGGCAAGTCAAACCGCAAATGAGCTCACAATGTTACTTTCTCCGTCCCAAATTGTTTGTCCCAATTGACTTTTTTGTTGAACCTTGACCACAAATTTATGAGAGATTAATCATGTTCATGAAATTCTAAAAGTTGTTGTTGATAATATTATTAATGGTGAATCAATAGGAATTTTTAGAATTTCATAATTAAATTGTCATATATTTGTGGTCAAAGTCAACAAAAAAATCAAATGGGACAAATATTTTGGAGTGCGTCTGCTGAGAAACGCGTTTCTCCATAACTATGGAGAAACGTGTTTTTCATAGCCAGAAGCTTTACATTTGATAACCAGAAAAAAAAACCCAAGGCCAAGACCAAAAGCACGGATATCCGGAAGGCTTTGCAGGTGATAGTCGAAGGCTTTTCAGTTGATATCAGAAGCTTTGTATTTGATAGCGAGAAGGATGTGAAATGTATATCAAGAAAGCTGTTAGGTGCATATCCGTAAAAGCTGTTAGGTCATGCATATCCGTAAATGTGTTAGAGGCATATCCAGAAATTGCTATTGAAGGTTTGGATATCAGGAAGAAACCTTTCAAATGTATATCCAAAAACATTTTGAAGGTTTTACGGATATTCATTTGAAGGTTTCTGGATATCACTTTCATAGGTTTCTGGCTATCTAGCTCATTGTCGCGCGACATGTCGGGACCCGTTTCTCCATAACTTATGGAGAAACGCGTTTCTCCCTAGATTTTGTGAATATTTTGGGACGGATGGAGTACTATTTTTGAACTCTATCTCAATTACAAGTTCAACTTTTATCGACAGAGTTAAGTCTCTTACATTTAAACGAAAAAATCAGTGAGTTTAAATTCGTTTCATTCATGTGAACCAAGCCTTTCCTAAACACCATACTCACTCCGTCTCAACAATTGCTTCCCCTTTTTTAAAAATTACGCAAATTAAGGAAATGGGAGGGAAGTAAAGATGTTGTGAGTGTAATTTGAAAATAGGAGAGAGAATGAGTGGAGGGAATAGTAAATTATAATAGTGTTGTGAGTATTAAAATAATGAAGAGAGAGAATGAGTGGAGGAAATAGTAAAGATTCCTTTGCCAAAAAAGGAAAGTGAAAGCTATTAACGGGACACCCAAAATGGCAAAATGGAAAGCTACTATTGGAACGGAGTGAGTATATATCAGTAACACTTATATTCTAATAACTCTTATAACAATAGGGCGTATTCTAATGCCCTCTTTGTTAAAAAAAAAAAAAAAAAAAAAAAATCTTACTTTCTTTTTTATTATATCCTAAATAAATGTTTCATTTTTAAGTAAAAATAATTATAATATACTTCTATCATTATATTAATTATATACGAGTAACTCTTGTGAAAAATTAAATTTTTTAAAAATGTTATAAAAAAACTAGTTTTCAGAACAGTTCATCACTCTTATTAGCTAGACTTAGTGCTTTAAAACTATTTTTTTCTTATGTTACGAAAAAACTTGTTTTTTTTTTCAAGATTTGGCATAATATACTACGAGTACGAAATATTCTTTAGAAACAGTGATAAGTTTAATGCAATATTATTATGAAATATTGATAGTAATTTTATCTATGGAGTACTTATTATTCATAGTATATTATCAAATTATGCCAATTTTTTTATAAGCAAATCCATAGATATTCCTACAACTAATTAAAGATAATAACGACTTTAATGAGCAATCAACTTCTCGTATACTTTATTCATTTTATTTTGAAAATTTATTTTAATTCGAACTTATTTTCATTTTTGTCTGTCCCTGTCCCTGCTCAAACGAGAGTGTAATGAGATGGCGCCAAAGGATGTAGGGCAGGTGTGGGTCAGTGATCTGGAATTCTCCTAAAATCAGACGCTTACGTGTCGGAAAAAGTGGGACCCGTCCAGCATGGGCTTGCAAACCAATGAAATTAACACAGTTCACGGAGGTTCTAACACTAGTGGGCCCAATTTCCCTTGGTGAGTTAAATACGTGACAAGTATTGTACGGTCAAGCCTAAAAGCATATGGACCACGAAGAAGGTGAGCAGTCTGGAAAATTGTGAGATAAGACTTGTTAAATTGGACTGATCCTAATTGGGCCCACATCTGCTTGGATTTAGAGATTGGGCTTTGTTTCCGACTGACAGCACACCAACTGTCCAGTGTTCATCTTTGAATCAGGATTTAACACGTGTCAAGTCAATCTCAAGGGACCCTAATGTACACGTACATATCACATTGTCAAGTCAGGAGAACATTTATCGATCCAGACTGAAGGTTTTTTTTTTTTTTTTTTTTTTTTTTTTTTTTTTTGCAATTCGTTGATCTAAAATTTCTTTTATACTCCCTCCTCCCTTCGTTTTTAAATATTTGTCCCATTTGACTTTTTAGTTGAACTTTGATCACAAATATATGACAATTTAATTATGTTCATGAAATTCTAAAAATTACTATTGATTCACCATTAATAATATTATCAACAACAACTTTTAAAATTTCATTAACAAGATTAATCTTTCATAAATTTGTGATCAAAGTTTAACAAAATAGTCAAATGGGACAAATTTTAGGACTGGAGGGAGTATTAAATTTTAATTTTTCTGAATATAAAAAATGAACGGTATAAACCGATTAAAAAAATAACAATAGGCCATAAAACGAGCAAATCCCAATAGATTGATCTCAATAAAAAATATAAACAAGTACTAAATACGACGTAGTAAATGAGGTTCCCTACATATAATCGTCACTTTCAACTCATTCTATTTCTTATGTCGAACTGTATATAAGTATCAATTCCTATAACTAGGACAACCATTGAATTGACCTATGTCGACCTAGACATATTAGAGACTAGCAGAAAACCAGTACGATACACGACGATTATTTATAGCAATACATGTTTTTAAATAATAAATTGAAAGACCAAAGTGTGAATACTACATAAACATTTTGAAATACTTACTGAAACACAATATTCGTAGTAGATTTAGTACTTGACGAACTATCATCTTCAATATTAGATATCCCAATATAAAAACCCTTTGAATTAGTTACTCGAACTTAATTGGGCAACGCAAATAATAGACATATGCACTCCCGTGGCACATAATATAGTCAAACAATAGGAAAACCCTGATTCATGGACCATTTGCGACACTTTAATTTTCAAACAAACTTGGTAGGGTATCTTAGACGAATTATAGAGTCGATTTCATCTGCATTACGATACTTGAAAGGAATAGAAGAATATTTTCATGTGGCAGACCTGTTTTTTGGAACTTAATCGTGTACACCACTACAGTAAGTTAGGAGAATATATTAATTCACCTCACATATATCCAAGCAAAACATATTTAATCGTAAATGGAAAAAGAAATAAATATAATAAGGTTAAAGATGAGCGGATAATGTTATTTGAAAATAAATATATCCATGCATATAAATTTATATAATTCCCGTTCATTCACGTAAATTTTTTGTGACATACATTCAAACAAAAACAAAATCGAAAATCTATATCAAAGTTTTTTCTGAAGGGTATCATAATTATTGAAATTATTTTATGGAAGTTAAAATTAGAGTAATAATATTAAATATCTTTGATAATTAATGATTTTATACTAAATACACATATTATGATTAGTAAATATAATTAGAAAGTTATATGAGAATAGTAATCTGGTATAGTTAGTTTAACACCTAATATTTACCAGATACAGAGTATAGTAACTTTTAAATTAAATATTAATAGTTACCCTATGTATAGTAACTAATATTGAAGTATTATCTAAGATATTATAATATATTAAAAAAATAATATTTCTAATTAATATTATATTTAATTAATAATATTAGTTTATATTAAACTAAATGATAATAATTACCCTATATAATTAATATTATGATTAACTAATACTATTAATAATAATAATAGTTAACATATATTAACTATTGAGTCTTTTTCACTTCCACTTTGCTGTATTAGTTATATGTTTTCTTCTATAATATAAATTCATTATTACATAGAGAGTAGATGAAAGTGTATATAATTTAAGTTACTAATCATGTTATATTTAACTAATATTGAAGCATTATCTAAGATATTCTAATATATTAAAAAAATTAATGTTTCTAATTAATTTTATATTTAACTAATAATATTAACTTATATTAAACTAAATGATAATAATTACCTCATATAATTAATATTATGATTAACTAATACTATTAATAATAATAATAGTTACCATATACTCCCTCCGTCCCGGTAGAAACTTCACACTTACTGTTTACGCGTGAATTAGGGAATATGATATTTTAATAAATAGTACACAATGTGAGAGGGATTAATAAGGATTAATAGAGATTTGACTTTCAGTCAAATCTCCTTAATCCTTCCCTTCAACTGAATTACTTACTCCTTCCCTCCAACTTCCAACTGAATTACTTACTGTAAAGAGCACAAATTCATCAACTCACACACAAATCCAAATTTTCAACTGAATAACTTGCTGTAAAAAAAGTCACAATCCAAATTTTAACATTAATAGAAGTATTTAAAATTACAAACCAAGTTAAATCTGAAAAGTGAAAAATTGGAGCCCAAAAAATTCAAATTACATTTTTGCCTCCATTTCTTCCCTCCTAATTTACTTAAGACCTCCTATTAGTAGAAATGTAGAAGGCTGACTTCATTTCATCCAAAAGCTTCTACAAAAAAATGAAAAACATGAACAAGGAAGAAAGAAATTTGCTGGCCCAGTTTCTATTATTCTCGGCTGAAAATGGAGTTCTTCCAAAAGGTTTGGCTACAGAAGCATCTACAAAGTTTGGAGTTAGCAAGAGGACTGTTTGGGTCACTTGGGCTGAAGTAAAAAAACAACAATCACTTGGAGTTTCTGTTTGTTTAACAAACAAAAAAACCAATGAAAGAGGTAAGAGAGTTCATTTAGATGTTGATAAAATGAAGACTATTCCCTTTTCAAAAAGAAATACAATACGAAATTTAGCACATGGATTGAGAGTTAGTAAAAGCACAATAGGGAGGTGGAAAAAAGATGGTGAGATCAGATCTCACACAAATGCCATAAAGCCAGCTTTAAACTTTTCAAATGAACTAGCAAGGCTCAGATTTTGTATTCATGCACTAATATTTGACAGAGAAGCAAATAAACCAAAGTTCAAACCCATGACACATGTAGTATATGTTGATGAAAATGATTTTAAATGACAGAATGTACAACTAGGTATTACATGTGTCCTGAAGAAGAACCACCACATAGATCATGCCAAAGTAAAAGATATGTTACCAAAGTTATGTTCATATGTGCTGTAAGTAGACCAATCTACTCAATTACTGGAGATTTAGTGTTTGATGGAAAGATTGGAGTGTGGCCATTTATCAAAACAAATTTCAAAGAAAAAGAAACAATGCACAAAATGCACTACCTGAACAATGGTCACAAAAGCACTTGTGGAATCAACAGGGAAGTTACAAAAGCCATGATGCTCAACCATATAAGCTTGTTTAAAAAAAATCATGTTTTTCAATTCAAAACAGTAAAAAAAAAACAGCAGCAACTGCTGAATTACTTACCAGCAACTGAATTACTTACTCAGCAACTGAATTACTTACTCATTTACTCAAATGATGTTTTGATTGCAGATTATCCCTGCAATCAAAGTAAAGTGGCCAGAAAATGAAAGCAAGGATATTGTCATTCAATGGGACAATGCTCCCCCTCATATTCGCATTGATGATGATGAATTCAGAGCAGCAGTAACTGCTAATGGTTTCAACATAACCATAGTATTCCAGCCTCCACTACTAGAAACAGGGCATTTACCGACGGACTTTTGCCGACGGACACCGTCCGTCGGTAATACCGACGGAAAACAGACGGTTACCGACGGAAATTTAATTTTATTTTACCGGAATTTTTTTTTTAAAATTTCGTTTTGTCCGTCGGTAATTGAAAAACTTCCGTCGGTAATACCGACGGACTGTGTCCGTCGGTAATACCGACGGCCACGTCCGTCGGTAAATACGCCCTATATATAACGAAAAAATCCCATTTTTAATTACGCCTTCATTTTATTACGCTTCTTCTCTCTCGGTCATTCGCGAACGCGAACCCTAGCAACGTCGTTCGCCGTTGCCGTCGCCGTATTTCGGTAAGCATCTTTCTTTCTCTCAATCGCTTCCTCTCTCACTCGATTTCTCTCTCTCACTTTCTCTCTCTTTCATTAGTAATTCGCGAACAAACGCCGTCGCCGCCGTGGAAGCCGTTCGCCGTCGCCGTCTCCGTTCTTGCTTAAGCTCTCTCTTCTCTCTCTCTCTCAATCCCTTTCCCTCTCTCACTCGATTTCTCTCTCTCACTCGCTTCTCTCTCTCTCTCTCGCGGTCGCCACTACGAAACAACGCCTTGGGCCGCCCAAGCCGGTCGTTGGCTGTCGCGAGTCTCCGTCGCCGGTAAGCTCTCTTTCTCTCTCTCTCTCTCTCTCACTTTGGATTTCTCTCTCTCAAGTATTGATTACAAAAGTATGCCTAATTTTGAAACAAATGGATTAGGGTGTGTAATCAAATTAACGAGGTCGAATAACTGTGTATTAATTTGATAGCTTCCTTAGAAATGAAAATTATTTAAAATTACAATATATAAATAATTAATATTTATTGAAAAATAGGAGTATTGCACGATTTCGAGTTTCAATATGGAAATTAAATGGCGCTAAAGATAAATATTGATCTTCTTCCAAGCGTAAAAGTGAACATTTTTGAACTGTAAATGAGAAAGTGTAATTATCTTATTTATAAGAACCACATAATTATTATTCTGAAATAGAATAATTATGAAATAACTAAATGATAGTACATATTTTGAGGATCTCGTAACTATTTTGAGATACGAAGGATATTAATGTTTTTTCTGGAGAAACCCTTATTTTAAAATGGAGACAATAGGAACTTATATTTTTAGTCGGTTGTGCTCTTCTTTGCCCCGATTGTACATGTGCTTAAATTTTATTTTGTGGTGTTATTTTTTTAATTTCTTCTTCTTCGTTATTTTGGATCACGTTGTTTGTTTACTAGTAGATCGTATCAGTGTTGCAATTTCTTACTCACCTCTGCTAAGTTGATTTGCTTAGATCTAGTTAACACAGGGAAGTAAATTGTTTGTTATTTTATGCCTAATTGTTGTTGTAAATCACTCTATTTGAGGAATTGTTGCAATTTTGTAAGTTAGTGTTACTTCAGTGTTGTTTTTCAGCTTCTGCTTTGACTGGTTAATTAAGTGTTGAAACGGGATGCTCTGTGACATTCTAGAAAGAGAAAGTAGAAAGATGAGTGGAAGGAAGGGAGTAAGATGAAGATCCATAGCATTTTTTAGATGAACAATAAGTCATATAAATACAATGAATTGATTCTTGCGAACATTTTATTTTTGGTTGAAGTTAAGATCCATAGCATTTTTTAGGAAGAAAACTCTTAGTGGCACTGCTTATAGGATATTGTGGTTGGTGGTTAACATCTTAAAATATAAATAAGATGAGAGCCTTTTTCTCCCACAGCTATCAAAATTCGTCTTCTTTGATCAAGAAAGACAGAGCAAACAAGTTCATTACCGTTTGAGCAAATGATTTTCTGTTTAATAAGAGTTTTTTCAGTTTCACTGTCCTCTTTCTCTCTAAGGATCTCAAACATCACTTGAGATCCTTAGAGAGGGGGATAGTGAAACTGAAAAAAATTCTTATTAAACAGAAAATCCTTTGCTCAAACGGAAATAAACTTGTTTGCTCTGTCTTTCTTGGTCTAAGATGAGATTTGGTTTTGATAGTTGCGGATGAGAACGACTCTTATCTTGTTTATAAATGTTAATTTAATTCATCATTGTAAAATTTCAAATTTTACAATAAAGAATTAATATTTCAAATTATTCACAATATTAATAATTTTAAAAAATATGATAGATGTGTGTGTTAATTCATTATTGTAAAATCATGCATTTTACGGTAATGAATAAAAATTAATGTTACGACGTGACGTTGTGACGATTGAAACACAAAAGCTTAGAAACCCGTTTAAGAATCTTTAACTTATCATGTTGAGGTCAACATGTAGTCATCGATTCTTAAATTATCCGTGTGGACAGTCTTGAAATGCACGATTATATGTTTTGTAAATATCATCATTGTCTATTAAAATTGCTTGAATAGTCGATAGTTGAGATATTTCGGTTGCATTAATCCTATTGTTCTCTGAGTGTATACTAGACATATATGGTTGATTACACACTGTCGATTCTAATCGATAGTGTTTGATTGACCTAGTCTACGTCGTGCACTTGGAGACCATGGGGTTATGCTGCCGAAATTTCTTGATTTTCGATTATAAAGTAAGTAGACAAGGTGATATTTGCAATTCATACGTGTATTTCGGGATGGGATAGAAGCCAACTCAATTCTAAACCTAATGGACACGAATTGTCCTTTCATCATAGGGAATGATATACTTTACAACAAAGAATTAAATATTATTATTTAAAATTATTCAAAATATTAATAATTAAAAAAATGTGATAGATGTGTGCGATAGAAGCCAACCCCAATTCTAAACCTAAAGAAACATGTCTTGTTGCTTTTAAGTTTGTAATCCAAATTTAGGGAATTGTAATGCGTTAATTACATCTAAACTGTTAATACATTATGAAATGCAGGAGTTAATTATGTCTGGAGAAGATCGTAGTTGGATGGATAATCGTAGTAATCCCGGTAGAAGGGGTGTCAGACCTCAATTCTTAGAAGGTTTAGAACATTTCGTGGAGTTTGCTAGAGCGCATCCCCAGTGCATGCGTGGTGATAAGATTAGGTGTCCTTGTAAAAAGTGTAAGAATAGAAAATATCTGAGTGTTGGATGGGTAAAGAAACATGTTTTAGAGGCAGGGTTTGTTGATGGTTACAAGGTATGGGTAGCGCACGGGGAGCATTATGTGGTTGAAACAAGTGTTCGCAATCATCCTACTGTATCAAGTGGTCCGCCAAGGGAACCTGAACATTTGATTGATGAAGAGGAGCCGTCTGTCGGTTTGGATGATATGGTTCGAAATGCAAATTTGGCCCAGAGTTTGATTGGAACCCTAATCCAACAGAGGCACCAAATCCCGTTACAAAGAAGTTTATGGATTTAATGGACTCGCAAATGAGAAAATTCATCCTGGTGCAAAGGCTACGGTGTTAGAGCAAGTGGCGAGCTTCTAACTATCAAGGCCGATACAAATATGAGCCAAAGATACTTACGATCGTATAATGTCATGGGGACAACGGATGCTATCCGAAGAAAATAATATGGTTCACAATTTTTATGAGACGAAAAAGTTGGTGGGGCGGATCGGTCTTGGGTATGTTAAAATTGATGCTTGCAAGAATCGGTGCATGCTTTTTATAAAGAAAATGAGGGCCTCGATTCATGTTCAATATGTGGACTTAGTAGGTATAAGCCAAAACGCCGTGGTAGTGCCAAGCACAAGAAAAACGTGCCTCGGGCGCGATTACGTTATATGCCACTAATTCCCGGTTGCAACGAATTTACGCATTGAAAGAAAGCTCGAAGCCATGCGTTGGCACAAAGAGTGTCCTCGTGAAGAGGGTGTGATGACTCATCCTTCGACGGTGAAGCATGGAAACATTTTGATGCCACTTACCCCGATTTTGCTTTGCGGATCCTAGAAACATAAGGTCGGGGATATGTACGAGATGGGTTTTCTCCATTTGGACCAGGGGCAAAATCTTATTCATGTTGGCTCGTTATAGCCACGGTGTATAATCTTCCCCGTGGTTATGTATGGATGATCCTTATATGTATTTGAGTTTGTTCATTCTCGGGCCTTCGAATCCAGGCAAAAACATTGATGTGTATCTTCGACCTCTGATGGATGAACTCAAGCAGCTGTGGAATGATGGTGTCCAGACATGGGATGCTTTCAAGTTGCAAAATTTTAACATGAGGGTTGCAGTGATGTGGACAATTAATGAATTTCCTGCTTATGGTATGATGTTGGGATGCAGCTGTCGAGGATGAAGCATTAATGGCCGAAAACACCCGTCCACTAGGGGAGGAAATCACTTTCAATGAAATCGATGATGACAATGTGGAGGATGAGGAAGGAGAAGGGTATATATCTGGGTCCGATGATGAAGATAGGGCAGAAGACGACGACGAGGAAACTAGTGAAGAAGAAATTGAATTTTGTAGTGATAGTGATCAAGATTGTAGTGAATGAATCAGTTTAGTTTTAATTCAGATAATGTTTTGTATATAATGTTTACATTTTATATCACTTATCACTGTAATATTATATCTATCTCATGATTTTCAATTTTACTTGGTTACTCTTTACATGCTATGTAATATTACATCTATCTCATGATTTGGACAATAAATGCTTCCTACTATTTAAATGCTTCCTACAATTTAAATTTTGTTCTACTTGATAATATTTTCTGTCTACATATATAATATACTAGTTTAGATATGTTGGGTCGAGGTGGCGATCCGTTCTCAAAGAGAGGGAAGGTTGCGGGTTTTGTCCATCGTCTTGTTTCACCAAGGACGGGAGGGAGGGGATCTACTTCTGATTCTGGACGTAGTGAACCATCCGGGCGGGTTAATTTGGACGCAATTATTAATGAGGAAGGAAAAATGGAAATATCTATCTCTCCTAGTGGCCAGTAAGTATTATTTAATTGTAAATGTCATATATATAATGTTTACATTTTATTATTGTCTTTTTATTTGTATATATATTGATATATTGTTTTTTAATTAATATCTTGATAGGTTTATACATGCATGGTGGTGGTAGCGGTAGCAGCAGCGGCAGCGCTCGTGGTTATTAAACATGAATTTTCATTGACATGTAATTAAACAAACAAACAAACATACGTAGTTTCTCTTTCCCTTTCCCCTTTTCCCCAGCCTTTCCCCCTTTCCCTTTCCCCGACCGTTTCCCCTTTCCTCGTTTCCCCGTTTCCCCTTTCCCTTTCCCCCTTTCCCCGGCCGTTTCCCCTTTCCCCGGCCGTTTCCCCTTTCCCCTTCCCCTGTCGCTTGATTTGGACAAACATATGTATTTTATTTGATGTACAAGCGAAACAGGTTGTTTGTGTGTGTTTGTAGTTTGTAATTGTATTTGTTTAAAACAGGTTGTTTGAACAGGTTTACAGCCTTTTACAAGTGGTTTAATAATAAAATAGAATTTTTTTAAAAAAAATCTGGACAGATTACCGACGGAAATTTCCGTCGGTAAATTAATAAAAAAAAAAACTAATTTCTGGCGAAAATATCCGTCGGAAGATAATAAAAAATTAAAAAAATAAAACTCATTACCGACGGACATATCCGTCGGTTTAGGGTTTAGATTTCCGACGGACATATCCGCCGGTAAATTTTATGGTTTCCGACGGTTATAACCGTCGGTAATGGGTTTTATTTATTTTATTTTTTTAATATTTACCGACGGATATTTCCATCGGTAACCTCCGACAATTGCTCCGGTTAACCGGCCGGCGTAACTCATTTTCGACGGACGGTTTCCGGCGGAATTTTAGATTTTTCGGCGGACAATCCGCCGTAAATACGGGCGGAATTTGTCCGTCGGTATTACCAACCAATTATTTCCGACGGAACCCGACGGACTTATTCCGTCGGTAATATACACTTACCGACGGATATGTGGAATTACCGACGGAAATTTCCGTCGGTAAAAGCCTTGTTTCTAGTAGTGCGATCAACACGACCACCACTTCCTCGTCCTCGTTCGGCCATTGATAATCAACCAGGAAGCTGATACCAAATGATGTAAACGGAGGGTTATATGAGAATTGACCGAACGGAATTGAAACAAAATGGGATTGAAACCCTAGATATATGCTCAACGGCAAATATTTTCATTAATAAAAAACAAAGTCTCATTTTCGGAATTGACATACGACCCTGTTTTATATGAATCCTACGACTTGGAAAACAAGTCAAAACTTTCTAAAATTATCCCTAAGCTATATGGTAATATAATAGGACTCAAGAATAACAAAATATCTCCTAAATCTATTCTAAAACATCAAAATATTACCTATCTAATAATAATTCCGAAAATACAAAGAAAATAATAAAAGATAAGTAAATAATAATTTCGTTTCTGAAGCAGCTGAAATCTGCCTTGTCTCTTTGTCTCTACCTGCATCACACATTGAATGTACTTTTTTCTCCCAACATGAATTAATGACGTTTTGAAACTTTATCTTCAAATAACTTAGTCCCTAAATAATACTTTTTTTCAATTTTTTTTCATAGTTCATCATATTTTTGCAAAATTAAATTTTGAAAGTGAATATCAAAAACGTCTATTGCAGTAGATGCGGGAGAATTAGTTGATCCTAATCATTATCAGGCATGCACATTCTGGGTCCATTTATGTCATCTCTCATAATTCCTCATACACATGCAGCTTACATGCTAAATATTGTTAGAAGATAAACATAAATTTAATTAGTATATGTTCTATGTATTAGTTAGTCTGATTCATAGTTATCTTTAGTTCATGCCTTAGTAGTTTCATGCATCGGCATTTAATCAGGGGATGAACTGATGTACTAAGAGTAGTATAAGTACCCATATAATCTGGAAGTTGTGTGGTAGAGCAAAATTACAGAGCCTTCAAGATATATTATGCTCATACTCCCTTCTCCTTTTTGCCTAAGTTTATTCCTCCTCATAATTCCATCATTTTGATTCCCACAAATTGGTATCAGAGCACTTTTTTTTTTTTTTTTTTTTTGATTCCAACAAATTGCCTAAGTTTATTCCTCCTCAGATATGTTGACTAAAGCGTTACCTAGAGAGAAACTTGAAGTTTGCCATTTGGTTGCCCGGATGGCAAATCCCTCCACCTAGTCATGAGGGGGAGATTTGTTGGGTTTCCCTCCTAGTTGGTGGATGGCCTAAAGGTTTACATATTTGGGTCCATGCTTAAAGCACACGTAGTGCAATCGCAGCGGAAGCAATTAAACAATAACTAAGAACACACAAGCAAACAAGCCATTGAGAAATTGACCTGAAACGTTCAGGGCACGTTCATGACAGGCGGACTCATATTCTGAATGGTGGAGATTAGGTTTAGATAACTGGAGTGGGAGATACAACCTTCGTTGCAGAGCAGTTTTTTTTGTGTCCGGTGATATCCTAAACTTTTATTCTTCTTTCTTTGTATTCCATTTGTTGATGAGGTTTGCCAAGGGTTTGTAACTCTTGATGTTTATGGTTGATGTATTCCTCTAGTCCTAACTAGAGAGAACTCCTTGTATTGCCCATTATTGTTGATAGTGGAAGAAAGCATTTGCCGGCCTCGTGGATTTCCTTCTCACATTGAGGGCTTTCCACGTAATTCTCGTGTGTTCTTTGTGTGGTGATTTACTTCAGATTTGCTGCTTTAGTTATTTGTTTTATTTATCATTTAGTTGCTCTATTGGTTGTTCTAACAGGGGGCAAAGATTTTCCGCTGCGTTGTTTGTGTTCCTTGCACTACCAGAAAAAGGTCATTTAGCGACGGAATTAACAGCGACGGACATATTCCGTCGCTAAATAGCGGCGGAATATAGACTTTAGCGTCGGAATTATTTTGGCGTCAAATTTAGCGGCGGAATTTAATTCCGCCGCTAAATTCCGCCGCTAAAACGAATATTCCTCGAATATTCGTTTATTTCCGCCGCTAATTTGGCGGTTGATTTACCGACGGAATATTCCGCCGCTAAATCTTTATCAGCGACGGAATTATTCCGCCGGTGAAAATATATCATTTTTTTATTTTTTTATTTATCAGCGTCGGAAATATTCCGACGGTGAAATTAAAATATTTTTTATTTTCTTTTTGAAATATTACACCGACGGAATATTTCCGACGATGAAATTAAATGTTTTTTTTTTTTATTAAACACCGACGGAATATTTCCGCTGATAATTTAATATTTTTATTTATCGACGGAAATATTCCGTTCTTAATAATAAAATGTAATTTTTGTTTATTTTTAGAACTAATTAACAAAATAACAAACTAAAAAACATTAAAATATCATAAATATTTATGATATTTTTGAAAAAATAAATAAATCATAAATATTTATTAATTTTAATTTTATAATGTCATTATTTTTATTTATATAAAATATGAAAGTTATTTTAAATTACTCTCAAAAAAATAAATATGAGTCAATAAATATTATTTTTGAAAAAATAAATAAATTATAAACCCTAAACCTAATACTTATATACTATACCACTATACCACTATACCTATACCACTATACCCTATACCTATACCTATACCATACCTATGCCACTATACATACCACATACCTATACCTATACTCCTATGCCACATACCACCCTATACACATACTTATGCCACATGCCACATACCTATGCCACATACCTATACCCATACCTATACCACATACACTATACACATACCACACTATACCTATACCTATACCATATACCACTATACCACTATACCATATGCCCTATCAATGACAAGGACCGCTGCCCACAATGCAAGGGCGAAAAGGTTGTACAGGAGAAGAAGGTCTTGGAAGTGGTTGTGGAGAAGGGTATGCAAAATGGACCAAGAAAATTACATTCCCGGGAGAAGCCGATGAAGCTCCCGACACTCTTCTTGGAGACATAGTCTTTGTACTACAACGTAAAGAGCACCCAAAGTTCAAGCGAAAGGGTGATGACATATTTGTTAGGGGCTAAATATCGTTTACCTAAATTCCAAGGGAGTCAAATGCAAAATCTCTCCTTTTCAATTTCGGATCTACAAAAGCCGGACCGGATCGGATGGATTAATTTCACAATAAACGGCGCGCCAAGTTGGCGCTCATTTAAAATTTCAAAATTTCCGAACGAACAACAAGCAGATAATCCAATTCAAACTTTCAAACCAAATTAATCAGACACCTCTAAATCCCTCTCTCCCATCCTCTCTCTCTCTCTCCAAAGAATTGAATTTGAAAAAAACAAATATCGAGTCGCTCTTACCACGGTGCTATTTCATCTTTAATTTCGGGTAATTCCACATTTCAATTCTCTCCCTTCACATGCGGGTCCGAATGCGGGTTCGACTTCCCAGATTCCTTGACTTCCGAACAATGCAAGGCCACCTGAGGGTGTCTTTGCCTCCTAAGCCTTCATCGCGGATGACGGATATGGAGCTTGATGATGAGTGCGAGGAGACAACCCTTCACGATGTCAACATTGAAGCTTACGATGTAGATGATGACATGCGCGGTGGTGGGGGCCGAGAGAGTGCGGTGTGCTCAGCGGTAATGATGCTGGGTCTTTGTTTTACGGATATCTTAGTTATGACTTATGAGACAATAATCTCCAGTGTTGTCTAATAGTTGGTTAGTTCCTTGTTTTGGACTAATCTTGTTTTTGTTTTATTTTGGATAAAAATTTAAAATTGTATGCAATTTACCAATTTGGGAATAGGGTATAGTGTATAGGGTATAGTATAAGTATATAAGTATAGGTATATATAGTATAGGTATAGGTATAGTATAGTGGTATAAGTATAGTGGTATAGGGTATAGGGTATAGGGTATAGGGTATAAGTATAAGTATAGGGTATAAGTATAAGTATAGGTATGTAGGGTATAGGGCATAGTGGTATATAAGGGTATAGGGTATATAGGGTATAGGGTATAGGGTATAGTGGTATAGGGTATAGGGAATAGGGTATAGGGTATAGGGTTTAGGGTATAGGGTATAGGGTATAGGGTATAGGGTATAGGGTATAGGGTATAGGCATAGGGTATAGGGTATAGTGGTATAGGGTATAGGGTATAGTGGCATAGTGGTATAGGGCATAGTGGCATAGGTATAGGCATAGGGTATGTGGTATGTGGCATCTGCATCTGCATAGGGTATAGGGGTATAGGGTATAGGGTATAGGGTATAGGGTATAGGGTATAGGGTATAGGGTATAGGGTATAGGGTATAGGGTATAGGGTATAGGGTATAGGGTATAGGGTATAGTGTATAGTGGTATAGGGTATAGGGTATAGGGTATAGGGTATAGGGTATAGGGTATAGGGTATAGGGTATAGGGTATAGGGTATAGGGTATAGGGTATAGAATTTATAGGGTATAGGGTATAGGGTATAGGGCATAGGTGGTATAGGGGTATAGAATTATAGAATGGTATAGTGGCATAGGGTATAGGGTATAGGGTATAGGGTATAGGCATATGGGTATAGGGTATAGGGTATAGGGTATAGGGTATAGGGTATAGGGTATAGGGTATAGGGTATAGGGTATAGGGTATAGGGGTATAGTGTATAGGGTATAGTGTATAGGGTATAGGGTATAGGGTATAGGGTATAGGGTATAGGGTATAGGGTATAGTGTATAGGGTATAGGGTATAGGGTATAGGGTATAGGGTATAGGGTATAGGGTATAGTGTATAGGGTATAGGGTATAGGGTATAGTGTATAGGGTATAGGGTATAGGGTATAGGGTATAGTGTATAGTGTATAGGGTATAGGGTATAGTGTATAGGGTATAGTGTATAGGGTATAGTGTATAGGGTATTAGGTTTAGGGTTTATAATTTATTTATTTTTTCAAAAATAATATTTATTGACTCATATTTATTTTTTGAGAGTAATTTAAAATAACTTTCATATTTTATATAAATAAAAATAATGGCATTATAAAATTAAAATTAATAAATATTTATGATTTATTTATTTTTTCAAAAATATCATAAATATTTTTTCAAAAATATAATAAAAACAATTATATTTATTAATAATAGCGGCGGAAATTTCCGTCGGTGAGAGTGACATGTCATCGATCCAGGTGAGCGTACGTATAGTTTAGCGTCGGATTTATCAGCGACGGTATATTCCGCCGCTATATATTAATTATAGCGTCGGAATTTAATTTCCGCCGCTATAATTAATATTTAGCGGCGGAATATTCCGTCGCCGTTGGAAATTATAAATACTCATTTTATCCCTCAGATATCAATTACGCCACAAATTTCCCTCTCTCTCTCCCCGCTTTCTCTCTCTTCCCGCTATCTCTCTGTGCGACCTAGAAGAAGAAGAAGAAGCTCACGCCGCCGTCCGTCCACCTCTCCACTGTCGCCGCCGTCGCCGTCCGTCGCCGTCCACCTCTCAACCTCTCCACCGTCCGCTCGAGCTCTCACGCCGTCTGGATCCGTCCGCCGCCTCTCCACCGTGTTTCTCTCTCTTGCTCTAATCAAATCAAGGTAAATGTTTCGATTTCTTTCAAATAAGTAGTTCTAATTCGAGGATAGGGTGTTAATTTGTTGTGAATATGAATTTGCTGTTAATTGAATTTTGATTTTGGCGTGACCTATTTCGGTTTACGTGAATGCATGCGTGATTTTTTTGAATCAGTGTTTGATAATCCCTAAACTACTATTTCTTTGTCAAATTCTTGCTCAAATTCTTGCTCAGTAAGTGGATTTTACTCTATTTGAACTTATAATGTGCTCAAATTTTTTTTTTAACTGCAATACGTGAACTTATAATGTGCTCAAATTCTTACATATTTTTAGGTTAAAATTAGATGCGAGTTGGATTCTCTTTATTAATTAAGAGGGAATTTATGCTAAAGATGATTACAACCATACCTTATTTGATTAATTGAGTTAAAATTAGACATTGGATTTGGTTCAGTTAATAATGACCTGTTATGTAGAGTATATGACCCCCTCTTTGAGTGCTTAGCATGAATACTTGATGATCTTGTGGTTACTCATGTTTTTCGTGACCTAATTGAATCCTAGAAGTTGAAAGACGTTCAAGTTTTCAGGATTTGGTTTCTGTGCTCCATTTATCTTTTTTGATTTTGTTGTAAGCTTGTTTTAATCAGAAACTCTTGTTTTCGTTTGGGCTATTGTTGTTTGATGTTATAAAGTTATACTCCCTTGGATCTAATTAATAGAAGATGTGGGTATTCTTTTAACGTCTGTCCCATATCTAACATTTACTTTATGGATTATCTTTTTTTTTTACAACCAATTGTGTATGCCAACATCTGTCCTGCCTAGTTTGAATTTCAAATTTGACACCTAGTTTGAAATGAAATGTTTTAGGTACAATTAAGATTATTAGGCAATTTCGAACCATTTGCTTCTTAGACAATTGTTACTTTGTTTTTGGGACATAGATTGTGCTAGAAATGATTTTAGGATATTTGGGTTTCAAACCTAACAGTTGTTCTCTGTAGCTTTAGGCGATGTGATTTAAACTGCACTAGTCAAAGAAAAAAGGTTGATGTGGCGTAGTTACGAGTTATGCGTTAGCTGAAATTTATTTTCCTGTAAAGAACACGTTGGGATGTAAGTAATGTATATCAGCTGTTTCTAAATGGAGTATGATTTACATTCGCAGGTAACACTAATTGGAGGAATTAGACAAGGTAAACTTAGTATTATTTGCTTCAGTTACAAACAAATAAGTAAGAAAACTGTGGATGAAATAGTTTAGGAACAACAAGTTATACTTGCTTTTTTACATCTCTTCTCTTATTGAAATCATAAATTTTGCTTAAAGCCCAGGAACTAGCATCATCAATCTAGCTGCTTAACTCATTTTTTGTTGCTAAGTTGTCCCTATTTATTATAGCATTACTTGTCTTTATTACTTAATGTGTCACATAATATGAGAAATCAAGTATATTATGAGGAAGATAGAAGGAAAGAAAGAAAGAATTAAAGAGCTAGAGTAGTTCTAGACGACAATGGCCATTTCTCGTCCATGATATTTAAGTATAGCATGCATGTAAGTGAATCACATTTCTTTCCTATAATTGTTCCATGTACGAGAGGAGATCTATATCATATGTTAATACCGTGTGAACACAGTCAAGGAGTAATTATTGTCACGTGTATGGTCAGTGGCGAAGCCCTACTAAGCTAACAGGGGTTCATTCACCAAAAATAATGATCTCACCAAAAATAACAATCACACGAAACTAATTAGGCTCATCAAATTAACTTACTTCCGTTGTAGTGGTGGACTCCAAACTTGGCAAGCATAGCATAGTACTTAATGGAGTATGATTTCGTTCGTAGGTAACACTAATGGGAGGAATTAGACAAGGTGTAAACTTAGTATTATTTGCTTCAATTACAAACAAATAAGTAAGAAAACTGTGAATGAAATAGTTTAGGAACATCTAGTTCTTAGATCTCATTTTGGGGCGAATGACGGCATCGCGGACGGTGATTATGTCGCCACGTTTGAGCGCCCGATATCAATCCTGGTACCCTAGATGCACCTTATATGAAACAAATTAGGATACGCCGTATCCTAGTTTGTTACATATTTAGTAATATTAACGAATAGAAGAAAACATATGTTAGTAATATTAACGAATAGAAGAAAACATATGCCACTATAAAGAAAACGATAAATAACCGTACTCATAATCAAATATGTAACATGTTATATTTAGTAAACATAACATGTTACATATTTAGTTAACATAACATGTTACATATGCAACAATTAGATAAGTTACTAAATATCTAATTTTCAAGTCTTTTAATCCAACTCCACTACTATCACGTACAACCACTACCACGGGGTTATCCGGAGTGGAAAATCTCAAGTTTTTTGCACAAGCATTAGGTCCAAAGATTGAAACTTTGAAAGTAGATTTAGCAATTAATCAAAATAAGAAAATCCCCAACTTCGGTTTGTAGAAGATACAAAAACCTGAGTTGGGGATTTTCTTGTTTTCTCGATTAATTATAATAGTAAATCTACTTTTAAAGTTTCAATCTTTGGGTCAAATGCTTGTGCAATAGACTTGATATTTTCCATCGGTGTAACATGTTATATTTAGTAAATATAACATGTTACATATTTAGTAAACATAACATGTTACATATGCAACAATTAGATAAGTTACTAAATATCTAATTTTCAAGTCTTTTAATCCCACTCCACTACTATCACGTACAACCACTACCACATGGGGTTATCTTTGAGTGGAAAAAATTTTTTTCCAAAGCATTAGGTTCAAAGATTGAAACTTTGAAAGTAGATTTATGCATTAATCGGGAAAACAGAATGACTTCGGTTTGTAGAAGATCTACCGAAAACTGTTGGTCAGATAATTTCGTAATTATAATAGTAAATCTAATTGTTGCCTTTGCCCAACTTGATATTTTCCACTGGAGTTGGGGATTTTCTTGTTGGCCGCAATTACGATGGTGGTTTTCCGTCTAAGGGAAACATCTCTGTATTTTCATCCCCTGGTCGGTTGCTCGGCAAACGGGTTGGTACGCGTACGTTAACCGCTAAAGAGTTTGCCGCGGTCGAAACGTATGTTCTTTCTTAACCGCGACGAGGTTGGGAATATATCAAGTAAGTCATTGATGTTATGTTTACGCCTCGTCGATTAAATTATGCATGTTTAATTACCCGCATATGAAATGCCTTGTTTAACCCTATTGCGAATGTTTGAAGATTTAGCTCAGATTTATCTCCGTAACTCATCGCAACTAGGACGTAAAGAGAATTTCCAAACCGGCTAAGGAAATATGTAAATATTTCGTTTCATTCAAATTTATTCTATACACTTCTTTAAACATTCAATCTTACAATTGTATTAAATTGGTTACACTATTGTCTTATAGATAGCCGAACATCCTGGTGATGCCAAAGCCGCCGAGGTTAAGACATTTAGCATCATCTCCGTACTTGAAAGTTCATTTATACAACGGTTATTTCGTGAATGGCTATGTGTTTCATACCAAAGCTTACGGGGGCTCTAAATTGACGTGGAATAGCGGTGTGAAGCTTATAGGGAATGATTATTATGGCGTCCTGAAAGAAGTAGTTGAGGTGGAGTATTTGGGTAAAAACAGTGTTGTCTTGTTCAATTGTGATTGGCGGGATGCTGTGCGAGGTGTTAAGAAGCACCCCATATTTGACCTCGTCGATGTAAAGGACTCGTCCAGACATAATGGCGACGACGTCTTCATCTTAGCATCTCGAAGCACAACAGTATACATGACTCCCTACCCTCGTCCGCGACCCGACGGATTGTGGGCTGTTTGGATGACCAAGGCTAGGAGCATGATTGACAACCTACCCTCGTCGACAACTACAGAGTCATCATTAGAAACACCCTATCAAGAGGATGAAATGTCAGTGCCACCTAACGTTTCATCAGCTAATCATCCATTAGATGATGTCACTCATATTCCTCAAAATGTTGATGAACCCGAGGAGGATATCTTACCAGTGAATTTGCCAACTCCGCCTCGTTCGGGTCATCTCGCGCACATTGATATTGATGAATCGAAGGAAGAGGAAGAGGAAGAGGAAGAGGAAGAGGAACCGAGTTTGATTCATCGTAGTCCGAAGACGAAGATGAAGAACTCGAGTTTTGTAGTAATTCGTGAGTCCAAATGATGATGATGGGGACGAAGATTAATAATAGTTTAAACTTTAAAATTGTATTGTGAATGCTTTAGATTATTAGAACTTTAAAGTTTTATATGTATTGTGAATGCTTTAGATTATTAGAACTTTAAAGTTTCATATGTATTGTGAATGCTTTAGATTATTTTTAATATCCGTCGTTTTATATATATTGTGAATGCTTTAGATTATTAGAACTTTAAAGTTTTATATGTATTGTGAATGCTTTATATTATTAATAGTTTAAAGTTTTATATGTATTGTGAATGCTTTAGATTATTAGAACTTTAAAGTTTTAGATGTATTGTGAATATATTGTTTCCTATTGTTAAAGTTGTATATATTAATATTTTTCTTATGTCTGAGATATGAGTTCTAGTAGAAAGGGCAAGGGTAAGAAGACTAAGCCTATTTACACATTGATTACTGGGACGCAACCGTCCCGATCCGGTAGCGATGATGTCGACCCTTCACGCAGTAGTACTAGCTCCACCTCACGGGGCCTGTACTCTACTCACTGCGTCGATTCGAGGGAGGATATTTGTCGAGATATCATCACTTTATGACCAAGTAAGTAACTCTTCATTAATTTGATATAAGTTGGTTCCTTTTTGCTTTATATATAATTCATTATTTAAGTTAAAATGTTATTGTATAAATATACTTGGCGAGGTTTGTAGGTGGATACCCCACCCAGTGGACTAAGATCGGGCAATCTTGGCGATCTCGAAAAATGACCGAGTTTTGGCCCAACTGGAAAAAATTGCCACGAGGCAGAAGGACGATGCGTGGGATGAGTTTAAGGTAATGTGTTAATGGTTTTTATTTAAAACTTAAATGTTAGTTTGTTATTAAAATGTTATAATTAATAATGATTATACTCTTTTAGTTTTGTAATGTTATCATTATATGTTGTAGGCTAAATATTATTGGGCGCCGGGCATCGGCGAGGCGACGGCTAGATATGTTTTCGATCGGCGAGCTCACAAGCTATTTACGGATTTTATTTGTAACATATTTATCTATCCTTAATTAGTTTAATTAACAATGATTATACTCTTTTAATTTTATAATGTCATCATTATATGTTTACGAGATATTCATATTTTTTATAGGTACCACGAAGAAAAATTATTATACTACTCGGCTCGCGGCGGGAGAACAACCCTTGTGTCCTACTTTTTATGGCCGATGAGGTGTTTGGTCAATTTTGCGAATATTGGGGGTCGGCTGCGGCGAAGGCTATATCCGAACAGCCAAGGCCAATAGAGCGGCTCCTGGGGTCGGCGGCGTTGCATACAGGGGACGCTCACGATCGCCGAGCATCACGACCGTAATCGCACGGTATGTATGTTAATTTAAATGTAGTAGTGTATGGATGCTTTTAAATAGGTTTATGTACGTATGTTAGCCGGGAGCCAATGTTGATGCTATGAAATCCATAGTTTTAGTGTAAATGTAGTGTATGCATGCTTTTAAATCGGTTTAAATGTTGCATTTATATATACAATTTCAAAGTAATAATCTCGCTTATTTTATTTATAGGAAAGTGGAGTATGGTCCGAATATCGCTTTGTGGATGTTTACGCTAGCACCCATATTCGGAATTCTACGGCGCCCGATCAACCTCCGCAACGGGTTGACGATCGATCTGTAATGCCTTTGTAAGTAAACTATCATTAAATGACTTGATTTTGAATATGTAAATTTATTTATGTACCTTACATTGTGTATATGATTATAATTGTTTGTTTTATTTTTCAAAGCCGCATATCAAGCCGCCGTTGTCTCGAAGGAACGCCTCCCTGCGAGCCCGTCCCCTTCGTGCTCGATGTTTGGCACGAGGTCACCTCTCGGAGGACATCCAAGGAGAGGAGCCCGAGTGTTAGGGATGGGGGATTACGGGCGGCAATGCCGTCGACGTCGACCGGCCGTCGGCGAAATGTAGCCCGGCCAGCGTTTCATGATCCGAGGGTCGACACTGGAGGCTGCGTTGGAGGAGGAGAAACGCGAGCGGCAAAGCTTGCGGATGCTTTGGCGGTTCGAGACGCGGATGCGGGAGGAGAACGATCGACGTCATGCGAGAGATTCAAAGACAACATGCAGAGACTCAAAGACAATTGGCGCCGTTGATGGCTCATCTCGGCCAGACTCCCGTGGTAATTTCCGGCGTCCCCGGGTTGATTGCGGATTTTTTTAGACATTTTTGTATTAAATTATACTTGTTTGTAAACATTTGAGACATTTGGTACCCGCGGGAGCCCCTCCCCGCCTCTCCCCCGCTCCACCCTCTCCCCTCCCCCTCCCCCTCCCCCTCCCCCTCTCCCCCTCCCGAATTGGTACGGTGGTATTTAGTTTTTATTTGGTACGCTGATATTTGAATTTTAGTTTTTATAGTTTTAGTTTTATAAATTGAAATGTTATATCAGGTACAAAAAATTTTTGGTTTATTGATATTTTAAATTATTTTTTTTAAATTTATTTCAGAATCAGCGACGGAATTTTTCGTCGCTGAAATTAATGCTGAAATAAAAATTAATTAAATAAATTAATTTCAGCGACGGAATTTCCGCCGCTATAATCATTTAATTTTTATTTAATTTTTGATTTCAGCGGCGGAAATTTAATTTTAGCGGCGGAAATTTCCGTCGCTAAATGACCTTTTTCTGATAGTGTTGCAAAGATTTTCCGCTGCGTTGTTTGTGTTCCTTTGCCCAACCTGAACATCTAAGAAACATGCTTCCATGTCGACATCGGCAAAGGCCAAGTGGGTATCAGACTATGACCAATACATTCTGTGAAATTACCAAGTTTTGCCTTGTGTGAAGATTTTCAAGTCACTAAGCCTTACCCTGTATATACATTTATTCCGTGATACTCCCTCCGTCCCAGACCATGGGTATATGAGGTAAATTTCACGCTTTTTAAGAAATTTTTTAAAAAATGAATAAAAGTTAAATGTAGAATAAAGAATAGTAGTTAAATGTGTGGTAGGGAATAGGAGAGAGAATGTAAAAGTTAAATATGTGGTAGGGAATAGGAGAGAGAATGTAAAAGTTAAAAATATTTAATAGGAGAGAGAATGAGTGGGAGGAATAGTAGTTAAATGTGTGGTAGGGAATAGGAGAGAGAATGTATAAGGGTATAATGAATGGTTTTTTTGTAAATATATGGAGATGATAAGGGTAGAAATATATTCAAAAACTTGCCATTTATGGAAATGAACCCTTGGTCTGGGACGGATCAAAAGGGAAAGATGAACCCTTGATCTGGGACGGAGGGAGTATATAATAAGGTTGAACCTCTGATTCTAATACAATCTTGTTACTCGTAGAAGGATTAGCACATTATGCACATTATGATAGATTTTCATCTGGAGATAAGCTATCTTCTGCCTTCCTTCAAATAACGCAAATTATCAACCTGCCATTCTCTTATGAATGGTCTTCCCTTCTCTATGACTGACTCAGCTCTTACCCACAGGTTAAGAGTGCATAATTTGTTTGTGTGTAATTATCCATTTATACTGTTGTCCCACGGAGTTTGTCATGTGCTGATGTCATATGTTAATTTGATGGCATCAGCGTCCTAGGTAAGTAATGGTTACATGTTAATTGATTTCTTGTTCACTTTTATGAATCCTTCTTGTTTTGTGTGATTCCACCGGACAATTTTGAGTCATAAACCACATGCGTACTTTAGCAGGGCAGTCTTTCTGTAAAGGCACTAGAGACTCATTTGATGGAATTAATTACTATAAACCCTAGAATGATGCGGAATATTTATTTTAGGACAATCATGCTTTAAGTTATCAAAAATTATGGAACGATAGACAAACCTGAATCCATAGCAATATTTGGAGAATACTTGATGAGACTTGATGAACGATTATTGTCTTCCAATTGATCCTTAGGGTTCTTAGAATTCAGATGACAATGAGAATCAAGAGAATAAAACCTAGGTAGGTCAATTGGGGACCATAACTCTATATTTATAATGACCTAGTATGTTAGCCAGCCCATCATAGATTAACAACTAGGTCCCTTAGGTATCTACACATATTAACTGTAGATCTCATACTTATAAAAGATGACTTGAGCCCCCTTTAACTTTAGTAGATCACTTTATTAGGCCCAAATACTTTAATATTTAATGTGGCATATACAATTACTTATAGTGCACATACGTCTATGTGCCCAAAGACTTTATTTATTATACTAGTATATGTAAAGTCCATAAAAATATTCCAACAATCTCCCACTTTGACTTACACATGTACATAGTATAATGCCTTAGTTTAATTGCATATCACATTATAAACCTTAACAGCAATGCTTTACCGAATTGTGTCATCTTAAATCAATCCGGTCCATTAGTCAAATCAACATAAGGATCAAAGAGGTTTTCGTCACTATTAGCGCAACTAGACCCATCAGTGGTCACATATATTAACTCAACTAAATTACATGAATCAAGTATGGATGTGTAGCATGGAATAACATGTAATGTGATCTTCACATGTCTATTCTCAACTGGTCCAACCTTATTTTGAGATCAACCAAATATTCAGAGTGCAAAATAACTTTATTAACCAAAACTGAAAAACCAAATATACTTATAACAATAAATGTAAGAGCAAAATACAAAACTCCCACTCAATCTAAGCATACTCTAGTGATACAACACCCATACAAGCAGTGTGCTCGTGAAAAACCTTCGGTGTTACACCCTTAGTAAGCGGATCCGCGACCATGGAGTTAGTCCCAATATGCTCAATACAAATCTGTCCACTCTGAATCCGTTCGTTAACAGCAAGATACTTAATGTCTATGTGCTTAGACTTAGATGAGCTCTTGTTGTTATTAGAATACATAACTGCCGACTTATTATCACAAAATAATTTTAATGGCCTATCAACGCCACCTAATATGCGCAGCCCAGTGATAAAATTTCGCAACCAAATTGCGTGATTTGATGCCTCATAACACGCCACAAACTCTGCCTCCATCGTAGAAGTAGCAACAAGTGTCTGCTTAACACTCTTTCAAGAAACTGCTCCTCCACAAAGTAGATAAACGTAGCCCGAAGTAGACTTACGACTATCTTGGCATCCCGCAAAGTCGAAATCCGAATACCCAATGATCTCAAGTCTATCTGACTTTCTGTAAGTGAGCATATAATCCTTTGTTCTCTGTAAATAACGCATGACCCTCTTGGCTGCTATCCAATGATCCTTTTCAGGATTGCTAAGGTATCTGCCTAAAACACCAACTATGAATGCTAGGTCTGGGCGAGTGCAAACCTAAGCATACATCAAGCTCCCTATAGCCGAAGCATAAGGGATGCTATTCATTTCCTTAGATTCAATCTCATTCTTGGGGCACTGAGCAAGATTGAATTTGTCACCTTTAACTGGCTGGGGGTGTCACCCATTTTACAATCCTGCAAGCCAAATCTCTTAAGTACCTTATCGATGTAACTCTTTTGTGACAATCCAAGAATACCTCGAGAACGATCTCTGTGTATTTGAATTCCTAATACAAAAGATGCATCTTCCAGATCTTTCATCTCAAATTTCTTTGAGAGAAATCTCTTAGTTTCATGCAGTAAGTCCGTATCATTTGTGGCTAGTAGGATGTCATCCACATATAAGACCAGAAAAATATATTTACTCCCACTGAACTTGTGGTAGACACAATCATCAACTGTATTTGTCGTGAAACCAAATGACAATACAACTTGATGAAATTTGTAATACCACTGACGGGATGCTTGTTTGAGTCCATAGATGGATTTCTTGAGTTTGCATACCATATCCTTTGAATCTTTTGAAACCAAGGTTTCTGGTTGCACCATATAAATTATTTCTTCAATGTCTCCATTAAGAAACACAGTCTTAACATTCATCTGATGTAACTTTAGGTCATAATGTGACACTAATGCCATAATGATTCTAAAAGAGTCTTTTGAAGAAACCGGAAAGAAAGTCTCTTTATAATCTATTCCTTCTTTCTGAGTAAATTAGCGACAAGACGTGCCTTATGTCTTTCCGCATTGCCCTATGAATCCCTTTTGGTTTTAAATATCCATTTGCAACCAATAGGTTTCACTCCTTCTGGCAATGGGACAAGATCCCATACATCATTGTCTTTCATTGATTTAATCTCATCATCCATAGCGACTATCCACTTTTGAGAGTTAGAACTACCAATGGCCTCATGAAAGTTGATTGGATCATCTTCCAATTGACCAATGTCTACCTCTTGTTCATTTAGAAATACCAAGTAATCATCCAAAATGGCACTTCATCTCTCTCTAGTAGATCTTCTTAAAGGCACTTGTTCTTGAGGTTATTGAGCTTGTTCCTCATGGACAACTAGAGGGATATTGACAATGTCTTCTTGATCCAAATTTTGTTCTTGAACCACATCAGGATTGAGATCCAAATCATGGTCAAGGACAATTGTAGAAAGAGGAATGGTAACCGGAACCTCTTCAAAGACAAAATCATCTCTAACTTGTCCCCCCACAAGCTCAACATCCTCAAAGAATTGAGCATTTCCCGTGTCAAAAAAGTTTCTGGATTTGGGATCGTAAAACTTAAAGCCCCTTGACCTTTCAGAGCAACCAACAAAGTAACTACTAACAGTCCTTGAGTCCAACTTCTTTTCATTAGGCCTGTAAGGCCTAGCCTCAGCCGGACATCCCCAGATGTGTAAATGCCTTAATACAGGTTTCTTGCCTGTCCATAGTTCATAAGGGATTTTGTTAGCAGCCTTGTGGGTACCCTGTTAAGGAGATAAACTGCAGTCTTTAATGCCTCTTCCCAGAGTGAGTCTGGTAAAGTAGTATGACTAATCATACTTCTCACCATTTCCTGTAAAGTTCGATTTCGTCTTTCAGCTACACCATTCATGCTAGGTTTGCCTGGCATGGTGTACTGGGGGACGATACCACATTCCTCTAGGTATTTAGCAAAAGGCCCAGGACGTTGTTCACCTGATCCGTCATTTCTGCCATAGTATTCACCACCACGGCCAGATTTGACTTTCTTTATTGTTTTGCCATGTTGATTTTCAACCTCGGCCTTAAACTTTTTGAATATATCCAATGCCTGTGACTTTTCATGGATCAAATATAGGTAACCATAACGAGAGTAATCATCTATGAATGTAATGAAATATTCTTGACCATTCCACGAGGGTGTAGGAAATGGTCCACATATATCCGTATGAAATAATTCCAAAACATTCTTAGCTCTCTCAGCTTTTAATTTGCTTTTGTCTATTTTTTTCCCTTAATACACTCAACACATATTTCATAATCTGATTTGTCAAGTGTTTCAATAATTCCCGTCTGACACAAGCCTTTGCATTCTCTGTTTTGATATATGTCCTAATCGCTTGTGCCATAATGACATGTAATTATTGTTAGTAAATTTGCGTTTAGTACCACGTGTTTCCACATGCAGGTTTTCATGATATGAAGCAACAGTATCCAACATATAAATATTATCATAAACCGACAAAGTACTAGATCCAATAAACTTAGAATTATACTAGAAACGACATTCACCATTTGCAAATGAACAAGTAAATCCTTCTTTGTCCAAAACTGAAATGGAAACCAAATTCCGTCTAAAAGACGGTACTACATGTGTCTCATACAAATCTAAATAAAATCCAGACTTTAATAATAATCTAAAAGTTCCGATTGCTTCAACTTCAATAGAATTGCCGTTCCCCACATAGATGAATCTTTCAGCACCACTTGGCTTTCGGCAGTTCAGGAAACCCTGCATAGACACACTAATGTAAGTAGAAGAACCAGAGTCTAACCACCAAGTATGTCTAGGCACTGAAACCAAATTAACCTCAGAATAAACAAAAGCAAGAGATATACCTTCCTTTACACGCCATGCGTGGTATTTAGGGCAATCTCTCTTCATATGATCCATTTTCTTACAGAAAAAGCAACCTGGATCCTTATCTTGTCCCTTGGACGTTGACGTTGCTAAATCCTTAGCTTGTCCCTTTGATACTTTATATTGCTTTTTCTTTGGCTCATTGACCGCAGTTTCTTTAGCCTTCCTTTTCTTATTATAGCCCGAAGAGGAAGCCGCAAAGTGAGCACTCTCAGTCTTTTCAGACTTTAACCTTGATTCCTCTTGCACACACAATGAAATGAACTCATTAAGAGTCCACTTTTCCTTCTGGCAATTGAATCTTACTTCAAATTGCCCAAACTGTGGTGGAAGAGAGATCATAACCATATGAACAAGCATGTCATCCGACAGCTCGAACATGAGAGCCTTAAGTTTAGATGCCAAATTGGCCATCTCCATAATGTACTCACGCACGTTCCCTTTACCTTTATACCTCATGGCAACAAGATTACGCAAAGCGTGCTTATTTACGCCCTTTCATTCTTAGCAAAACGCTTTTCAAGCCTCGTAAGGAACGCCATTGCAACTTTCTCATCATCTATATCGCCTCTGAATGATTCTGGGATGCTTTTCTTCATGATCATAAAACACATGCGATTTGAGCGTTCCCACTTTTTCATATCCTTCTTAGCTTGAGATGTACTCGTGCTAGTCAGGTCAGCAGGTTTTGGCTCCCTGAGTGCAAGGTCTAGATCCATAACTCCCAGAACAATCGGCACATTTTCTTTCCGGCTCTTAAAATTCATCCCATTTAGCATGGGAATCGAGTTGATGTTAGCGAGATACATTAGAAGGCGATGAAGTAAGCGAATAGAGAACAAAAAATAAAACAAATAAGCTCACATATAACTTTAAGCAGATAAATGTTTGAAATTAAAATTATCCCATTACAAGAAAATCGACGCAACATTAATTTCAATCTTTGGATAGAAAATTAACTTGCAAGTGATTTTCTTGAAGTAGAAATCAAATATTAACAGTAAAATCCTGTCAAATACCAAGCCTTTCTTTGGACCGACTCAATATTCACATGGACACTTAATAACTGTTACATATTTATCTCCACAAACGAATTTGAATTTCTGCCAAATAATAGCCTTTCTTTGGGCCGACCATTACTCGCATGAAGAACAAACACGCGAAAAAAAAAACTTCTTAAATTAAAAAAATTTCATAGGAGAGGTTACCTTGGTAACATGCTACGTAAATTTAATAACATAAAATACAAGATGTGTTCGAATAAACGAACCCAAAGTAATTTCAAACATGGGCATAAATTAAACATTATTATTGAAATTTAAAATTATTAAGTCCATAATAATAATTTCAATAAATAATATTTACTTAATCCAAATAACACATAATTATTACAAACCAAAAAACAAAACACAATACATATGGCATAAACACATGAGGCCATTCTGAATTCTTCCCCCGGCCTGGCTCGACGTTAAAGGGAAAAGATGAAGCAAAATTCAAGAAATCAAAAGAAAGAGTTTTGGTTTCTTCTTTTCGAGTCAATTGAGGAAAGAAATCATTAACCAAAATCAAAATCTGCACAAATCCCGTTACTACTCCGACCAGCCCGAGAAAAACTCAATTTTCCGATTCGATAACCGTTGGATCAAGCTCAAACTTTCAGGGATTGTTCGCAACACCTAGGCGCTTAAATTCAACGGTTGGATCGAGCAAAAAATTTCTGGAGAAGGAGGTATGATCTTTGCAGTCAGACAGACGAAAAAAACTCTAGGGTTTTCTTTTCTGGATTAAGGGTGTAATTTAATGTTTAGTCATTCAAGAATATCCACAACACCCTCCGGCAATACTCGAAAACACGAAGTAGAAAGAAACAACATAATCAAATTTTTGTTCAGCCAAATTAAATCATAAACAGCATAATCAATTCGATCCAAATAATCCCAACAACAAAGCAAGATTACGGCTCTGATACCACTTGATGGAATTAACTATACATAAACCCTAGAATGATGAGGAATATTTATTCTAGGACAATCATGCTTTAAGTTATCAAAGATTATGGAACGATAGATGAACCAGAATCCATAGCAATATTTGGAGAATACTTGATGAAGACTTAATGAACGATTATTGCCTTCCAATTGATCCTTAGGGTTCTTAGAATTCAGATAACAATGGAAATCAAGAGAATAAAACCTAGGTAGGTCAATTGGGGAACATAACCCTATATTTATAATGACCTAGTATGTTAGCCAGTAAATGCATGGGATTAACAACTAGGCCCCTTAGGTATCTACACATATTAACTGTAGATCTCATACTTATAAAAGATGACTTGGGCCCTCTTTAACTTTAGTAGATCACTTTATTAGGCCCAAATACTTTAATATTTAATGTGACATATACAATTACTTATAGTGCACATACGTCTATGTGTCCAAAGACTTTATTTATTATACTAGTATATGTAAAGTCCATAAAAATATTCCAACATCATTTTCTTGATAACACTACCAGAAACAGGTGTTTTAACGACGAAATCAATAGCGACGGAATCATTCCGTCGCTATTTAGCGACGGAAATTAAGATTTAGCGGCGGAATTATTTTGGCGTCAAATTTAGCGACGGAATTTAATTCCGACGCTAGATTCCGACGCTAATACGAATATTCCTCGAATATTCGTTTAATTACCGCCACTATTTTGGTGAAAATAAAATATTTTTTATTTTATTTTTGAAATATTACACCGACGGAAAATTTCCGCTGCTGATAAATTAAAAAAAAATTAATTTATCAGCGTCGAAAATAATCCGACGGTGAAATTAAAATATTTTTTATTTTTTTTTTTGAAATATTACACCGACGAAATATTTCCGTCGCTGAATAATTAATTTTTTTTAATTTATCAGCGGCGGAAATATTCCGTCGGTGAAATTAAATGTTTTTTATTTTTTATTTTTTTATATTAAACACCGACGGAATATTTCCGCCGCTGATAAAATAATTTATTTTAATTTATCAGCGACGAATATTCAAATCCTTAATAATAAAATGTAATTTTTGATTATTTTTAGAACTAATTAACAAAATAACCAACTGAAAAACATTAAAATATTTAACTGAAACGTTAAAAAATTGCAAGTAATTTCAAAAAACTAACTGAAAACGTTAGAAAACTAACTGGAAACATTAAACCCTAAACCCTATGCTTTCAATCACTCTTACCCATGTATTCTTGGGCATTCTCATATCCCACCAAGATGAAAAATCACATGATTTGCATCCATACCAAAATGAAGACATAAACCACTAAATCGTACGCTTTGGAAACCCTAGCGTTTTAATTCATCCCCGCCTTGCGATTCAAATGGAGGATAGATCAGAGTTGTTTGACCGAATTGTCCTCAGGAAATGCTAAGTTTTACAAATTTCAGGAAGAAGGAGAATCCCGAACAAATTAGCACTAACCCCCTAAACCCTAAACCCTAACCCCTAATCCCTAACCCCTAACCCCTAAACCCTAACCCCTAACCCCTAAACCCTAACCCCTAACCCCTAAACCCTAAACCCTAAACCCTAACCCCTAAACCATAACCCCTAACATAAAGGCTGATTGCAATATTAGCCAGTCTGCTTATAATCGTATCATGAAAGCAATTAAGCGGATGTTGCCGAAAGAGAATAAAATGGTTACAAACTTTTATGAGACAAAGAAGTTGGTTGGGCAGATTGGGCTATGTTATGAAAAGATTGATGTGTGTAAGAATGACTGCATGCTATTCTACAAGGAAGATTCACAGAAGACAGAGTGTTCAATTTGCGGACAAAGTAGATATAAGCCAAATCGGAGGGGGAGTTCAAAACACAAGAAAAACAGACCACATAAGCAGTTGCGTTACATGCCATTGATTCCAAGACTGCAACGCCTCTACGCGTCTAAATCTACTGCAGAGTTAATGCGTTGGCATAAGGAAAGTTTACGTGAAGAGGGTGTGTTGATTCATCCCAGTGATGGGGAGGCATGGAAACACTTTGATGAGACTTATCCTGACTTTGCGTCTGAAGCAAGAAATATACGGTTATGCATCTGCTCTGATGGTTTAATCCGTTTGGTCCTGGGGCAAAATCTTACTCTTGTTGGTCGGTTATAGCCACTTGTCTACAATCTTCCGCCACAGTTGTGTATGAGTGATTCCTACATGTTCTTGTCGTTATTCATCCCCAGGCCCAGCTTGACCACAGGAGGAACATTGACGTCTATCTCCGACCTTTGATGGAAGAATTGAAGCAGCTTTGGGAGGATGGGGTCGAAATGTGGGATGCTTTCAAGCGAGAGAATTTCAGCATGAATGTTGCGTTGATGTGGACAGTTAATGACTTCCCTGCATATGGGATGTTATCGGGTTGGAGCACCCACGGGAAGTTGGCCTGTCCGTATTGTATGAGTGACACAAAGTCTTTCACGCTCACGCACTCTGGAAAACCATGTTGGTTTGATTGCCATAGACAATTTCTTACGGAGGACCACCCATTCAGGACCCAGAAGAATGCATTTAAAAAGAACAAGATTGACCATGATGAGGCCCCGATTCGTTTAAGTGGTGACACGGTCAATGAGAAGGTATCTACTTTCCCCGATCCCCGGTGGGGAAAAAAGTTTTCGAAGACCAAAATACAAGGGTTTGGGACTACCCATAACTGGATCAAGAGGAGTATATTTTGGGAGCTGCCATACTGGAAAACAAATCTCATTCGACATAACCTTGGCGTGATGCACATTGAGAAGAATGTATTCGATAATGTTTTTAACATGTTGATGTATTTCAAGAGAACAACTAAAGACAACGAAAAAGCTCGAATGGACCTTAAGGAAATATGTAAGCGGCCGGCCTTAGACTTGGTATACGTCAATGGTAAACCAGTTATACCGATGACTCAATACGTGCTTACAAAGGAAAAGAAGCTCCTCCTCCTAAAATGGCTCAAGGATTTAAGGCTTCCAGATGGTTACGCGTCTAACATTGGTAACTGTGTCAATGTAGAGGAGGGGAAAGTGCAAGGTTTGAAGAGTCACGATTGCCACGTTTTGCTGGATAGGCTACTTCCGATTGCTCTCGGGGTCTCTTGCACGACAATATGCGGGTGGCGTTAACGAGTTAAGTGAGTTTTCCGAGCGTTAACATCGACCACACTGCGTGTTGATCACATGAAAAAGCTTGAGGAGAGCATCGTAGTGACTTTGTGCAAACTTGAGAAGATATTTCCTCCTTCATTCTTTGATTCTATGGAGCATTTACCGGTCCACTTGGCATACGAAGCTAGAGTCGGTGGTCCAGTTCAATACGAGATGGATGTATCCATTTGAGAGGTAATTGAATTTATTCTATTTCTAAATAATTTGAGCGTTAACAATATACCTTCTTTAACATTATTTATGTTTTAATCTACGAATGACTTTTTAGGTATCTAGGCCAATTGAAAAGGAAGATGAGCAATAGGGCCATGGTCGAGGCCTCAATTTCGGAAATTTGTTATTATAGATGAGATTGTTGCCTTTGTCGGAACATATTTTCCTCCGATGTTGATACGAGATTGACTAGGGTTGGCCGCAATTACGATGGTGGTTGTCCGTCTAAGGAAACATCTCTGTATTTTCATCCACAGTCGGTTCCTCGGCAAACGGGTTGGTACGCGTACGTTAACCGCTAAAGAGTTTGCCGCGGTCGAAACATATGTTCTTCTTAACTGCGACGAGGTTGGGGAATATATCAAGTAAGTCATTGATGTTATGTTTACGCCTCATCGATTAAATTATGCATGTTTAATTACCTGCATATGAAATGCCTTGTTTAACCCTATTGCAGAATGTTTGAAGATTTAGCTCAGGATTTATCTCCAGAACTCATCGCAACTAGGACGGATAAAGAATTTCCAAACTGGCTAAGGAAATATGTAATTATTTCGTTTCATTCAAATTTATTCTATACACTTCTTTAAACATTCAGTCTTAAAATTGCATTAAATTGGTTACAATATTGTCTTATAGATAGCTGAACGTCCGGGTGATGCCAAAGCTGCGAGGTTAAGACATTTAGCATCAACTCCGTACTTGAACGTTCATTTATACAACGGTTATTTCGTGAATGGCTATGTATTTCATACAAAAGCTTACGGAGGCTCTAAATTAACGTGGAATAGCGGTGTGAAGCTTAAAGGAAACCTTGATTATTATGGCGTCCTGAAAGAAGTAGTCGAGGTGGAGTATTTGGGTAGAAACAGTGTTGTCTTGTTCAATTGTGATTGGCGAGATGTTGTGCGAGGTGTTAAGAAACACACCATATTTGACCTCGTCGATGTAAAGGACTCGTCCAGACATAATGGCGACGACGTCTTCATCTTAGCATCTCAAGCACAACGGTATACATGACTCCCTACCCTCGTCCGCGACCCGACGGATGGTGGGGTACATGCGGATGACTAAGGCTAGGAGCATGATTGACAACCTACCCTCGTCGACAACTACGAGTCGTCATTAGAAACACCCTATCAAGAGGATGAAATGCCGGTGCCACCTAACGTTTCATCGGCTAATCATCCATTAGATGATGTCACTCATATTCCTCAAAATGTTGATGAACCGGAGGATATCTTACCGGTGAATTTGCCAACTCCTCCGCCTCGTTCGGAGTCATCTCGCGCACATTGATATTGATGAATCGAGAGGAAGAGGAAGAGGAAGAGGAACCGAGTTTGATTCATCGTAGTCAGAAGACGAAGATGAAGAACTCGAGTTTTGTAGTAATTTAGAGTCCAGTGATGATGATGGGGACGAAGATTAATAATAGTTTAAAGTTTTATATGTATTGTGAATGCTTTAGATTATTAGAACTTTAAAGTTTTATATGTATTGTGAATGCTTTAGATTATTAATAGTTTAAAGTTTTATATGTATTGTGAATGCTTTTGATTACTAGAACTTTAAAGTTTTATATGTATTGTGAATGCTTTAGATTATTATTAATATCCGTCGTTTTATATATATTGTGAATGCTTTAGATTATTAGAACTTTAAAGTTTTATATGTATTGTGAATGCTTTATATTATTAATAGTTTAAAGTTTTATATGTATTGTGAATGCTTTAGATTATTAGAACTTTAAAGTTTTAGATGTATTGTGAATATATTGTTTCCTATTGTTAAAGTTGTATATTTTGATATTTTTACTATAATACAGATATGAGTTCTAGTAGAAAGGGTAGGAAGAGTAAGCCCATCTACACATTTATTACTGGGACGCAACCGTCCCGATCCGGTACTGATGATGTCGACCCTTCACGCAGTAGTACTAGCTCCACCTCTGGGGCCGATACTCAGACTACTGTCGATTCTGAGGGGAGGATATTTGTCCAGATATCGTCACATTATGACCATTAAGTAACTCTTCATTAATTTGATATAAGTTGGTTCCTTTTTGTTTTATATATAATTCATTATTTAAGTTAAAATGTTATTGTATAAATATACTTGGAAGGTTTGTAGGTGGATACCCTACCACAGGGACTAAGATCGGGCAATATTGGCGGTCTCAAAAAATGGCAGAGTATTGGCCCAACTGGAAATCATTGCCACCGAGGCAGAAGGAGGATGTGTGGGAGGAGTTTAAGAAAATGTGTTAATGGTTTTTATTTAAAACTTAAATGTTAGTTTGTTATTAAAATGTTATAATTAATAATGATTATACTCTTTTAGTTTTGTAATGTTATCATTATATGTTGTAGGGGAAATATTATTGGGCGCCGGAAATCGACGAGGCGACGGCTAGATATGTTTTCGATATACAGGCTCACAAGCTATTTAAGGATCATATTGGTAACATATTTATCTATCCTTAATTAGTTTAATTAACAATGATTATACTCTTTTAATTTTATAATGTCATCATTATATGTTTACGAGATATTCATATTTTTTATAGGTAACACGAAGAGACAATATTATACTAACCGGCTCGCGGCGGGACAACAGCCCTTGACACCTACTTGGATGACCGAGGAGGTGTTTCTTCAATTTTGTGAATATTGGGGGTCGGGTGCGGCGAAGGCTATATCCAATCAGGCTAAGGCAAATAGAGCAGGCTCATCGGGGTCGGCGGCGATGCAAACCATAGGGGCGCTCACGGTCGCCGAGCATCACGACCGCATGGTATGTATGTTAGTTTAAATGTAGTAGTGTATGGATGCTTTTAAATAGGTTTATGTACGTATGTTAGCTGGGAGCCATGTTGATGCTATGAAATCCATGGTTTTAGTGTAAATGTAGTGTATGCATGCTTTTAAATCAGTTTAAATGTTGCATTTATACAATTTCAAAGTAATAATCTCGCTTATTTTATTTATAGGAAAGGGAGCATGGCGAATATCGGTTTGTGGATGTTTACGCTAGCACCCATCTTCGGAATCCTACAGCGCCCGTTCAACCTCCGCAATGGGTTGACGATCGCTCTGCTAATGCCTTTGTAAGTAAACTATCATTAAATGACTTGATTTTGAATATGTAAATTTATGTACCTTACATTGTGTATATGATTATAATTGTTTGTTTTATTTTGACAGAGTCCATATCAAGCCGCCGTTGTTCTCGAAGGAACGGCTCCCGGCGAGCCCGTCCCCTTCGTGCCTGATGTTTGGCACTCGGTCACCTCTGAGGGACATCCAAAGAGAGGAGCCTGAGTGTTAGGAATGGGGGATTACGGGTCGCAATGCCCGTCGACGTCGACCGGCCGTCGGCGAAATGTTGCCCTACCCACGTTTCATGATCCGAGGGTTGACACTCTGGAGGCTGCATCGCGAGCGGGCAAAGCTTACGGAGGCTTTGGCGGTTCAGACGCAGATGCAGGAGGAGAATGATCGGCGTCATGCAGAGACTCAAAGACAATTGGCGTTGTTGATGGCTTGTTTCGACCAGGACCAGGGTAATTTCCGGCCTCCCCCGAGTTGATTACGGACTATTTTAGACTTGTTTATACTATTTTATACTTGTTTGTAAACATTTGAGATATTTGGTACCCGCGGGAGCCCCTCCCCCTCTCCCCCCCTCCTCCCCCTCCCCCCCCCTCTCCCCCCTCCCCCCCTCTCCCCCTCCCGATTTGGTACGGTGATATTTAGTCTTTAGTTTGGTACGCTGATATTTGATTTTTAGTTTTTATAGTTTTAGTTTTATAAATTGAATTGTTATATCAGGTACAAAAAATTTTGGTTATTGAAATTTTAAATTATTTTTTTTAATTTATTTCAGAATCAGCGACGGAAATTTCCGTCGCTGAAATTAATTTATTTCAATAATTTTTTTTACACTGACGGAAATTTCCGCCGCTATATCAATTAATTTTTTAATTTAATTTTTGATTATAGCAGCGGATATTTCCATCGCTGGAATAAAAATTAATTAAAATAAATTAATTTCAGCGGCGGAAATTCCCGTCGCTGAAATTATTTTATTTTAATTAATTTTTATTCCAGCGACGGAAATTTCCGCCGCTATCTCATTTAATTTTAATTTAATTTTTGATTTCAGCGGCGGAAATTTCCGTCGCTGTTATAAAATTAAATTAAAATAAAATAATTTCAGTGACGGTAATTTCCGCCGCTGAAATTAATTTATTTTAATTTAATTATTATTACAGCGACGGAAATTTCCGCCGTTGAAATTAATTTTTATTACAACGACGGAAATTTCCGCCGCTGAAATGAAAATTTAATTAAATTAAATTGATTTAACGGCGGAAATTTCCGTCGCTGAAACAATTAAATCACCGGCGGAATTAAATTCCGTCGGTAAAATAAAAAAATACCGGCGGAAATTGACCCGTCGGAGTACTGCGACGAGCTGATAGCGGCGGACCACCGACGGAATTTTTCCGCCGGTGTTTATTTTTAGCGACGAAAATTGAATTTTATCGACGAAAATTTCCGCCGCTAAACCACCTTTTTCTGGTAGTGTAAGTTTTGGTGAATTCAAGATCCGCATTTGAAGATGCTGTAGGTTTGTCTAAGGAAGGGGTCAGAGAAAGATCCAGATTGATTTTAGAAATGACTCTAATAACGATAAAGATTTTACATGATATTCTTTTCTAGTTCTTTTAGATATATAATTATATTTATTTACTATTTTCTATTTCATAGTTTATGCAGGATTGTTTGTATTACTTGCATACCAAGTTATGTTTACTCGTATATAAATATTATTTCAACGATCAATACAATTTGATTCTTCATTTTACCAAAACCTATATGGTATCAGAGCTAGATCCGAAAATTTTTTCCTCTCCCCTCTCATATCTGGCGCTGCAACCCTAAACCTAGCCTCATGGCCGCCGCCGCTGATAACCATCTACCAAATTCGGCGGAATCGGACAAGCCGCTAGTCGTAGTCAACCTTGCCCACATTCTACAACTCACACCCACCAACTATATACCATGGAAAATCTAGATCGAAGTCACCCTTCTCGGTTACGCCCTCTTTCCCTACCTAGATGGTTCGCTTCCCGCCCCTTCCCGCTCCATCACCATCACCACAACCGACAAAACAACCACCACCACGAAACACCACCCAAACAAACAACAACAATAGTTGATAATCCCGCCTACATCACATGGTTCCGCCAAGACAAGCTTCTCCTTGGATCATTAGCCGGCACCTTATCGCCGCCAATCGTCTCCTTGATATCTCAATATCACTCCTTGATATCTCAATATCTAACAAGTCATGATTCTTGGAAAAGCCCTAGCAAAGACATATGCCAATCCTTCCCGTGGCCATCTCAAACAAATAAAAGACCGCCTTCGTGCTATTTCGAAGGAATCCAAATCCATCACAAACTATATGCAAGAAATTAAGTCTTGCTCCGACCAACTCGCCTCCCTTGGCCGTCCACTTGACCCTGAAGATGTGGTTGATCGTGTTCTTGAACAACTAAATGACCCCGATTATGATAGTGTGATCCAAGTTGTTCAAAGTCGAAAAATCCCATCTCTTTCGATGAACTACACGAGAAGCTTCTCAACTGTGAACTGACTCTTAAACACCGATCCAATCCTTCTCCCACCACCTTCCCAGCCTCTGTTCAATATGCAAATAAACCATCCACCAACCGAAACAACATACCCACCACCACCAACAACTCGGCTACTGCAGGTCACACCACAAACCCTAGCCCAGCCCCTTCCAACCCTAACCCTAGTTTATACAAAGATCGTTGTCAGTGGTGCCGAAATTTTGGACACTTCTTAAACCAATGCCCCGCTTCCGCCAAGTCTATCCTAATGCTACTGATGCCTTTGAGGCTAGAGATTTATGACCGGACTTAGAACGAAACAAGATTCTCAAAGAAAGCTGCTAGCTTTTCTTATTAATTCTTCAATAATCAAAAACTCCTTAATCAAAGTTTTAAACGAGTTTAAATACTCTCAAAAACCCTAAACAAATTGCCATATAAAGTACCAAAATACCCTAGCTTAATTAAATCAAAAACATCAGCAAATAGAGATAGAATATAATAAGGAAACTGGAAATCCCGTCAGTGAGGCGGGCGCCTGACCAAGCTCCATTCGGTCGCCTGGAAGGCAGTGACCTGCTACCCCGTCGGCCATTGGTGAAGCGTGCGCCTGGCCTTGGTTGATGCGACCGCCTGGAAGGCAGTGGCCTGCAGCTGCGTTGGCCCTTTGAGGCGTGCACCTGGCCTGGACTGGGGCGGCCGCCTGGCCCTTAGTTGCTAGCACTCCATGCTGACCTGCATAGCTTCTATTTTTGTTGGATCCACTTCAATCCCATCCTTAGATATCACATGCCCTAAGAATGCCACTTTCTCAAGCCAAAATTCACACTTCTTGATTTAGCAAACAACTTTTGCTCCTTCAAAATCTACAGTACTAACCTCAAATGTTCTTCATGTTCCTCCTTAGTCTTAATTTACACCAAAATATCATCTATAAACACAATTACACATTTATCCAAGAACTCCTAAAATATTCTATTCATAAGCTCCTTGAATGCTGCTGGCGCGTTCGTTAATCCAAACAACATAACCAAAAATTTGTAATGACCGTACCTTGTACTGAAGGCCGTCTTCGCAACATCCTCCTCTTTCACTCTCAACTGATGATATCCAGATCTCAAATCTATCTTTAAGAAATAACACGCTCCTCGAAGCTGGTCAAATAACTCATCAATTCTGGGTAACGGATACTAATTCCTCACCGTCACTCGATTCAATTCTCGGTAGTCAATACACATCCTCATCGATCCATCCTTCTTCTTTACAAATAGCACCGGTGCTCCCCATGGTGAAACACTCAGCCATATCAAACCTTTATCTAGTAATTCTTGCAGTTGTTCCTTCAGTTCCTTGAGTTCAGTCGGCGCCATTCTATACGGTGCCTTAGATATTGGTGCGGTCTCTGGTACTAAATCTATAGAAAATTCCACCTCTCTCTGGTGGTATTCACGGCAAATCTTCTGGAAACACATCCTTAAAATCTCTAATCACTAAAAGAGATTATATACTTACTTCTTTCTTGTCCGTTGTTCGGTCGAAACCTAACGGTTTATTTAATTCCGCAAGCGCACGGGCTATTGTAATATAGCGGGTGCAAGTACGGGTCGATCCCACAGAGACAGGGTTTACTTAAGGGATATTTTTGTCTTTAGAAAATATAGAAAAGATTGGGGGTATATAAAATTTGTTTTAGAATAATAGAGAGAGCATAAACAGAAAATACTTTAATTGAAATCTTATAAAATGAAGCATTCTCGGGATTGGAAATCATACACATAATCTTATTCATCAAATTGTCATTGTCTTAGAAATAAAAGGTTTTCATAAAAAGCAAGGATGGTATGTTAAGCCTACGCTACTTTGGGCTAAGACAATAGCGTTTGTATTCTTCTCTAATTATGTCCTAACTGTTTGAGATTTCCGTTTACGTTGTTTCCGCCCTGTCACAAACGGGCGTTCCGGCTTATCTCTAGCTGACCATAATTAGTAAGAATCCATTAAGGACGGAAGTCAACATACTCTCCATTAAAGGAACATCCCTAGGCCATTGAACTACTCTCGTGATCAATGAACCTAGTTTCTTTATATGGTTCCGTCAATCGAGATTCTCCGCTAGGTACTTCTCTCAATTGACTGAATCATACAAATTGGATATCTCCAAAATGTAAGGCATTTAGAGAATAATATAAAGAGATTGTTTTAGATGAAGGAAGAAGACAAGACTAAACATTTTTAAATGATGAATAAGCATGCTTTTGAGTTTCCAACCCCAAGAATATGGGGGATTACTCACAAGCCATTGATAACATAAAAGTAGAAATAAAGATTGAGTAAGAAAGACTTATGAATAAAGAAGATGATTGCTGAGAATAATGCTTCACTTTTATTGCTTTTCCCCCAAAGTGATTCCAAGAACAAATAATGACTTTGATCTTCAAACTCCTTTGGAAAATTGTTGTCACAAATGTTTTCTATCTATGTAATATCAGTAGTTTCTCTCTGAAAATTCGTGTCTAAGATTGATCACTAGGGTCCTATTTATAAAAAGGAGGAGACTCTTCAATCGGGTGCAATCAAAAGGTGCCTTTACGTGCTCGGCCGCGTTTTGCACGGCCGCGTCAAGGAAGTTGCACGGCCGTGTGACCCTTGGCACCAGATTTGAATTTAAGTCTTGACACTTCGCACGGCCGCTCCTGTCCAAGCTGCACGGCCGCTCCATATAATGACACGGCTGCTCCCTCCTCAAGACACGACCACTCTATATTTTAGGGCCACAAATGGCCTGAAAAAGGCCAAGTGCACGGCCGCTCCATCTTGGCTGCACGGCCGCTCCTTCTGAAATTTAGCTTTGTGTGCTTGATTTGGTTGGTGCTCTTCCATGTCTTTTGCCTTGAAGTGTCCAAGTATCCTTTTGATAAAAATGAACCTAAAACCTGTCTTTAAATGCAAGAAGTATACCAAAAGCGTAAAATATGGAAAATATGAAAAAGGAATTAAAAAGTATATGAAATGAAATGAGAAATGATGTTTTATGCAATAAAAAGTATATAAATCTAAGGATAAATGAATATATAATAGTCACTTATCAAACTCCCCCACACTTAAGCTTTTGCTTGTCCCCAAGCAAACTTATAATGAAAATACAGAGAGGGAAAAAAGCAAGATTGATCCCTCAGAAATAAAGTAGCAAGCCCTTAAATGCCTTTTAGATAATGCCTTTATCTTTCTAATCATATTTTGAATACCTTTAAAAATTTATTTTAGGAAGAAATATTTTAGGGATATTTTAAAGAGATAAAATGCAAGACAATAACCTAATATAGCATATATAGAATTTTGACCAAGTAAAGCATGCTAGAAGGAAGAATCTTAGATTTATTTCTTGGTAGAAAAAGCTGTCACTTTTTAGAGTGATTTTTTTTGAAAAGATGAATTTTATTTCTTTAAGACGTACAAGAGAAGGTATAAACATCTATTCACAATTTAGAAGTTCCGAAGAATTGTATTACATTCTTTGAATCACAAGGGTGAAAAATGGATGATGGTAGTGGAAAAATCTCATCAAAGTTAAACAAATTTATCTTATTTTTGCACGTGTTATATTTTTGCAAAAGACCTAAGTTATTTTTTATCCTTTCAAGTAGGAGACACTGTGGCTGCGAACCCCATGTTCCTAATACTTAGATCAAGAATACTTTTGGATATTACTCCCTTTTGGCAAGGAAGCATCGTCGCAGCGAACGCCGTGCCCCGAGTTACTTAGGAGATAATATGTTTCTTTTTGCTTTTAAGGATTGGTGACATTTGTCACTCTTTTTAGTAATAAGATAAAAGTGTTTTACTTTGACTTGATTTGAAAAATGGAAGGATGGAATTTTATGAAAGGGTGTGATTCAAGGGATGCAAACAAGAAGGTGCTTCTAAAAAGGGAATAAATATTTAATAAAGATAAAAAAAATGTACAATCTTAAAGAAATATTTTCAATATTTGCATAAATGACCAAGCATAAAAAGAATTCCTTCTAATCAAATGCATTTTCCTTGATGAGACTCTATATTGTGCTATACCAACTTATGAGGCTTTCAATTATTTCCTAAAAATATCCTTTATACTTTTCCTTTTTATAGATTTCTAAGTTTATAGAAAATATGAGAGGAAAGATAAATAGGCATTTATACTAGGGCAAATGGCAAGCATAGAGATAATGATTTTTGATCATCATAGGGATTTATTATTTTTTATATACTATTATACATGCATAAAAGAAAAATGCAACTAAGTTAAAAAGAAAAATTATACTAGAAAGCGATTAGATCTAACCTAGAAAGCAAGTAAAATTTTAAAACTAGAAAGCGAAAAAAATAAAAGGATAGATATACCCCCCCACACTTGAAATGAACATTGTCCTCAATGTTTTAAGGAACAATGCCAAATCCCGGGAGGGTAAAGAGAAAAACTTACTAAAATGGATCACGGGTAGGTTCGCCCAAGGTAATACATGAAACCACTCCAATTGGATCTCCGGTTACGTAGTGTTTCAGTCTTTGCCCGTTTACTTTAAAATCTCCTTGTGTTTCGTTCCCAATTTCGATGGCTCCGTATGGATATACCTTACGCACTTGATATGGGCCCGTCCATCTTGATTTTAATTTTCCTGGAAAAAGCTTTAAACGAGAATTAAAAAGTAATACCATGTCCCCTTCTTTAAAATCCCTTCTCATTATATGAGCATCATGCCATTTTTTTGTTTTCTCCTTGTATAATCTGGCACTTTCGTATGCTTCATATCGAAGTTCTTCGAGCTCTTGTAACTGTAGTCTCCGCTTTTCACCGGCTTCTGTCAAGTCATAGTTTAGGGCTTTGATCGCCCAATATGTCTTATGCTCAAGTTCCACTGGTAAATGACATGGCTTTCCATAAACCAATCGAAAAGGAGTGGTTCTGATAGGTGTTTTAAAAGCGGTGCGATAAGCCCACAAAGCATCGTTCAATTTAATTGACCAATCCTTTCTTGAACTTATTACCGTTTTCTCTAAGATCCACTTTATTTCTCGATTTGATATTTCCACTTGCCCGCTTGTTTGAGGATGATATGCGGTGCCTGTTTTATGATAGACTCCGTACTTTTTTAATAAAGCATCAAACTGGCGGTGCGAAAAATGTGACCCTCCGTCACTTATGATGACTTTTGGAACCCCAAATCTTGGAAAATTGTATCTTTGAAAAGTTTCATGACGACTTTTGAGTCGTTTGTTGGAGATGCTATAGCTTCTACCCACTTTGAGACGTAGTCTACCGCTACCAAAATATAATTATTGTTGAAGGATGCGGGGAATGGTCCCATAAAATCAATGCCCCAAACGTCAAAAAGCTCAACTTCTAGAATATTATTGAGAGGCATTTCGTTTCTCCTTGAAATGTTGCCGGTTCTTTGGCAACGATCACAAGAGATGACGAAATTTCGAGAATCTTTGAAGAGCGTGGGCCGTAAAAAACCCGATTGAAGAACCTTGGCGGCGGTTTTGGGTGTGCTTGCATGGACCGCCATAAGGAGATGAATGACAATGATACGAGTAATGTCCTTGATCTCTTCATTAGGTACACACCGCCTAATGATTCCATCTGCGCAATGTCTAAAGAGGAGCGGATCTTCCCAAAAGTAATTTTTAATTTCGATAAAAATTTCTTCTTTTGTTGATAACTCATTTCGGAGGAAGAATCTTGCATGCTAGATAGTTAACAATGTCTGCAAACCAAGGAATTTCGACATTGTTTATAGCAAGAAGATGATCATCCGGAAATGAATCATCAATGGGAAGGTCATAATTATCGGAAATTTATAATTCTTTAGGAAGGCGGGATAAATGATCCGCGACCAAATTTTCCGTCCCCTTTTTATCACGGATTTCCAAATCGAATTCTTGGAGAAGAAGGATCCACCTTATTAATCTTGGCTTTGCATCCTTCTTTGTCAACAAGTATCTAATTGCAGCGTGATCCGTGTATATGATTACTTTTGATCCCACCAAATATGACCGAAATTTTTCCATAGCAAATATCACGGCCAAAAGCTCCTTTTCCGTGGTGGCATAATTCATTTGTGCTTCATCCAGTGTTCGACTAGCATAATATATTGCATGCGTTTTCTTGTCTTTTCGTTGTCCCAGAACGGCTCCGACCGCGAAATCACTTGCATCGCACATTATTTCAAAAGGGAGATCCCAATCGGGTGGTTGTACGATAGGAGCGGATATCAAAGCTTCCTTTAACCTATTAAAAGCTTCAAGACGAGGGCTATCAAATACAAATGGAGCATCTTTCATTAGTAGATTAGTTAGAGGTTTAGAAATTTTTGAGAAATCCTTTATAAAACGTCGGTAAAATCCGGCGTGACCAAGAAAACTTCTTATACCTTTAACATTAGTAGGCGGAGGTAATTTTTCAATAATTTCGATTTTCGCCTTATCTACTTCTATTCCTTTTTCGGACACCATATGTCCTAACACTATCCCTTCATTTACCATAAAATGCCATTTTTCCCAATTTAGAACAAGATTGACCTCTTCACAGCGTTGTAGGACTTTAGATAAATTCTTCAAACATTCGTCAAAAGAATATCCGTAAACAGAGAAATCATCCATAAAAACTTCCATAATATTCTCTATGTATTCGGAAAAAATGGACATCATACAACGCTGAAAAGTGGCGGGAGCATTACAAAGTCCGAAAGGCATTCTTCTATAAGCGAAGGTACCATAAGGACAAGTAAAAGTAGTTTTTTCTTGATCGTCTGGATGGATAGGGATTTGGAAAAATCCCGAATATCCGTCCAAATAACAAAAATGGGAATGCTTGGCCAATCTTTCTAGCATTTGGTCTATAAAGGGAAGGGGAAAGTGATCTTTTCGGGTGGCTTTATTTAACTTTCTGTAATCTATACACATGCGCCAACCCGTGACAGTCTTTGTTGGGATTAATTCATCCTTATCATTTCGAATGACTGTCATTCCTCCCTTCTTAGGGACAACTTGAACTGGGCTCACCCATTTGCTATCTGAAATTGGGTAGATGATGCCTGAGTCAAGTAATTTAAGGACTTCCTTTTTAACTACTTCCTTCATGTTAGGATTGAGTCTTCTTTGATGCTCAATGGAAGGTTTATGATCTTCCTCTAAATCAATCCTATGCATGCAAATTTTTGGATGAATTCCTTTTAAGTCATCTATCGTATATCCTATGGCTTTTTGATGCAACCTAAGCTCATTTAACAATTTTTCTATTTCTAGAGGACCTAGGTTAGCATTTATAATCACAGGGTAAGTGGAGTTAGGTCCCAAGAATTCATACCTTAGATTTGCAGGAAGAGGTTTTAACTCAACTTGAGGTGCCTTAATTACCTCTTTTTCCTTTTTGTTGGATGGCTCCGCTGTAGTCTCCAACTTTTCGAAATCATTGTTGTCACTAGACTTTGCTGTATCTAAAAGCATGGTATAATTTGCAACTTCTTCATCGTCATCATCATGCAAAGTTCTCTTCCAATCAATAAGACTTTTTTCAAGCGGATCCTTAGATTGGGGACTTTCTAATTCCTTGCTAATTGATTCTAACATGTTAATGTTCAAGCAAGGGTTCTCGAGATTAGGATTTCTCATGAATTTAGACAAGTTAAACTCTATTTTATCATCTCCTACATTCAAAGTTAGGTTACCATGTTTAACGTCTATAATCGCCTACTGTGGCAAGAAATGGTCTACCTAGAATTACAGAATATGACTATCTTCTTCCATCTCGAGAACAACAAAATCAACTGGAACGACCAATTTCCCAATTTGGCAAGGGACATCCTCCATAATACCCACTGAATATTTGATGGAACGGTCCGCTAATTGCAGGGATATAGTTGTAGGCTTTAATTCCCCTACACCAATTTTCTTACTAACCGAAAGTGGGATGAGGCTCACGCTAGCTCCTAGATCTAGCATGGCATTATCAACATCAAATTTACCTATATTACAAGGAATAGAGAAAGTGCCGGGATCTTGTAATTTTGGGGGTAACCTCTTTTGTAGAACAGCACTTACTTCTTCCGTTAATGCAACAATTTCATTTTCTTCTAGCTTCCTTTTGTTAGAAAGAATATCTTTGAGGAATTTAGCATAAGAAGGCATTTGTTGCAAGGCATCAGTAAAAGGTACATTAATGTAGATAGATTTCAAAACTTCTAAAAATTTTGCAAATTGTTTATCGAGTTTTGCCTTTACCAACCTTTGAGGGTAAGGTATAGGCGGATCAAAATTTCTAGTTATTTTAGGGGATTCTGTCCCTTATTATCCTCATCATTAGTCTCGACCACGGGTGGGTTTTGACTAATACTTTCTTCAATGGGGTTACTCTCTTTAGGTGGACAATCAATAAGTTCTCTCCCACTTCTAGTAACCACTGCTTTAGCATGCTCATTTAATATTTTATTGTGGGCGGCTAAGTTATCAAATTTATCATTAAATAACTTAAAACATTCCCTAAATTCAGCATTAGTCTTTTCTTGCTCATTTTTACTTTCAACTATGAAATCCATTAAAAGATCTAATTTTGATTTAGGGGGAGAAAAGAATTTTGAAGCATTATTGAAATTTCCAAATGTAAGTCCTTGATGTTGTGTAAATGATTGCGGGTTAAGAACGTTGTTATTCTTATAGGAAAAATTGGGGTGATTCCTCCATTCGGGATTGTATGTATTAGAATACATCCCCCCTTTTTGACCAAAAGAATTAACGAAGTTCACTTGATCGTTAGAAGTAACGTCAAGTAACTCGCAGTTATCCGTACTATGTGAGTTAGACCCACATAGTTCGCATAACACATTTACACTAGCAATGGGATTGACATTAAGATTTTCAAACTTTTTCAAAAGCATGTCAACTTTAGAGGAGAGAAGAGTAACTGCATCAACATTATATTTACCGGGCGTACCTTGTTGCTGCTCCCTCTCGCTTGACCATTGGTAATGGTTCAATGCAATGTTTTCGATAAGGTCGTATGCCTCATCGACTCCTTTGTTCATCAATGCTCCTCCCGCAGCGGCATCAATGGTCTCTCTTATTTTGAAAATGAGACCGTTGTAGAAGGTGTGAACAATCAACCACTTTTCAAGCCCGTGGTGGGGGCACATTCTGAGAAGTTCCTTGAACCGTTCCCATGCGTCATACAAAGTTTCACTATCTGTTTGACAGAAGTTAGTGATCTTTGTTCGTATCTCAGGCGCCTTGCTTGGTGGGAAAAATCGACCAAGGAATGCTTCTTGAATTTGGTCCCATGTTGTTAATGAATTCTGGGGGACCGAATTCAACCATTGTTTCGCCTTATCCTTAAGAGAGAAAGGAAAAAGGCGCATCCGGATTGCTTCCACCGTAACACCTTGAATACGTGTGGTATCACAATAGTCAAGAAATGTTTGGATGTGTAGATGGGGATCTTCGAAGGCAGTGCCGCTGTATTGGTTATTCATAACCATGTGCAATAATTGCGGCTTTATCTCGAAGTTTGCCACTCCGGCATTCGGCACAACAATCGGGGATCTAGTTCCCGGGGTACTTGGGTTAACAAAGTCCCGTAGGGTCCTAGCAGGTGTTTGCAGTTCTCCGTCCATGTGTTTTTTCAAAGTTTCTCTGAATTTCCTTAATCTTTCGTGAAAGCTTCTTTCGGGTTACGGATCAAATTTTTCAACGAATGTCCGAGACCGTTTCATAAACTACAAGAAAAACACTTGAAGAAAAATTAAACGTAACAGATTACAGGACGAGAAAGCAAAATAGCAAAAATAAAATAAAAACTAAAAATTTTGTAGTAAAGACAAAAATAAAACGTAAACCGTTGTCCCCGGCAACGGCGCCAAAAACTTGTTCGGTCGAAACCTAACGGTTTATTTAATTCCGCAAGCGCACGGGCTATTGTAATATAGCGGGTGCAAGTACGGGTCGATCCCACAGACTTAAGGGATATTTTTGTCTTTAGAAAATATAGAAAAGATTGGGGGTATATAAAATTTGTTTTAGAATAATAGAGAGAGCATAAACAGAAAATACTTTAATTGAAATCTTATAAAATGAAGCATTCTCGGGATTGGAAATCATACACATAATCTTATTCATCAAATTGTCATTGTCTTAGAAATAAAAGGTTTTCATAAAAAGCAAGGATGGTATGTTAAGCCTACGCTACTTCGGGCTAAGACAATAGCGTTTGTATTCTTCTCTAATTATGTCCTAACTGTTTGAGATTTTCGTTTACGTTGTTTCCGCCCTGTCACAAACGGGCGTTCCGGCTTATCTATAGCTGACCATAATTAGTAAGAATCCATTAAGGACGGAAGTCAACATACTCTCCATTAAAGGAACATCCCTAGGCCATTGAACTACTCTCGTGATCAATGAACCTAGTTTCTTTATATGGTTCCGTCAATCGAGATTCTCCGCTAGGTACTTCTCTCAATTGACTGAATCATACAAATTGGATATCTCCAAAATGTAAGGCATTTAGATAATAATATAAAGAGATTGTTTTAGATGAAGGAAGAAGACAAGACTAAACATTTTTAAATGATGAATAAGCATGCTTTTGAGTTTCCAACCCCAAGAATATGGGGGATTACTCACAAGCCATTGATAACATAAAAGTAGAAATAAAGATTGAGTAAGAAAGACTTATGAATAAAGAAGATGATTGTTGAGAATAATGCTTCACTTTTATTGCTTTTCCCCCAAAGTGATTCCAAGAACAAATAATGACTTTGATCTTCAAACTCCTTTGGAAAAATGTTGTCACAAATGTTTTCTATCTATGTAATATCAGTAGTTTCTCTCTGAAAATTCGTGTCTAAGATTGATCACTAGGGTCCTATTTATAAAAAGGAGGAGACTCTTCAATCGGGTGCAATCAAAAGGTGCCTTTACGTCTCGTTAGCCGCAGCTTTGCACGGCCGCGTCAAGGAAGTTGCACGGCCGTGTGACCCTTGGCGCCAGATTTGAATTTAAGTCTTGACACTTCGCACGGCCGCTCCTGTCCAAGCTGCACGGCCACTCCATATAATGACACGGCTGCTCCTTCTTCAAGAGACGGCCACTCTATATTTTAGGGCCACAAATGGCCTGAAAAAGGCCAAGTGCACGGCCGCTCCATCTTGGCTGCACGGCCGCTCCTTCTGAAATTTAGCTTTGTGTGCTTGATTTGGTTGGTGCTCTTCCATGTCTTTTGCCTTGAAGTGTCCAAGTATCCTTTTGATAAAAATGAACCTAAAACCTGTCTTTAAATGCAAGAAGTATACCAAAAGCGTAAAATCTAGAAAATATGGAAAAGGAACTAAAAAGTATATGAAATGAAATGAGAAATGATGTTTTATGCAATAAAAAGTATATAAATCTAAGGATAAATGACTATATAATAGTCACTTATCATCCGTCTTGCCAATATAGGCCAAGAACCCTTCGCATCCTTTCCTTAACAGCTTTCGAGCCTTCATTACCAAAATAAGACCTGATCGAAATCTCGGTTTCGATCCTTGAAAACAGAACTCTTCTCCAGATGGTAATCTGAATTGCACTTCCTTCTTAAAACAATCTACCTTGGCATGGTAAGCAGCTAACCAATCCATCCCCAAGATAATATCAAATTCATTCATCTCTAAATCGATAAGATCAACCTCGAATTCTCTATCTCCTATTTTCAAAGGACACATCTTATATACAGACGAAATAGGAATCGACTCTCTAGTCGGAGTATCTATCACAAGAGGTATTTCTAATGCCTCGGGTATCAAGTTCATTTTCTTTGCTAAACAAGTGCTAATAATAGAATGCATAGCACCAGTATCAAAAAATGCATACACACTACGAGTATAGAGTTGAAGCGTACCTGCCACAAGATCATTGGTGGCCCTCGCGTCTCTAGTAGTCATGGTGAACACTCGTCCACGACCTCTTCCATTGCTTTTATCAGTTTTGGCTTCTCGAACATTCCAGCCTTCTTAGGCTCCGGGCACTTCCACTGCGGATGTCCCACCTTGTCACAATTAAAGCATTTCTGGTCTTTGTACCGGCATTCCTCTGTCTTGTGCTTCCCTTCGCACACTTGGCATCTATCGTCTGATCCTTTTCCTTGAGCGTTACTTCGATCCCTGTCTCTGCGGTTACCGTAGTTTCTGTTCTGATACTTGTTACTAGCTCCATCCTTTCCACGGTTCTCGTCCGTAGCCTTCCTTTTGTTACTGATCCCATCTCGGTTCCAGCTTCTAGTGTACCCCTTGGTTCCACTTGACTCTTTCTCTATCACCCTTGCTCTATCCAGTACTGGTTGCACTTGCGGCTGAGACTGAGCCAAGGTTGCTACTACCCGACAAATGCCTGCCACTGTCCGATTCAGCATTTGTAGGAGGTTCACCAGGTCTTGATCTGGCTGCTCCTGGTTGTTCCGTCCGTTACTGTTACTGACGTTACTTCAGTTGTTCCTCGACATCTGAGAACGATAACATAATACTCACCCGTATCATGAAAACGATACACACTATCACTCACGCCAACACTATTATTACTCATACTCGCTACCTCTATAGCATTCACCTAAAATAGGTCGTCTCAATAGACTTCCATCATACATCGGTCCATTCACTAGACCATCGATCGTTTCAATAGACCGATCTCTCATTCACAGGTCATTTCAATAGACCAAAATCACATTCAGAGGTCATTTTAATAGACCTATATTACTTTTCACATTGGTCGTTTCAACATACCAATCTTTCTCCGTTCCAGTTAACATACTAGTTTAACAATATGGAACAAAATTCAACCAAAACACAATGCAAAAGTATGGAATATGCTTTATTTCATAAAAACTTTGAATCAAAACAATTCAATCCTCGAGTTCTTGCTACTAGAACTAGAATACTATTAACTACTCTAGAAAGCAAAAGCAAAACACTCTACTTTTCACTCATGGAATCACATCCTTCCTAGGTGTTTCCATAGGTCTTCCACTTGGTGCCTTAACTTTTTTCTTGGATCACTTTGGTCTTCCTCGAGACCTATGCACAAGTGGTACTACCTCATCCTCATCATCATCAAGCATAATTGGAGAAGCTTCAGTCCCTTCAAAGTCTCCAAAAAGATTCTTAACAGCTACATTCTAAAGAATTGGAATTGCAGGAACCACTGGTTCTACTTGATTCCCTCTTCTAGCATTGGCTGGCTTCAGATCCTGCAACTCGTAATAATATCCATAAGCTTCTTCTTAAATCTTATCAGCCCAATCTTCTGTCTTGAATAATTTTTTTCTTGGTTTGCATCAACTCATGTACTGCCTCTTCTAAGTCTACACTCACATGTGCTGCTCTCCTTACAACTTTAATCCTTAGTCTCTGCTCTTTTCTTGTAGCTTCCCTATACTTTCGGATTCTCCATAATTACCTATTGATCTGCACCAATTTTCCTCCAGCTGGTTTAGACTTAATAATCTTGCTCCAGACTTTACTAGTAGCTTCAATTTTCTACAATAAAAGGAACTAACCATCAGTGTCTTGTAAAACCTTAAAATACAAAATAGTAAGTCATAAGCCATAATTGCATATCCCAAAGATAAGTTCTCTAGATTCCCAAGTAAATTCTTAGTTATACTCCTAGAGAAATATTACCCCAAAATTTTCCGTCCCAAAAATAAATTTCTAGGTAGACCCAATCATAGTTAAACACTATTTTCTTCCAATAGTCCTTAACAATCTAAGTTCTCCCATGTGACCTAAAGCCAAAGCTCTGATACCAACTGTAACGACCCCAATTTCCATAATTAATAAGAATTCTCAAACATCAATAATATGTCATCAAGAGGGCATCTCAAACGATAACCCTAACCCTAAAGAAAACAAATCACAATAAATAGTATTCAAAATCAACGGTTAGTACAACCCACTAGCTCAACAATACTTAAAGTTATTAAATGAAGCCTAATTCCTCAATCCAAGCCACCATCCTTGTGACTGATCCTCTCCTCTTACTGATTACCTGGGAGGGAAAAGAATAAAGAAAGGGTGAGCGAACAATGCTCAGTAAGTTCATACGGGATCTCTCCGGATAATAAGAAAGAGATAACCAAAACGAACGGAGCCAATCGAATGCTCAACGAAAGGTTAAATACAACTTAAAGTACATTTATGAGTACAATAAAGAAAGACTTCTCAAATAAGCAAATTGTGGCACTATCACAAGAATAACAATGAAGACTGTATACACATAAGCCGTCAATTCCAAGTACGGTACACCTTTTCAGGGTGTTCCTTAAATAAGAGACCTTACGCATTTTCAGGTCGCTCCCTTATTGAGATAAGAGACCTTACGCCTTCTCAGGTCGCTCCCTTATTGAGATAAGAGACCTTATGCCTTTTCAGGACGCTCCTTTATCAAGACAAGAGACCTTACGCCTTTACAGAGCGCTCCCTTATCCAAATATATCATGATAATCAAACTACTTCATCAAGTAGTATATAAGAGTCTAAATCCCTTTTTAATCAGGCTAGACTATTTCTCATAAAATCCTTTTCAATCGGACTAATTCTTGCTAAGTCATTTTCAATCAGACAAAGCTAACTACATCAAGTTCAATTAGATATAGCTATTTCCACATATCATGTTCATAGGTACAAGAACACATTAACAAATCCAATTATCATGGATACCCATTGAACAACACATATCAAGGGTAGGAACATTTCAACAGACGTTCATATCAAAGGAATATTTAGAAACAAAACTACCGGCCACATTGGTAGTGAATACTTTAAATATATTTCATGGAATTCTATTTCAAGGATGAATACTTCAAATACTAAAGAACGTAATCCCTTACCTCGGGTTGCTTGCACTTCTTTGCAAATACTAATCCTCGCACGAATCTACCATCATGCAAAACCATTCTTAGGTACAAGTATAATTTCTATTTACTAAGTACCAAAACCTCTTTTAATCCATCTTATTAACCTATGAGTTAGTCTTCTTTAACTCCTTCTAAGGTTAACTAACACCCATAAGGTTTACCAAACTACCCCTAGGGTTTTCCATATTCAATTCCCATCAATACTCTCTCTATTTCACTTTACACACACTGTTTACACCTTTTTCAGCACACACAAACACAAAATAAACCCTAGCACACACACACGCACTAAACCCTAACACACACACACACACACACACACACACACACACACACACACACACACCAGCCGCCGCCCACACACACACACAGCTGTACACTCACACACTCAACACGCACACACACTGCACACCCACAGCACACACACACGACACATACACTCCACACACACGGCACACATACACTCACACACACAAAACCCTAATCTTTCTTATAAACCCTAGCATGCATCATAAATACCATTGATTAACATGTCCCAAACCCTAATCATAACCATTAATGTTAGGTTTTCAATTTAATATCCCAAATCAACAATAACTCCTTTGATTTTTCAAAACCCTAATCATATTCTTAAGCTTTTAGGATTTTCTAAGGTTTCACCAAACCAAAACTAAAGGAAACAAATAAGAGGGTTGAGGATTACCTTGTTGATCTCAACCCCGGCCAAAACTCCCTCTCTTTCTCGGCTTTCTCTCTCGGCTCTCTCTCTCCCGCCTCTCTCTCTCTCTCTCTCTCTCTCTCTTCTTTCTTTTCTTTTCTTTCTTTTCTTTTCTTTTCTTTTCTTTTCTTTTCTTTTGCAAAATAGTAAAGGGATACTAGGGTAAAGTAAGTATTTATATCCTTGACTTTCCAAAACCCTAGCCCAAAAGGATTCTAATCCAACTCCTTATTGATTTGAGTTTCCTAATCCAAGCTCAAAACCAAAAGCCCAAATTACTCCATTCATTAAATAAAAAGGACAATTACGATTATTAATTAAGAAAATAATTTAATTAATAAAGGAAAAAAGAAAATCGGGTTGTTACAGTTCTAAGTAACAACCAACACTAAAGCACGGCCATAATCACAATCATCTACAATGTTTTGTTCCGGGGTCTGTACACTACTAGAATCTGTCCGATTACTCACGGAATATTACCCACGGAATATTCCGTGGGTATTACCCACGGTATTACCCACGGAAAAACCTAATTACCCACGGTTTGAAAAAGTCAAAGTAAAAAAAAAAAAAAATTCCCACGGAAATTCCGTGGGTAAACGTCTTCATTACCCACGGAATAGATTTCGTGGGTATTTTCGACGGAATTTCCGTGGGTAATTAGTATTAATTACCCACGGAATTTATTCCGTGGGTATTACCCACGGAAACTATTTCGTGGGTATTACCCACGGAAATTTCCGTGTGTAATCTGATAATTACGTGGGTAAATTGAATTTCCTTGGAATTACCCACGGAATGGTTTCCGTGGGTAATACCCACGGACATTTCCGTGGGTAATCTGAAATTTCCGTCGGTAAGTTTTTTTTTTTTTTTTAAATAACACGAGAATTCCTCTTTCTCCTTCTGTACGTTTTTCAATCACTCTTTACTCGGCGTTGACGGCGATTGATGAGCTACCATTGACGTGAGCTCCCTCTCTCTTAGGCGGCGAGGATATTTGATTTCACGACGATTGACGAGCTCCCAAGTCGGCAACCTCCATTCATTACACCGAATTTGTCACTACGGCGTCCATTTGGATCTCTTCTCTCCCTTCCGGCCACCTCCTCAGTGTATTCCCTCCTTCTCTTTCCCTTCTGGACAGTTCAGTCGTCCAATTTGTAGAAAGTATGTAAGAAAAATCGGAATGTAAATCCATTGAATTAGTTAGTCTGTTTTTTTTTTTCATTTTGATTGAGTTAGGTTCCTGAATAAAAGATTCAGATTTTATATTACTTCATAAGTGAAATTCAAATAAATGTCCGTTAATGTTATGGGCATTATGAAAATAGACGATCATTTCATTTCAGTAATCGAATGAGCTTGATGGTTAGGCTATGAAATTTGGAATGATGAAATTTTGACATTTGCTGATGGGAAAATACATGAGAGATTATAACTATTTAAGTTGAAGTACAATAAACAAGTTTGATTAATCGGTCTCAATCAAACAAAAATAATGAAAAATGACAAAGGGGATAATGACAGATATTCTTCCAATAATGTACTTCACTAATTAGGTATTGCAGCCCGTTATTCCACTAATTAGGTATTGCAGCCTTTTCCAATGGTTCACAAAGAAGTATTACTACGCACATTGTCCCAAAATTTTCTATTTTCGTTTGTCCCAAAAAAGTTAGTCTCATTTATAAAAAAAAACTTTTAAGAAAATTTGACTCCTCAATGTGAATTCTTGAATGATTCTTGTTAGCAAAAGCTTTCTCCACGAAATATTATCCATGAAATATTTCACCACTATTACTAACGAAATATTTTTTGTTACCAACATATTCATATGAAGGTCAAATTTAAAAAAATTTAACGAAATATTATCGAAAAAAAGTCCTTATTATACTCTTCTATTTTTATATTTTTCTATTTTATATCTATTTTATATCTATTTTATAGGGTTGGCACTATATAAAGAAAATTTCACTTTCAAGTTCAAGGAGGAAAAAAAAAACAACGCCTCAGTACTTCACCAAAACCAAATCGACGCCGGCGCACAGAGAGAAAGAAGACGCAATTGCGTCAACTGCAGCGCCAGCCACCATCGCACCGCACCGTCGCTCACCTTCGTGGCTTCGTCGGACAAGAAAAGGAGTGAAGAGAAGAACGTCGCCAACGCCAAGAGATCTCTCTCCTTCAGTCCTTCGCATTCTGTGCCCTAATTTGATCACCAAAGGCAAAGGTAACTTACAGCTTTGAAGTCGGATTCTGTGCCCTAGTATTAGTAATGTTATCAATTGATTTTTGAAATCGGATTCTTGGCCCTAGTAATGTTATCAATTGATTTTTGAAATCGGATTTTTTTTGAACATTTATTTTGGGACTTTGTGTAGCTTTCTGAGAAAATGCATCTTTTCCGTTCTTTCCTTTTCTCTCATCCCCAACCATATTGCCTTCATAATGGATGGAAATCGGAGATATTCTAAACAGCACAATTTGATGGAAGGGGCAGGTCATAGGGTTGGGTTCTCAGCTCTAGATGTTGAGATACTAAGCATTGGACTTTGAGAGAGTAAAGTAAACATATATAGAATCTTCAGCGGTGGCAGAGCCACCACCAAAAATACAACAATTTTCTTTGTTTTAATTCAATGTGTAATATGCTTGCTGCACTAAAAAGATAAAATGCAGATAATAAATTTATGAGGAAAAAAAACTAGATAAATCACACCACTTCTAGCAGACTAGGAACATGGTCATGTGAAGCAAACTGATCATCAGTTTTTTTTAGCAACATGATGAAGCACCTACACCCCTATACAGCCAACATGAAAATAACAGAAATTGCAACTTAAAAATATGAGCAAGAGGTAACTGAGCAACTATCAAGTCGATACTCCCTCATTATAAATGTCGCACTATTCTTTTTAGGTTCCCAAAAACAATATAAAATTTCCAATTAAGTAAATAGAGTTGGAGCATTTTTGTCATTGTACAAGCAATTAAAAATCTTGACAAAAGCGACATTTACTATGAGACTGAGGGAGTATATAAACACCGAATAAATTGTAATTAAGGAGAGTGAAATTAATACTAACCCAAGAACAGTAATGCAGTGAGAAGAAAAGGCTTGAGTTGCAACCAATAACCAACAGGAATTGCCCCACGAAGCTCAATAATAGGAAGTGTAGCCAAAGCAAACACAACAGCTTCATCCCAAACCCCTCAAACTATTCGCAAATTTAAGCCCAAAGCTTGAAGCTTTAATCGAATCAACAGCAGCCTCAGCATCATCAGAATAAGCAAACCAGGCTACAGAAACAGATGCCTAGACAAAAACCAAGAACAAGAATTTAACTGGGCGGTCTTTCGGTAAAGGCACTAAAGACTATTTAGCAACTTGTTGTCATTTCAATTACTAATCTCTTAATGAGGTTTAATTATTGCTCTTTCTAGCTCTTTTTACTTGTTGACAATTTTGAAATTTTAATGATTTTAGCTTTAACAGTTTTGGAAATAAAACTATTTTTTTTTTGGAAAAAAATGTCAAATGAAAACATTGGGATCGAGTGAGTGAGTATTAGAGTAAATTTTAGGCATCTTGCATCAAACAGACAGTAATTTGTTCTGTGCACAAAAGAATTTGCTTAGAGGGAAACCTTAAAGAGCCTTAGATTTGTACTGGTAAGAACTTATGCTACCACATGTGCTCCTGTCAAGAGATCATAGTGACAAACTTTTTTACTGTATCCATCATGATTATTCTGTTGGATCTTATGTGTGGCTTCTTCAAACTTAACGGAAAACTTGACAGAAAAACTAACGGAAATTGGGAAGAACAATTTAGGAAGTCGAGTCTTGTGTAGCACAATTTCCGTAAGAAGTATTTGCCCCGCACAGGTGCTTACGGTTTAAATGGCAAACTTCTCGTGAGATAAAACGACTTATAATCACCAATAGGAGCACTCCAAATTGGTAACTCTACGAACTACTCACTATTTAAAACTTTGGACTTTGAAAGATTTGATGCAACAAGATGCCAATAATTTGGGTATGTTTATCTATCTCACTAGAGGGTAGGAAGGGTAGAAATACAGTATGAGTGAATTGAAATTCGGAGGGGAAGTATATAAGGAGAGTCAAAGGGTTTGGTGGCTTTTTCCTTGAAAAGTCACAACTTTTCGGGTATAACAGCATTTGCACGGCCGTGTCCAATGAACTGCACGGCCGTGCAAGACAATATGCACGGTCGAGTTCAAGGCTCAGCACGGTCGAGTGGCAAGCCAAGGCACGGTGAACGGCCGTGTCCTAGACACGTGCACGGCCGTGCAAACACCTCTTCAGCCTGCTCGTCATCCCTTTAGCCACAACAAGTCCACCCCAATTTTGGGACCAACCCAAATCAAACTTTGACCCAATATTTAACTCTTGTTAAGTTACAAAAGACTTTATCATTAATTCTTATTCACCCTAAATGATTTTGAAACATTAAATGAGTTATATATAATCTACAACAGATGTAGATTACCATTTGTAACTAGTTCCGTTAACACATAACGAACTTCCGTTAGAAATTAGATCAACGTTAAGTTAAACTTAACTTTCCGTTATCCATTTCCAACAATCCCCCACATGAATGACAATTAATGTATGTATGCAATTTCGTCCAAAGTTCCGGCGAATTATTATTACATCGGGATAGATAGCTTGTGGCCTTGAATCTTCCCTAGTGAAATATTATCGGATATACTAGTCATTTAGTAGCGAGTCGCTTTGAACCAGTGACTGTAGGTTGTATACCAAGACAATAATACTCACATAATAATAGCTCTAATAGTTTTTCATTCTCACGGTTTTGTCCATTTTGGCCCTGGACCGTATCTCATTCATAAGCGTTCATTTAGAGGCGGCCTAATTACCTCTCGCTTTATATAGGTGATTCTCACTATAAGGAGTATCATGCACTACTCCACCGAAAGGTATAGAAATCATTAAAAGTTTTCTCAACTTATCCTTACCACTGCTGCATGTGCTTGTACTTGGATGTTCTGGGAATGAGTATTCAACATCTCCAGGTTAATAAACCGAGTTGTTGTTTCCAAGTAACTCTACTAGAACTTATAACTTGGTTGTCTCATTGAACGAGGGCACGGAATCTCCATTTCTCAAGGTTGAGTGTCCGCTATAAGTTCTTTTGTTGTGGGTTTTAAACCCATTCCCCATAATAGTTTAAACAGTTGATCTCGATTTATACCTTTGGTAAACGGATCCGCTAAGTTATCACATGATTTTACATAATCAATAGTGATAACGCCATTCTTGATCAACTGTCTAATGGTATTGTGTCTACGACGAATATGTCTAGACTTACCATTATACATACTACTCTGTGCCCTTCCTATTGCGGATTGACTATCACAATGTATCATAACAAAGAGCACGGGTTTACTCCAACAAGGAATATCCTCCAGGAAGTTCTTAAGCCATTACGCTTCTTCCCCAGCTTTATCCAAAGCTATAAACTCAAATTCCATCGTGGATCTGGCTATACACGTTTGTTTGGAGGATTTCCATGATACTGCTCCTCCACCTATTGTGAATACATATCCACTTGTGGATTTAGAGTCTTTCATGTCCGATATCCAGTTGGCATCACAGTATCCTTCTAATACTGCTGGATATTTATTGTAAAGTATCCCATGGTTTAATGTATACTTTAAATATCTTAGTACTCTCATTAGTGCTTTCCAATGATCAGTACTAGGATTGCTTGTGAACCTACTTAGTTTGCTCACTGAATATGCAATGTCTGGACGAGTACAATTCGTTAAGTACATCGGGAGCCAATTATTCTTGCATATTCCGGTTGAGAAAGCTGGTTCCCCTTTGTTCTTGACTAAATGTAGAGCCAAGTCTACAGGTGTTTTAGCCGGAGGGTCATCAAAGACATTGAATCTCCGAAGAACATTCTCTAGGTAATGGGATTGTGAATGAACTAATCCTTCAGATATTCTAGAGATCTTTATCCCTAATATTACATCAGCTAATCCCATGTCTTTCATGTCAAAATTCTTCTTTAACATGCCTTTGGTATTCATGATCAAATCATGATTACTTCCCATTATGAGCATGTCGTCTACATAAAGACAAACGATAACAAATGATTCAGATGTTCCTTTAATGTAGACACATTTGTCACATTCATTAATCTTGAATCCATTCGATAACATGGTTCTATCGAACTTCTCATGCCATTGTTTAGGTGCTTGTTTTAGTCCATACAAGGATTTTACAAGTTTACACACCTTTCTTTCTTTACCAGGAACCACGAACCCTTCGGGTTGTTCCATGTAAATTTCTTCATCAAGTTCTCCATTTAAGAAAGCAGTCTTCACATCCATTTGGTGTATCTCAAGATTATACACTGCTGCAATAGCTATGAGAACACGAATGGATGTGATCCTTGTGACAGGGGAGTATGTATCAAAGAAATCATATCCCTCTTTCTGTCTAAAGCCTTTGGCAACTAGCCTAGCTTTGTACTTATCGACGGATCCATCCGCCTTATACTTCCTTTTAAGGATCCATTTGCAACCCAATGGTTTGCAACCTGGAGGGAGATCAACTAATTCCCAAGTATTTTTGAGCATTATGGATTCTATTTCACTGTTAATGGCCTATTTCCAGAACGAACTATCCGGACTGGATAAAGCTTCTTTAACAGTTGATGGTTTGTTTTCTAACATGTAAGATAGAAAATCAGGACCAAAAGTCCTTTCCACTCTTGCCCTTTTGCTACGTCTCGGTTCTTCATCTTCTATTTGAGAAGGACCGGTTGTAGACTCATGTGTTCTCTTATTAGAACCTACATCTTTCCTGTCCTTAACCGGAAAAATGTTTTCAAAGAATACCGCATTCCTTGATTCTATAGTAGTTCCTACGTGCATATCCGGAATGTCCGATTTGTGCACTATAAATCGATAGGCACTACTATTATTGGCATATCCAATAAAAACACAGTCAATGGTCTTTGGGCCAATCTTGACTTGTTTAGGCTTAGGTACTTCAACCTTTGCCAAACACCCCCACACTTTAAGGTATTTAAAACATGGCCTACGATTATGCCATAATTCATAGGGCGTTTTATCAATACCTTTCTTGGGTATTTTATTAAGAACATAATTAGAAGTGAGTATTGCTTCCCCACAAGTTGTCGGGTAAACCTGAACTGATTAAAAGCGCGTTCATCATCTCTTTGAGAGTACGGTTTTTGCGTTCTGCAACTCCATTAGATTGAGGGTATATGGAGCCGTTGTTTGATGAATTATGCCGGATTCCCAACATAATCCTTCAAACGGTGCTTCATATTCTCCACCTCTATCGCTTCTAATTTTCTTAATTTTCAAGTTAAGTTGATTCTCAACTTCTTTCTTATAAGTCTCAAAAGCCCCTAAGGCTTCATCCTTACTTCTTAAGAGATAGACATAGCAATACTTAGTGCAATCATCTATAAATGTAATGAAGTACTTTTTACCTCCTCGAGTTTGCACTAGTTTTAAATCACATATGTCGGTGTGAATTAACTCGAGAGGAGTTGTGTCTCTTTGTATGGCATTAAATGGCGACTTTGTCATTTTTGCCTCAACACAAACTTCGCACCTATTAGTCGAGTCGGATTTTGTCATTTGGATTAAATCTTGTCTCGCTAATTTCTTAATGGTGTCGAGGTTTACATGTCCTAATCTATCATGCCATAAATTAGAACTTTCCGACAAGTAAACATAAGAAACACAACTTTTATTCATCGCACCTTGGCGGATCACAGTCATTACATTCATTTTAAAAAGGCCCTCCTCGAGGTAACCCTTTCCAAGAAACAAACCATTCTTGGTTAGTACAAATTTGTCGGATTCAAATACTAGTCTAAAGCCGGCCTTACTAAGCAAAGCGCCGGACACCAAATTTTTACGGATGTCTGGAACATGCAGCACATCCAACAAGGTTACTTCTTTTCTGGAAGTCATCTTCAAAATCACGTTTCCAATGCCTTGAACATCGGAGGTCGCAGAATTTCCCATGTAAAGCTTTCTTCCGGAGATGGGAGTATATGAGGAGAAACTTTCCTTGTTACCACAAATATGGCGGGTAGCACCGGTATCTATCCACCACGCTTTAGGGTTCTCCTCCAAATTTGCAACGTTGGCTTCAAAGACAACCGCTGCAAAGTCTAGGTCCATGTGGTCAACATTGTTCGCCTCTTTCTTCGGGAGACGACAATCCCTTGACAAGTGGCCCGGTTTGCCACAATTATAGCAAGACCCCTTGAACTTCTTGGAGATCTTCTTCTTCCCTTTCTTAGCATTCCCGGCAGTTTCGGAATGCTTTCTCTTTGTACCACTCGTGCTAGCCTCGGCGAGATTGACCTTAGCCTCCATCTTGCCCTTAGCAACTTTGGCCTCATTCATTCTATTGTTCTCTTCTATTTGAAGACGAACAACAATGTCTTCCAAGGACATCTTCTTGCGTTTATGCTTGAGATAGTTCTTGAAATCCTTCCACGAAGGAGGCAACTTTTCAATGATAGAAGCCACCTTAAATGGATCATTCATGATCATCCCCTCGGCATCAAGCCCATGTAGAATGATTTGGAATTCATCTACTTGAGTTGTTACCGATTTGGAATCGACCATCATAAAGTCAAGATACTTACCGACGACAAATTTCTTTGACCCGGCATCCTCGATCTTGTACTTCCTTTCCAAGGTGTCCCACAACGCCTTGGCTAACTCGACTGTACTATACACATTGTATAGTGCATCGTCAAGTCCATTCAAGATATAGTTCTTACAAAGAAAATTACCGTGAGCCCAAGCCTCCTTTGCCATTTGCCTTTGGGGGTCCGGATCACCTTTTTCTACCGCCGGAGGATCTTCCTTTAAGAAGCGGTGCAAGCTTAGGGTGGTCAAGTAGAAGAGCATCTTCTGTTGCCATCTCTTGAAATCCACACCAGTAAATTTCGCGGATTTCTCACCATGACTGATGTGATGAGTTGTAGGAGCGGAAGCAACATTGTTGAATGTAGTATCACCTTGCGATGGAGGCGTCACATTCCCTTGACTTGATTCGGTGGAGTCTTTCTCGTTTGCCATCTTGATGATCTTGAAGAAGCGTCAAAATACTTCTTACGATTGTTGGATCTTATGTGTGGCTTCTTCAAACTTAATGGAAAACTTGACAGAAAAACTAACGGAAATTGGGAAGAACAATTTAGGAAGTCGAGTCTTGTGTAGCACAATTTCCGTAAGAAGTATTTGCCCCGCACAGGTGCTTACGGTTTAAATGGCAAACTTCTCGTGAGATAAAACGACTTATAATCACCAATAGGAGCACTCCAAATTGGTAACTCTACGAACTACTCACTATTTAGAACTTTGGACTTTGAAAGATTTGATGCAACAAGATGCCAATGATTTGGGTATGTTTATCTATCTCACTAGAGGGTAGGAAGGGTAGAAATACAGTATGAGTGAATTGAAATTCGGAGGGGAAGTATATAAGGAGAGTCAAAGGGTTTGGTGGCTTTTCCCTTGAAAAGTCACAAATTTTCGGGTATAAGAGCATTTGCACGGCCGTGTCCAATGAACTGCACGGCCGTGCAAGGCAATATGCACGGTCGAGTTCAAGGCTCAGCACGGTCGAGTGGCAAGCCAAGGCACGGTGCACGGCCGTGTCCTAGACACGTGCACGGCCGTGCAAACACTTCTTCAGCCTGCTCGTCATCCCTTTAGCCACAACAAGTCCACCCCAATTTTGGGACCAACCCAAATCAAACTTTGACCCAATATTTAACTCTTGTTAAGTTACAAAAGACTTTATCATTAATTCTCATTCACCCTAAATGGTTTTGAGACATTAAATGAGTTATATATAATCTACAACAGATGTAGATTACCATTTGAAAAAGATATTTGGGTCTACACCAATTGCATGAGGCCCAATACTACAAATACGGACTAAAGGTCAAGAAAATAGGCCCATTAGGATAAAGGCAATTTGGTGATTTCACTAAGAATATTAGCGGGAAACTGAGCCTAACGGGAAGCCCATTAGATACAATCACTAAATGAAAATAATATAATATCAAGGCTAGAGGCGATTTGGTGATTTCACGTCAGCGACAACAACAAATGTTGCCGCCCAATCATGGTTGTCGCCTAGAGGCGACATTTGGATCAGCAGTTGTATTACAGAAGCAGCCAAATACGTTACATTTGAGCCCACAAAATATGTTATAATGATGAACTGCCTGTCAAGAAAAGGGTGGCATCACCACCAACTTTGAGTGCTCATGCACACCCAATGGAAGGAAGACACGTGGCCAAGAGCATGTGACCTGCACATGACATGAGGGAGTATATAAGCAACATTAGAAAACAAATTCAGTAAGTCTCAAGTACATTTTGCAGTATTTTTCCTTGAGTTTTCATTGTACTTTCTCTTTTTGAATAGATCTTGTACTTATCCTCACGCCGGAGGGGCTTTGCTGGAGACGCCCCTGGCCTAGTTCACGTGTATTTTGTGTGTAGGAGACCATGGAGAAGAAGCCTGAGTATCCGCAGTTGGGCTACTCATTTTGGGTATGTGCAACCATTTTCTGTGGCAGCATCAAGCCCTTAAGATAGGGTGAATATTATCAATAAAAACATTACATTTTGAATTATACCTAGGGATCCCTGGGTTAAAATCAAAACGATCGTAGAGTCCCCGACCCTCTTTATAACAATTTAAATGGCCAAACTGCCATACCCTCAAAACCAAATCCAGGCATTCTCTCTTTCTATGCGCTCTCTCACGCAATTCTCTCTCTCTCTCTCTCTCTCTCTCTCTCTCTCTCTCTCTCTCTCTCTCTCTCTGCGAAATCCGGCGACCCCTCTCATCTACAACCTCCGGCGAGCGCCTCTTCATCTCCGTCACCTCTTCTTCTTCAATTTACAATGTCCATGAAGTCTGCCACGAATATAATTGCCCCTTTGTCATGAAAACCTATCAGACGGTCAACGATCCCGTCATCGACAATCTTATTCGTTGGGGAAGAGCTAATAATATCTTCATCGTCGTCGAACACTAGATTATCCGATAAATCTCCATTATTTTCAGCTGTCGGAAATTTTCTTTTGTTGTGGATTTTGATTCTTGAATTTTGATATTTAGGGATTTTGAAAGGTGGATCCGGATCGATGGGAATTTGTGAATGAGAGTTTTTTTAGAGGTCAAATTATGTTATTGAGCCAAATCACAAGAAAGAAGCATAGTCCAAGGAGTTATTATCCAGTAAATCTCAATTTTTAGATTGTGGGTTTTTGAATCACCTTTTTCTTATTCAATTTTCTATTTGGTTGCTTGGAAAATTGAGGAAAGAAGAAGAAAACTGAAGTGGGATTGGGTTCATAGAGCCTAAGGAGATAACTTTACTGATTGAAACCCAACAAACGGATTCAATTTTTTTGGATTGTAAGCTTCTTGAATTGAGTAGGTCTGCTGAGAAACGCGTTTCTCCATAACTATGGAGAAACGCGTTTTTAATAGCCAGAAGCTATACGTTTGATAACCAGAAGAAAATTTCTGGATATCAGTCTCAAAGGGTTCTGGATATCCAGAAGCTTTGGAACGGATATCCGTAAGCCTTTGGGCGGATATCCAAAATAGATTTGAAGCCAAATTCAAGGCCAAGACCGTAAATTGCTTATTGAAGGTTTCGGATATCCGTAAACCTTCAAATGTATATCCGTAAAACCATCAAATGAATATTCGTAAACATTTTGAAAGTTTCGGATATTCATTTTGAAGATTCTCGGATATTCGTAAACCTTCAAATGTATATCCGTAAATCATCAAATGAATATCCGTAAACATTTTAAAAGTTTCGATATCATTTTGAAGGTTTCTGATATCACTTTCATAAGCTTCGATATCCTTTCAAAGGGTTTCTCAATATCCAGTAACCTTTGAGACCGATATCCGTGGTAACCATGGACAAGGTCATGGCCAATACAAAAAGTTTCTGGATATCTTTTCAAAAAGTTCTGGATACCCGTAACCCGTTTCTCCATAACTTATGGAGAAACGCGTTTCTCCCTAGATTTTACGTCTTGAATTAACTCTTTCCTACTTTATTTCAACTAGCAGTACCCCCGTGCGATGCACGGCGATATAAGATTTTTTTTTTAATTTACAAAAAAAAAAAAAGAAATTGGTTGTGATAAAATTATAAGTATAAGTGAAGAAGTAAAACAACAACTTTTTAAATTTACACATTAACAATTTTAATTATAATGATCAAAATATAACGATAAGTGATAATGGAAAATGAAATATTTTTTGAAATACATTGCAATTTAATTACACACGACTCAAATAAAATTCTCTTATTATACATTCTCAACTACTTTCTTATATACAACATCCGATAACATTTGTGGACCAAAAGATCAATCAAATATGAACCAAAATTGGTCATTTATTTGAGACAGATGTAGTAATAATATTATTTCTTACTTAAACATACAGTTTCTACTTAAAAAATACGATATTTACCTTTAAGTGAAATAAATAAAGAAAAGAATATTTCCTCCAATCTGTAATAAGAGACACACATTTTTATTTTGGGAGTCTCGTTGATAAATTTTATTATTCAAAATGAAATTTTTATAATTATTTTTATTCAATTGTCTCTTTTAGTCAAATGTTAAATATTTTCACTAAATAGAAAAAAGATAAAACATTTAAATAATTATTAAATATAATTACTAAAATTAGTATATTTCTCAAAAAAATATTTCAAATGCAAATTAAATTTTCTTTTGCTTATTCATTTTTTTAGACGATTAAATAGGGTGAGTGTTCAAATAAGTTGTTAAATCACTGTATTTAATTTAATACTCTTACATTTTAATTTTTAATTTCAAAACTCTCTCTGCCTCCCTTATTTCTCTTTCCTTCAAACATTGCTTTTCTCTCTCTCTCTCTCTCTCTCTCTCTCTCTCTCTCTCTCTCTCTCTCTCTCTTTCTCTCTCTCTCTATCTACATCTCTACCCAATCTCTCGGTTTCTTTCTCTACCCATCAATGGCGCCGCCCTACCACCGCCACACCTTAAAAAACGTCAGCACCACTCGTTACCAAAAGAGATTCCAATCTTCAAAAACTCTCAAGACTCCCAATCTCAATCTGAGGACCAAACCCAAACCCACTATCGCCTCCCACCACCATCATCACCGCCGCCCATCGCCTCCATTTATCCCTCCTTCTCCAAACTACTCCCGATCGGCTTCCTCAATCCTCATTCCGGTAAGATCCAAATCAAACCCTCTCCTCCTTCCAAAGTCAAAATCCCTAGCCAAATTTCATCTTTTCTAACACTCTCCTTCGCCAATTTAATCCTTTCTTCAAATCAACAATCTTCTCAAATCCTCTCCATGACCACTTTCTATAAACCTACACCACCCTTTGAATACTTCATTATAGGGTAAAGCAAGGTTCAGATCTGTAAGTGATCAGGTAAGAAGATAACTCCGCCATGGCTGCAACCTCGGTTGCAATATCAAAGATCTACATCCGGAGATTGCCAAGCCAAGAAACGAATAACCCTGATTACCTGAGTCTACTCATCAAACAGAGAGAGTAATAAACTTCGTGTGTGAAAGTGTGTGCTTCTGCGTGCTTTGGTGTGTAACTATATGCTTGTGTGTGTGTTTGTGTTTCCTTCAGTTTCTGTGTGTCTGTATGTTTGTGTGTGTTTTTTAAATATTGAAAAAGTATGATGAGAGAAGAAAGAAGGAATAGGCTGACTCTTTTAAATGAGTTGAGGACAACATGTGAAAATGTGCACCTTTGCCTAATCCAATCAAAACACATGCATATTTTTAAAAAATGATCTAGTCAACAATCTAAAATATATTCAGCAAGCTAATCTAATGTAGAGCTTCTCTTGCAAGTTAAAGCAATAAAATAGAAAATTCATCCATGGAAATCGATAAATATTTGTCTTATTCAAAGCAATGGGAAATGTGCACCTTTGCCTAATCCAATCAAAATCATGCAAATTTTTAAAAAATGATCTAGTCAACAATCTAAAATGTATTCAGCAAGCTAATCTAATGTAGAGCTTCTCTTGCAAGTTAAAGCAATAAAATAGAAAATTCATCCATGAAAATTGATAAATATTTGTCTTATTCAAAGCAATGGGAGCAAGTACTTTTTTTAATCACAAAAAATGATAAAGAGAAAAGAATGAGTAGGGTGCAAGTACTTTATTTTTCGTGGAGTGTGCATACATACAATTGTCAAAGTTTTACATATACTCCCTTCGTCCCGTTACAAATGAGACAGTTAATGTTTACGCGTGGATTAAGGAAAAAAATAATGATATAAATGTTGTGAGTGTAAAAGTAAAATATGAGAGAGAATGAGTAGAGGGAATAGTAAATTATAATGGTGTTGTGAGTATTAAAATAATGTAGGGGAGAGAATGAGTGGAGAGAATAGTAAAGATTATTTGCCATTTTAGAAAGTGTGTGATTTGTAGCGGGACGCCCAATGAGGAAAGTGTGTGATTTGTAGCGAGACGGAGGGAGTACGTGTTATTCTCTCTTTGCCAAATAAAACAAATGGAGCTCATGCACACATTAACATCAGCAAGCATCTTTTCTTGGTAGACTAAATTTTTGTCTTATTCAAAATAATGAAAAATGACAAATTTGTCCTTGATTGTGACAACATTTACCACTTTCTTCCTTTAATATATATAAAGATGAATTATGCATTTCCGAAAATACCCTTAATGATACTTTCCATTTTTGTTGCCATTGAAAGCGACATTTTTGAGCGGGCTTTTTCCATTTATGAAATGCAATCTTGTTATAAGATATAGATAGATTTGGTTGCTGAGAAAGTTTAAGAAGGAAAGGAAAAGACATGGAATTCGGCTTAAATTTTGGTGTAATTCATTGACTCGAAGAGATTGACCTCTTGAAATTCTTGTTTAATTAACTATTTTTCATTCTTTTAAATGGATGGGGGCATTAATGGAGTTAGCAGAAGAAATAGGCATAACTATGAAGACTTGATAAATGAATATCTCAGTTTTACACAACTGTGAAATCACACAAGTTTGAAATCACACAGCTGTGAAATACACAACTGTGAATAACTGTAAATAACTGTGGATTCTATTTCACAATTATTTAAATAACTATGAAATAGAATTGGTTTATGTTATAACTGTGTTGGTTTATGTTATAAACTGAAAATTCTATTTCACATTAATGTTTTATAGGTTTTCACATTTGTTCATCCTCATGCATTGTTGGTGAAATAAATGTGATGTGTATTTCACAGTTATTTTGCTTTAACAACTGATAAATTTTTGAACTGTAATATGTATTTCAGTTATTTTAGTTAGAGTTTGGTGAACAACTAATATTTCTCATGAAACTTGTACACAAGTTTTGGTGTAAATAACTGTGAATTCTATTTCACAGTTATTTAAATAACTGTGAAATAGAATTTGTTTATGTTATAACTGTGATGGTTTATGTTATAAACTGTGAATTCTATTTCACATTAATGTTTTATAGGTTTTCACAGTTGTTCATGATTAGAGTTGGTTTATGTTATAACTTAGTTGTAGATTTCTCAGTTATTAATGTCATTCTTTTAGAACAACTGTAGGGCAAATTTCACAGTTGTTGGTGTTTTTATTAACCGAGAAAAAAAGGAATAGAGAGAAAGAGGGAGGGAGAATGCATAGGGAGTGGGAAGCAGCAGATTCTAATCTTCACCCATCAAGCGCATAAGGCGCTGGTACGTGCGAGAATTGCAGTTAGGGGTTTTTTTGTTCACATTTTTAGCAGAGACTTATTGGCGAGTTTCAAAAATGTCTATATTTATTGATCGATTTCATTTGACTGAGGGGTTTATTGGTCAAAGCCCCAATGGAAAATGGACACTCATTTGGGGATACTGAAGGAGTACAAGTTGTTATCAAATGTAATTATCTTTAAAAAGTACAAAAAAAACTTCCAAGCTTGATTTATTTAACACCATATTCAAATATTTTGCCTTAACTATAAAAACAGTTGTATTAACCAATATTATTTGTTCATTCGCACTCGCAGGATGGTATGACGTCTTTAGAAACTGCAACATTGCTTGTTAGCAATGAGGTTATACAAATTCTCTTCCTGTCACTTCCCATGTTTCCACTACTTCAAACTGGAGTTATTGTGGTATAATAGAGCATGTCCATTCAGACGAAAGCAAGAAGAAGGTATTCCAGTCTCATATCTTTAATTTCCTGTATTTTATATTTGATTTTTTAAAAGTCTTTATGGAGTTTCTCTCATTTAGTTTTGCTATTCCTTGCTTCTCTTACAACCTCAGACCTTGGATTTCTGGTATGAAAATGTCTTAATTAGTAGAATCATTTTACCAAAGTTTTTATTCAATAAATTTCCATGCCTTCAGCTTCCTGCCCCTATCCTCTTCTTTTTCTTTTTTTTTTTACTAATAAAACATATATGCCTTTTTTATATATATATATATGTAGGGGTGACAATTTTTTACTAATGAGTTTACCAATTAAGATTTTATCATTTAAACTGTATAACACCTATTGCACAAAAAAATCATTTTGAAAAGTAGAAATCATCCTATTTCCAAATTATTCTTCATTATTACTTCTAAACATATAAACTCAATACAAGTTTGAGACATAGCACAAGGTCATCCCGCTGGGCACCATTTTTAACTTTTGCAGTCAGTGGAATGTCTTCTCCAATTTATAGGAGATCGCAGCCTAATCGCCTACCACTGGATTTTTTTTTAATCTTTTGGCTTCTTTCGACTTGTATAAAAAAACACAAAGGTTATTGCTTGTGGAGTTTTATAATATTTTTTTATTTTGAAGAGTCTAAAACACACTCTTTCAAAATTATTCTTAATTATTGCTTCTAAACACCAACTCAATATAGATTCGAGATATAATAGGGTCATTTCGCTGTGCTCCATTTCTAACTTTTAATAAATCCAACTCCGTTTGATCAGACTTTTGCTGCTATCAAATTACAAAATGAAAAGTATTCCAGTAGTTGATTTAGGGGAAAGAGATTGATAAATTAGTGTGTGTGTGTGTGTATACATGTGGATGGATATCATTTTATATTTCAATTGTTTTGATAAATTATGAAGTTGATGAGACATTATAAAAAGGCTCCATACATAATTTGCAACCTGCATGTAGTTTATGTGTTATGTTTTGCTATTGTGCCTTATACATATACATTTGGTTGTATGTGTAGTCATTTGGAAATGCATATTAATCATGTAAAAAAATTCCCTTAGCAGATTTATCACATGAAAATGATAAAAGGAAGCCAAGAGCATGCTCTTGCTGAAGTTGTAAGTTCCTCTATTCGTTTTATCTATTGTAGTGACTTTAAATTTAATTGCCAAATTTACAGTATATCAATTTTTTGTACACTTACTCAGTTACTTGTGACAAGTCCAGTATTCTATTTTGGGATGTTTAACTAATGTTTTTCAATCTGTATACATTTTCTACTTTAACCTACATATGTTATATAGGTATTATAGGCACCTTGCTTATATATGTGTGTGTGGTTGTCTATTTGAGTTTCACAAGAAATAAGATTGACCAGATCAAGTGATAATTAGAATACAAGGAGAGGCACATTCTTAGAATTTGTATATTAATCAAGTAAAAACAAATAAATCAAGTTTGAATACTAACCTCTGTTGGAAAAAAGTGTGTTTTGAAGGAAATAATGAGTTATTTTCTTAATTAGTTATTTGTCAAAATGACAAATTGATTGTTGGATTGTGTTCTACTCCATGAGTACATTGAAATCATATATTCATTTATCCAAAATGGTTGAGGGATGAATGAGATATTAAGACTCAAAGTAAATTGGTTGAAAGGGGAAAATGTGGTTATCCCACATTGGAAAAAGATGGAAAAGTGGGTTAGTTTATATACTCCTACACTTTAGTAGGAAGTAAGATTGTGGTATATAGAGGCTCTCTCTTGCGCACAGGTGCACAGGGAGAGTGCAAATCATGAATCGAAATAGGCTTTGGGCTACCGAACTCATGTGCATGCGCGTCCTGCGGACACGAATGTAGCTCCGAAATAGCATGTCTGCACAAGCCCACTTTTTTGCAATTTTTTTCCAAACTTGACCCAATGTAACTGGCAGTGAGGCGGGCGCCTGGACCTAGCTGATGCGGCCGCCTGGAGGCCGGAGGTGCGCAGCCTGGGCTGAGCACCAACGAGGCGGGCGCACAGGTGTCGAGGCGGACGCCAGCTCCAGCACTGTAGGCCAGAAATGATTTCACACAGCTATGTAACTGTTCAAAAGGCTGTTAATGAGTGTGCAAATCAAACAGCTATGTAACTGACCAAATGGCTGTTATGAGCCAACTAATTTTGCAATTTATTTCAATAATTGTATTGATTAAGAAAATTAAAAACATGGTTTAAATTTTCGATTATCTCATTGGATTATATACAAAGGCAAGAACACAACAAGAAATATACACACAGATTTCCAGAATTCTCTACTCTCCATTTTCGTTGCATCTTGAACAATTCTTTCTTTGGCCTCCTGCATATTGCATCCGTGGTGATATAGTCCAAGCATCTCACTTCAGTTCGCCGTAGGTACTATTGTGCAGCAACCATTCGGTTAATCCGTTTCATCCTGGGAGGCAATCATCCCGATCAATCTCAAGCACAACGTGGTGAGGGGGCGAAATTTGTCTTAAGGAAAGTGTGATCTCACACGACTCGGACTTCTACAATCCGTTTATTTTCTTTTCTTTTCTATTTATGTTTTAATTAGTTTTCTGTTATTTCCATTGGTTTTGTAATAGTTATTCCAACAATCTTAAGATAAATTTTTGTCTCTTCGTTGGAAGGAAAACTATTTAAAACAGTGAACTAAAATTGTTTGTTTCATTTCAGATGGCTACTGAATCGAACATGGGAACCAATGCTGGGAACAATTTTGAGAATCCTCGTGTGGAGGAAGCGATTCGAGTGGAAACCAATCCTCAAAGGGTGGTTGTCCAAACGGTTTCGAACCACCATGGTGAGAAATCGAAAAAGTTTGTTGGCCAAGACTTTAAACGTTGGCAACAAAAGATGCTCTTTTATTTGAATATCTTGAACTTGGCGAGGTTTCTTAAGGAAGATTCGTCACAGTTGGGTGAGAATGAGACGGATGTGCAAGCCATCTCGGCTCTTGATGCTTGGAAGCATTCAGAGTTTCTTTGCAAAAATTACATCCTAAATGGATTGTCGAATACGCTATACAATGTGTATAGTGTTAAGAAAACTGCAAAGGAACTATGGGAGTCCTTGAAATATAAGTATAAGATCGATGACGCGGGCACAAAGAAATTCATTGTGTCCATTTAACTTATTTATTAGGTTTGTAGATCTAATTTTTGTAATGCTATTTTTTCAAAAAGCCGTATTTTCTTCTTTTTTTTTTTTTAATAATCTATATTTATGACAAATTTGTAATAAACTGAAATCTATTAAGTATTTTTATTTGAATGTGTTCAGGTTGCTGAAATGTGTAAGCAACTAATGTTCATATCTGTTCTTATTTTCAGAAGCTGCACTAAAAAAATGTTTTGAAGGTTGTAATATTTACTTCCCCATAAATGACTTTTTAATCATCACATGCATTCTCACACTCACTGAAACATAATTATTTATTGAGGTTAATAAATAAATTTTGTTTTTCATGAATTAATGGGATATTTTCGGGTTATTTAATACTCCCTCCGTCCCGATAATAGCTTCACCATTTTGACTCGGCACGCAAATTAAGAAAAAAGGTAAGTGGAGAAAATGTTGTGAGTGTAAAAGTAAAATAGGAAAGAGAATGAGTGGGGGAAATAGTAAATTTGAAAAGTATTGTGAGTATAAAAGTGAAATAGGAGAGAATTAGTGGATGAAATTGTAAAGATTCTTTGCCATTTTAGAAAAGGTGAAGCTTCTAACGGAACGCCCTTTTTGATAATTGGTGAAGCTTTTATTGGAACGGAGGGAGTATCTATAGTATAAATGGGATTCAATGGGGGAATTTCCCATTTTGCCCTCACTATTTGGTCCCTTTCCCATTTTGTCCTTAAAAAAAAATTTAATTTAAAAAAAAATTAAAAAAAAAAAAAACAAACGTGACCTTCAACACGGGCTTAGGCTAGTCTAATAATAAGGGTGTACTTAATAACTGGCCTTATACTGAGAATGAATGTAATACATATTGAGTGCAGTTGCATGTTATTATCATTGTTATTATGAGAAATGAATGTAGTACATATTGAGTGCAGTTGCATGTTATTATCATTATTTTTATTATCATTATCATTATTATTATCATTATCATTATCATTATTATTATCATTATCATTATCATTATCATTATCATTATCATTATCATTATCATTATCATTATCATTATCATTATTATTATCATTATCATTATTATTATTATTATTATTATTATTATTATTATTATTATTATTATTATTATTATTATTATTATTATTATTATCATTATTATTAATATTATTATTGTCATTAATAATAATAATAATAATAATAATAAAAATAATAATAATAACAATAATAATAATTATTATTATTATCATTATTATTATTATTGTTCTTATTATTGTTGTTATTATTGTTGTTATTATCATCGTTATTATCATCGTCATTATCATCATCATTATCATTATCATTATCATTATTATTATTATCATTATTATTATTATTATTATTATTATTATTATTATTATTATTATTATTATTATTATTATTATTAACACTACTAGAAAGTGATCAAATACAGACGGAAATATCCGTCGCTAAACCCTAGATTCCGTCGGTAATAGATGTTTGTCGACGGACGCAGTTCATCGGATTTCATCGGTAATTTTTCATTAGTAATACCGACGGACGTTTCCATCGGTAATTCCGACGGACCGTGCGTCGGCAAACACAAATATATTGTCGAAAATTGTCCGTCGATAAAGGAAGCCCGCCGGCCGACCCCCGGCGATATCCTAGAGAGATTACCGACGGAAATGTCCGTCGGTAATATAAGATATAATTACCGATGGAAATGTCCTTCGACAAATAATGCAGAATTTTCTATGGAATGTTCCGTCAGTAATTCTATTATCAGTTTTTTAATGGATTTACCGACGGACATTTCTGTCGGTAATATGCATAATTTTCGATGAAATGTTCTGTCGGTAATTCTATTATCAGTTTTTTAATTGATTTACTGACGGGCATTTTCGTCGGTAATTTGTACAGAATTTAAAAAAAAAATACTGCATTAAATTTAAAATCACTTGCAACTTGTTCAAACAAATACCAACATGTTCAAACAAATACCAACCTATTCAAACAAATACCAAAATTATGTCCAGTTTAAAATATACACCAAAAATATGAAAAAACAAATTCAACGTTCACCAAATTCTCAAAAACAACATAAAAACTACTTAAGTTTGATTACATTCCAAATAAAACACAAGTTTAATGACCACGATCACTACCACCACTTCACCTACTAGTGCCACGATCACCATCCAAATCAAGGTATTGACCGACTGATCAGGCAGAGGCATTAGCGCTAGTAGGTTGCTGTTGTTGCAAATTAATGGTTGTCAATACTTGATGCATGCGCTCCTCAAACTGTCTTTGTGCAACTTCTCGCTCTTCCCGAATAAGTTTTTGCGCAACTTCTCGCTCTTCCCGAATACGTTTCTCAAACTTGCTTTCCAATTGGCGATATGAATCTTCTCGCTCTTGACGCTCTAGCTCAACTTGCCTTTATACCTCTCTTTCTGAACCCGAGCATCGAATGTCTCTTGATCCACATTCTGACTGTTGGAAGAAGAAAAGCATTGCGTAGTATGACTGCTTAATGGCATGTCAAAAAATCCAGCACCGTATGGTTCGAATCCAGGCAAGCGATCTCTCTTTGGTTGCTTGTCTTCAAGGACAATGGCCTTCCAAAGTTTTTCACGAAATGCGGGCCGCTCGGTGCTCTCATGATCCATACTTCCTTCTTCAATAGCCTCATCACGAGCACGGTTCTTATACTCTTCCTGAAAAAAAAAAAAAAAGCATTATCCAGTATGATAGAAAACAATATTTCTTTAACTAAATAATTTATAATTTACTAATAGAAAATACTATTAACACTTACATAAAGGCCCTGGTAATAAGGGTTAATTCATTTTGGCCCTGAGCCATCAGGAGCCTCCGCTGTATGCGTAGCAATAAACACAGCAGCTGCATCAGCCTTATCTCCATGTTTCTTTTTCTTAACATATAAAAAATTATAAATTCTAATTTTCATCATATAATAACAATATATGAATCAAATAGAGTACTGCTTAATTTACAAATGGATAGTAAATTAAGTAAATTTATCATTCGATGCCAAGTCTCGCTGAAGTTAATAAACACAGCAGCTGCATCAGCCTTATCTCCATATTTATTTTATTTTTATTGAAATGAGTCAAGACGACTGTATAGTAATGGGTCGAGTTCTTCTGAATAATAAATCATGGACAATAGGTGATCAAATTGAAAATGTCCAAAATCATCTCAACAGAAGGACATAATAGTTTTTAGTAGGCTAATTACATGTTATAATGGATGAATTAAATGTTTATGACATGCTAAACAGTCGAACTATTATGCAATCGAATTATACAACTATAGATACAATATAATGTACGGAGTAGTAAAATTCTAGTAATTTTCAATGACCAATCGACCTACATAGGCAACATAGTTTGGAATTTTCCTCATATAAGGCAACATACTTTTTAGTGACAAAGATGGCTAACGTACTTTTGCATTAATTATCAAATAAATAAGACTATGTACCATTTTGTTAACTAACGACGTTAAAAATGTTAACTGAAATGTAATTTAGCTAACCTAGTTTGAAAATTTGGGGTAAAATGTTAACCTTTTGTTGAAAAAAATTAACAAAAGTTTTTTCCATCATCCCTATCAAACCCAACCACCGCCCCCTCTCTCTTCCCTCTTCCACAACAACCAACACCCCTTCCCTCTTGTTAACCCACCACAACAACAACCATCCATCTTCCCAACTCACCACCATAGCCACCACCACCCCACCACTGCTGCCACAAACCACCACAGCTAATCCCTACTCCACCCATCAAACTGCACCATTTAAAACTCACCAAATTTTTGAGATTTCAAAGATAAATAGACCAGTAATAACTGTAAAGAAATTTTCATAATCTGCAATTTCTCAGCAAATTGAATTCAAAATCTAACAACTAATTTGAATGGGATTTAATTTTGAGATCCCTGATTTTTGAAAACCCAAATTTTTGAGCACCTAGATTATTGAAGGTGGAAAATGGAGGTGACACTGGGGCGGGGAGAGGGAGGGATGTTGGTTGAGAAGAGAGAGGGAGTGGGAGTTGATGAAAGATGGAGGTGAAGTCATTGGCAAGTTGGATTCACGTGAGGAAGGGGAAGAAGATGGGGGCGGTAATGGAGGGTGGGGGAGAGTGCCAGAAAGTGAAGGTGGGCACACTTGGGGGAGATGAGGGTGGAAGGTGGAGGTGGGTTGATTTTAGAAAAATGAAGCTGAAGTTAAAGGGTCAGGCGTAGAAAATATGCAGGTTCGTTAAATTTTGAAGGAGTTGTTAAATTTTCATAACGCCATCCGTTTGAAACTTTTGATATTGCCTTATTTGAATATTTTTTTGAAAGTACGAAACATAAGTGTGTCATAAGTTAGCGCATTTATTTCTTCGAAAATGAGAGGTGAATACGTTACACATGTTAGTAATTATTCCAATTTGTTCAATAGTAATCGTTTAGTTTGTAGAGAAGAAAAGATCGTAAGATGTCGCGTTACGTAACTTTACACATCATCAAAATAAACTATTGACTAAATAAAATTCGAACTTTGCTACAACTTGCAAATTGCAATCAAAATGTAAACTCATTTCGTAATCAAAACATAGAAGTGGACTGATCAATCCATGTACAAGTTGAATAAAGTGGTAACAAGTGATTTTCTCATTGTATAACAAAGAAGACTACAAATTCAAATGGGCGGGCTATTGGACCACCATATGGTGTTAACCAAACAACATAAAACCGTGATAGAATTAGACTCTCTTCGTGGACACCAAAATCTGGTCTAATTATCTATAGGAAAAAACATAAATAAATACTCTCTTAGTCCCGAAGAATTGTACCCACTTTACTTTGATTTTTGATAGTCAATATTAATGAACTTTGATCAAATGTTGATATCAATTTAATCATTATAGTAGTAATTTAAAAATTATTATTGATAAATATCAATAACAATTCTTAAAATTTCTTTATGATGACTAAAATTGAAAATAATATTTTATTAAAATTTATTTATGTTGACCATTAAAATAATAACTGGTTAAGATTTTTCGGGGCAAATTTTACCAAACCAAATCTTGAAAGCACTAAGCCACTAGTGGATTGACATGTACCATTTGGTTTAAAGTGGAAGACTTAAAGTGTAAGACTGAAAGGCATAATGGTGGTGGTGGTGTCGAAAACAAACAAAACTAAACAAAATATCTATTTGACTTATTCTTGTAAAGTTTAAGGATATTTTCCATACTACCTTCTACCAATATGAATACGTAGTGTGTGGTGGTGGCGGTGGTGGTGATGGTGGTGTCATAATTGTGGATGGTGGAGGGGGGGGGAGGTTGAGGGGCGAAACATTTATTCATTAATCAAATGTTGAAACAATATTCATTTTTAAATAACATCGGATAAAGTATAATATAAGAGATAAAGTAGATCAGTACAGGAATTTTGTTTTAACTATAACTAGCAGTATACTCGTACAATGCACGAAAATAACATAATTTACCTTATACCAAAATTAATACAACAATATATATAATCAAATATCAATTAAAAATAAAAATATAATATGAAATAGTGATATTTAACGTAAATATAGGAAAGTAAAAAACAAATAAAACAATAGCAAATACGATTATATAAACAATTTTCCTAACCAAAATTAGTACAACAATATATCTAATTAAATATCGATTAAAGTTAAATAATGTAATATGAGATAGTGATATTTAACGTAAATAGAGGAGAAATAACACGGAGAACAACAAAGAATACAATTATGTAAACAATTTCTCTTAACCAAATAACGTCTTGAATCGAAAATACTTAAAGACATTAAATATATATATATTAAACCAATCCGTATTAGTTTAGAAATAATAAACGGAAAAGGAAACCCAATTTTTTTAGACAATTCAAAATCCCAATTATCCCATCCCCAGTAAACACCAAATTTTATTTCGTAAACTTATTGTTTTAATTTCTTTGTAACATATTCAAAATATTACAAATTTATCCATATTTTGTAAACAAAGTTTATTACAATCAATTAAAGGAAAAAAAAATATCATCTAATAGACTTTATCTTCATAATATATGTACAGAGTAATCTCATTTCACCCCTAAAATATTTCATATCTCTTCCTCATTTAATCAATTATACATACATAATATGAAATAGTGATATTTAACGTAAATATTTTTTTATTTCGAATGATTGAAACTCTATATATGTATAGATATTTAATTTCAACTATATATTTATATATGTCACAATTCAGAAAAACATCCTTCCATCAATATAACAACCAAATAATTAATTTTGTAAACAAAAAATTAAATATCATATATTAGTATACGAGTTGTTGGTCCCAAAGGTGGCAACAAGGGTGAAAATACAGCTAGAGGGGGGGGTGAATAGCTGTTATAAATTTTTCGCTCTCTTTAAAAACTAAACATCTAATCTTACAAAACCTCTTGCAGTGGGAGAAACTGCAAGTAGAGTTGTAAAATGCACAGCGGAATATATGAGTTATAAAGCGGTTTTGAGAGAGGCGGTTTTGCAAAGCGGTTTGATAGTGCGGTTTACAGAAGGTGCAGTTTGCAAAAAGTGAGGCTTTGACAATGTTAACTCCAAACACTATTTCACAATAAAGGATAACTATATAAAGATCAAACAGAGAAAAAGAAAGATAATCAGTAAGCACAAAGAATAATAAATGCAGAAAGTAAGAACACAATATTTAGAGTGGTTCAATCGATAAACGATCTACGTCCACTATCAAGATGGTTAGTCTTGGATTTCTAAGAGAGATTTTATATTGAGTATTTGAGATTACAAAGTACAATAAAATCTTTTCTATGAAGAATAAATCCTAGACTATAATCAGTGTTTCTCAAATGAATAAACTATGTGTTTAAACAAGAGAGGTGTGTGTGTGTTCAAGATCAAGGCTCTTTAAAACTGAAAGATGTAGAGCTCAATGATTTTATAATGTGTTAAGGCTTGATTTCTGGGCTGGTGAATATTTCTTGAAGGTTGAAGATGAAGATTCAAAGGACTTAGAATTTCTGGGCAGAGCTTCAACTTCTTATGAACACAACAATTTCTCAAGTTTTTCAAGCAAGCTTCAAATGATGAAGGTTAGGGGTATTTATACCCAAGCATCAGGAAACTAGCCGTTGGATACAGCTGTTGAAAGGACAGTCCTTGATGCTTTCCCATTGGTCCACAGCAACCACTTTTGTTCTTTGGAACTGTTGTTGCAGAAAAAGCTGATCAGGCTTCAGCTGCAATCAAGGTGGTTAGGACAACTGTCACCTTTTTAAGATCCTTGCAGATCTTGTCTGAAAAGTAGTCACGTGACAAGATATGGTGGTTGACTTTTGATATTGCTGACGTGGATTCCAACGGTCTATGAGGTTCACTTCAAGTAACCAATCATTGGAGCGGTTCTGGGGTAAGGCGGTTTGACTTGAAAGCGGTTCCACCAGAAGAAGGATTTTCATATGTGCGGTTTGCACATAGGAGCTCAAGCGGTTCCAGACTAAGGGGAATCACAAGGCAGTTAAGCGGTTATGCCAAGCGATTCACAAGAGGCGGTTTTGAAACCTTTGAACTGCAATCCTTAGGTCCAATGATTCTTGTGTCAGTCTTCAAGCCTAAATTTAACATATACTATAAAATGGACTTAGCTAAAAAATTGAAGTCTAAGCTTCATTACATAGGGACCTAAAGTCCTTAAAATAGACAGGAGGTTATGGTATCAATCAAATCTAATACAAAATAGGAGGGTTAAACTATGCATACCCAACAATCTCCCCCTATTTGATTGATGCCATTACCTACTACAGCAAAAGAAAACATTGTACTTGATAAAAATATGTCCATAAGAATTAACATGGTAAGTCATGTCCCAAGTCAATGCACACACTTAGCTTAAGCTATAGATTTCTATACTTTTGAAAGATTGGTACTTATAAATTGAAAAGTATAGGAATGCATTCAGTGCACTTAAAAATATGATTTTAAGTTCAAAGTGCAGAACATCAATTCAAAAGAGTGATTTTTAAGTTGAAAAATATTTGAATGAGGTTTAAGACCTTAAGCGGTTTCATTGTTCTACAAACAAGCAGTTTGATATGAACAAGGTTTTGGAACCATGATGCAATTTCCATTAATTCCTAAGATGATTACAAGTACAGGAATGAAGGAAAATTACAAGGTTACAAAAAAAAACAAAATAAAGTAAGTTGAACAAAGAGAATACAAGGAGAGTGCGGTCCAACTTACACAAGCGGTTCATAAAGGAAAAGCGGTTTACTGCTGGGGCGGCTTGTTATCTTCATGATCAGCTCCACTTGGCCCAGCTCTTGATTGGTCAGGGGAAAACGCTTTCCTCAATCTTCTAACTTCCTCTGTGGTTCTGGTGAGAGTAGCTTCAAGCTTCTTTAAGGCATTGACAGAATGAGCAGAGGTAGAATTGGTGGCACCAACCGCTTTGGTATTTTCCACAAGATTTTCCTTGATAATGTCAAGCTTCACATTGACAGAGGAATAGATAGAGTTAAAAGTGGTGTGGAGTTCCTCTTGAACTAAAGCGGTTTGAGCTTGAATTGCTTGTTCCATTGGCTCAAGATCCACAGATACCTTCAGGGAGGATTTGAGTTCATTAACTGTTGAGCCTAGTCTGGAGTTGAATCCTTCCCTGAGGTTGTCCAAGCGGTCATTGAACTCATCTTGGATCTCGTTCAGCTTGGCCTTCACTGTATCCGACACAGTATCCAGATTCACCTTGGAATCCACCTTGAATAGATCAATTTGTTCCAAGACTTCTTCACGTAGAGAATCCAGAGCGGTCTGGACAACCTGAGATAATTGCGGTCTGGATTGAAGAAAGTCAAGAAATTTGGTGCTCAGATTACCCAAATCTTTATCAAGGGAGGCACATAATTTTTCTCCAAGAACATCCAAGGATTTCTTCATCTCCTCAACTAAAGCTTTTTCTTCTAAGGCTTTGACCATACCAGCTTCAAGAGATTTCTGAAAGGCTTCAGAAGCGGTTTTGATTAGGGAAGCGGTTTGGTCAGGAGAGGCGGTTGAGGAGGAGGATGGAATTGCTGTAGATCTCTCCCCCTTAATGGCATCAAGCAAAGAAGCTTTAAGGGTTGCCAACTCAAGGGAGTGAGAATCCACCTTGGCTTGTAAAGCGCGGTTGGAGGCAAGGAGGATTTCATTGGAGGCGGTTAAAGAGATGACATGGCCTTGGTTTATGACCAGTTGGCCTTGAATCAGATTGAGAGTTTGGAGAATTTGGGAGTACTCAGAAGGAGGGGCGGTTGAGGGTGAGGCGGTTGGAAATATGGGAGGCGGTTGGGTTTGGTTGGTTTCAGGCGCGGTTTGGGTTTGGGGAGGTATATTTGGAGGAGGTGAGTTCTGTCTAATGGGTGAGTTGTGAGGAGTTGGGGATTTTGAAGGGGTGTTAGACTTAGAGCGGTTAGGTGTATGGGAATGGGAGCGGTTTTTGTTAGGGGAATTGGTTGGGGTTGAATCATCTCTAACAGATTTGGAGGTGGCATGTCCAGCAGAGGGCTTGGACTGCCATTGTTGATAGGCAGAATGAGTAGGGGTTTGGTTGGAATGTTGTGAGTTTATGGAATGGGAATGTTGGGATGAGTTATATTGGGATTGAGAAGATAGGGGTGATAGTGATTTTCTGGGGGAAGGTGAAGGGGAATTTTGAGGAGGTGATTGAGGAGGGAATTTCTGGGAGGTGAAGGAGAGGGTGAGGGTGAAAGCAGCTTGGTCTTTTTAGATGTTGTCTTTTTGGCTACCATCTTCCTTCTCTTAGGTTTCTCCCCCTGAATTGGAGCGGTTTTGATAGGGGAAGGAGTTATGGATTTGGATTTTGAAGGGGATCTGGCTGGGGACTGGGTAGGTGATTGGACAGAAGAGGTTTGATGGGTTGGAGGCGGTTGATTCTCTGAAGGCGGTTCTTGTTGAGAAGTGATTGGGTCAACAGTCTTGCCTTTGGCTTGATACCTCTCAGCCTGTTCCTTAGCCAATCTATTGATTCTGTCCTGAAGAACCTTCATCTGTTCTTCCACAATCAATCCAGCCATCTCATCCCTAGCCTTCTTGGCTCTAGCCACCAAGTTGGGAATACTTGGGTCTTCCTCTTCTTCATCCTCTTCATCCACCAAGTTCATGGTTTCAGATGGCTTCTTCTGCTTCTTCTTACTGGGACCAGCTCCATCATCAGCTGTAGGCGGTTTGGGTGCTGGAGCGGTCTTGGTCTTCTTAGGTGGCGGTTCTGCTCTGGCTTGGGGCTTCCTGGACCGCTTGGCTCCTTTAGACTTAGGAGCGGTTGTGGGGTCTCTCAACTCATAGGGTTCCTTCCTTGGGTATGTATCTGCATCATACAAAGATTTGTATAGTGCATCTCCATTGGCATACCTGAAGGAATGGCATGCAAGCAATCCAAGGGAATCATCTGAGCAGTCCACCATAAGTACTGGATTCTTGGTGACCATTTCATCTAGATGCTCAAAGTCCATCAAAAGAGCGGTTATGATCCTGCAGAATGGTCTCCACCTCTGATCTTCACCTTTGACCTTGGATTGATAGGTCTCAATACTGTCCTTAATCTCTAAGTAAAGGATTCTTGGCCAGTGTAGCTTGATCTCCATAAAGATAGCAGAACTGTACATCCATTGTTGGGATGTAAAGTTGTTATGGTTTCCAGTCTTCCCACAAACTGTTCTCCCAATAAGATGACCAATGTGGCTCATCAGCTCACCAAAATTTTTCCTGGGGATCTTCTTGTACTTCTTAACCAAGGTGTCTACTTTGGCGGTTTGGAAGGCAGCATTGTCCTGAATAACTTGATCAACCTCTAAGGGAGCTCCACCAACTGCAAACTTGAAAAGCCTTCTGATGTCAATGTAGTCTATGGAGAGCTTCAGGCCTTCAACAACAAATGGTTAGGCAAGAAACTCTTTGGCCTTCTTCAAGAACTCTTGAATCCTTCTTAGCGGTTGCAAAGAACTGATCCACGAAAGATGGCACTATGAAATTCTGCTTCTTGGTGAAAAGCGGTAGGATTCCAGAAACTCTGAGCTTCCTCAGCAACTCCCTTCCAAGAGCATCAGTCTTGAGCTCAGCCTCATTAACTTCCCATCCAGGTAGGAAGGTAGATGGATCCTACAAGGTAAAACATGAAGTGTTAGATCCATTTTTGTATTCACAGTTCACAAGCGGTTTGGGCACCAAGCGGTTAAGCAAAGTGTAAGTGCTCCAATTTGAGCTTGTTAGTATTTTCGTTAGAAAATTAACGAAAGTTATGACATTTCTAACAATTCCTAACAATTCCTAACATTCCTAACATTTCTAACCAAGCAAGCTCAAAGTGGACATTGTTATTTAAGGATAAACCAAGAAAGGAATCCTAAAAAGCAAAAGAAATTAAAGAAAACCAAAAATAGAAACTGGCTGAACAAAACTCGGCCGTTTAATTTGATTTTTTTTTTGAAAATATTCCTCTTGTCCAAAGCCTGAAGCAGCATTTAATGAACAGTGCACGCTGAAGGACATATCCGCGCGGACATGATTGCAATTTTCAGAGGGCTATAAATTGAGGCCTTCAGTCTCAAAAAAAGGGGAGATGAATATATTTTCTCAACTGCATCTTGGCGAAAATAGGGAGAAAACAAAGGAGAATTCCATAGAATTGTCACCTTTTTCTCAACTATTCAACCAAAATCACACTCACTCAAACACTCTCATATTCAAGCCTCATACACCAATACAAGGAAGATAGGTATAACCTCCCTCTCCTCATCCTAAATCTCTCATCCATGCATGCATTTTCAAACTACAAAATGTAGTTTGTTCATCTTCTTGCCCTAGATCCAAGAAGATCACCATGGAAGTTCATCTCCATGGTTGATCTTCTACAAGGATCAACATTATTTTCAAAGTGTTCTTACTTTCTTGCAAATAAAACACATTTTCAAAACCCTAAAACTCATTTTCATACATCAAATCTCATTTTCAAATGATAAAATTCCCCTTCCCAAGCAAATGAAGTGCTTAGTCCTAATGTACCCCAAGGATCGTTTGATATAGTTGATTCACCACTAAAATGTCAAGTGATCACTAATCAAAACCTAGGGAAATGGGGACAAGCATGGATGCCAAACCCCCTTTAAAATCATGTTTTCCTTCTTGAGAAGTTGCTGTCCAGTAGCAATTTTCCAAGACCCCAGTCTATTGTCTAAATTTTTGGACACAGATAAACTTGGAATTTGGTGTTGACTACAAAACACTTTTTGTAGCCAACATCCATAGCTTTCCAGACATATTTTTACTTTATTTTTTGCGTGATTAAAACTCCCTTTTTAAAATTTTCTTTCAAAGGTAAGTTCATCAGTTTCTGGAAATCCAGATTTCATATCTGAGATTTCCAGAAGGTTTTGACCCCTCAAATCTTCTCCAAAATGGAAAATTCTTTCGTAGAGATCTTATTTGAGGTGTCTGGAACAACTTTAATTCTCTGAGTTTCTCCATATTATGAAGTTTTAAGGCCCTTGAATCCATTTCAAAATCAGGTGTCTACTGTCTTTTTTCATTCTGGCAGAAGTGTTTTTCAACTTCAAAAGGTCTTTTGAGTACCAAATCTCAACCCAAAAATCATCCAAAAATCATGGGGTCAGTTTAAAGTCTTAAAAAGAAATCCCAATTTTTACTTTTCTCAGTTTCAAATTATTTTTGGCCAAAACACACACACACACACAAACAAATGGTTTTTAGCTTGGAAGACTCGTTTTACGAGGCATTTCGGGTGCACACTAACGTCCTTCCCGGCATGTAACGTGACCTCCGAACCCAAATCTCTAATCTCGGGAATTTTTCAAAGTTTTGGCCCTTAAAACAAAAACGGCGTGGCGACTCCGTCTTTTTCCGATTTTATTTGATTTTCAAAGAAACGCAAAATCGAATTTTCCCGCGAAATTGTAAAACACATCGTTACAGTGGCGACTCCGCTGGGGACACTTTAAGCTTTTTCCAAAAAAAAAATGAATGATATTTGGTATATTGGTGGAAACCATTAAACTTCCCGTTATCGCCTCCTAACACGAGTCGGGGATAAATTGTGATTTAACAATCCCACGTACCGGTATCATTGTTTTCAAAAAAAAAGAAAAGCTTTTGAGGGTCAAGCTTCCGTCCCGGCATTTAAAAATCATTTGTTGTGTGTGTGGATTTTTGTACATTTTTCGTGTTGTTTTGGCCGCCTCGGAAAAAGTTAAAATTTTGACTGTCGGAACCATGTCCCTAACTGTTGGAATTTTTGTGCTTAAGTGCTTATGTGCTCATTTCAAAAAAAAAATTTCAAAAAAAAAAATTTCAAAAAAAAAAAAAGAGAAAATTTTCAAAAAAAAATCATGCATCATTCTTTTTAAGACACATATGAAAAATTTCTATTTTACTCAGAAAAAGAAAATAGACTGCTTGCACACTACGCGCACGTGACCGTACACTGCACACTACGTCCCTAACCCGAGGAAATCCTTGTCGCGGTCCGTTTGGTCTTATTACGCCTCTCGGTGCAAGCACAGGACTACCCAAACATCCCATGGAGCCTCGTGTCGACCATGCACTTGTCCGTGACACACTTTGTCCGAGACCCGGTTGGTTTTTAGTTTGGTCTCGTGTCATGCCCCGTCTCGTGTATAGACCTTTCCTTTCAAGCCTTTGTCGGCATACCGACTCAATATCTTTCTGGGACCCTAATCGGCCGAAGTTACGCCGGTTTTCCGCCGCACTTTGACCAAGATATTGACCGGCGCCTTGACTTCGGCTCGATCGGCACAAATTATACACTCGACTCCCAAAGATTGACACCGAGTCATCAAGGATTAATGATTATTCCATGCCTAATTACGGCCTTAATTGACGACAAGTCAAGATCAATCGTGGACATTTATCACCCAAATCATGCCGACTTTTTGTCGAGCCCCTGACATGATCTTGACTTTGACGTCGCCTTGTCCGTAATTTACATCGAATGCTCGTTAAGACTCGATTACCCGCCGACTTTTAGGATCGTTTTTCTTTCGGTCGGTGGGACCCGCTGCCCTCTATAGGACCTCGCCCGGGCCGTCCACCCCGGGAGGTCGAAATACAGTGGAATACGAGGGGCTTATAGACGTAGTGACGGCCCACCGATCCAGATCCGTGAGTAGTTTGCGAAAAGAAGAGCAATCTTTTCCAACCGATTAGGTTAATAAAACATGTTTTAAGTAAACAAGAACAAATAACCGCATGTCGCATGAGCCCAAAGCCCAAACACCTACCCTCCTTCAATTCCTGCACATCCGAACCTCGTGTCTTTCCCCCGCAGCCTCCTCACAAAGGTTGGTTCCGACACCGGTCACCGTTTGATTAGTCGGGAAGAGTCAAGCGCGTCATCGCCTTCGCCGTTTGTTCCGACTCCGGTTTCGTAATGTCCGCATCGCCCGGTAATGATGGGGACAACGTCACTCCGCCTCCCGGACCCCTCGCATGTAACAACAAAGGGAATCCGCTAGCGTAACGTATGAGGTTACGACAGAAGCACAGCCGAATAGCCTTATGGAGGCTATCAAAGCCACGGTTTGGCCGCCACCAATCCCGATGGCACCTTCACCGTGGAAGAAGACGAGGATGCCAATCCCACTCTCGCCGCCCGATTACTCCAGATGCCACCACCCACCTCCTATGGTACCACTACCGTAACCCATGCTCCTCGATCTTCTCGGCCGCCCGCTTCCCCACGCACTCACTGGATCCACGCAGCCCGACGGCACAAACCGCTCATAGCCCTCAGCTGGGACAAAGCCGCACGGAATGTCTTCTCACGGTTGGGGTTATCTCGGAATGCCACAGCCAATCGGGATCCCGCCTCGCTTGGGACCGATCAACCCGGCCTTCTCAAAGAATGTACCAAAGGGCCACAACAACAGCTCGCATGCCTCAACACTCCGTCAGAACCCTCCCTGCAATGATGTTAGCTCACCGCTCCTCCCACAGTTTTCACAAACCCATTTCTCACTGTGGTTCGATGGGTTACCAAACCTCCATCCCGCCATCAATCACCAGACCGCAGCACTCCCGGGTTATACACCATCGCCTCACCAGCCATGCAATTCAACAATCGGGACAAAGCCTCGCACCTAAGCCTACTTATGGGCCTCACTCCGGAAATCCAAGCTATCCACCTACATCGGGCCGCTTCCACCTACTTTGCCGCTGAAAATCAACAAGCAGCCGCAAGGTTCTATCCCTTCGCCTGTGCTCCTACTCATGCTCCCCTGGCAATTTGGGGCCAAGGACAAGTTTTCACCTACGTCCCCGGATCGGCCGTTCCCTCCACCCGCCCGCCGCTGGTAGCTCCTCTCTAGCTCGCCCACTAGCTTGAATGCCATGGTTCCACCACAAGACCCTCATCCGGCCCGGTTCATGGAACAACACAAGGAAATGAAAGCGCAGACGCCGAATTGACCGCCAAGAAGTCCGCTTTCCGGCCTACGCACCTGACTCCATTGTTCCCCGCCTCACAAATTTGTTATGCCAAATCTAGACCTCTTTGATGGTACCGCATGCCCGAAAACCCATTTGGACACATATACCTTGGCGATGAAGGCCAAAGGATGCACCAATCGCCAGCTGGCCGACTATTTCGCCTATCTTTGAAATCCAAGGCCTTAAAGTGGTTCTTCCGTTTGAAACCCGGGCCGTGGCTACATGGGACCAGATTACCAATGCCTTCACAGAGAAATATAAGGCCAACTTGGAGTGGGAAACAAATAGGGTTGACCTACAAACAACAAAGCAAATGGTCCCGATGAGAATGTTGGGGACTTTTACAAGCGGTGAAATCGAAACTCGAAATGGCCATCCCTCCTTCCGAAGAGGAACAATCTGGACATCTTCCAGCCATGCCTCGAAACCACATCTCGAGAGCCTCCTCGCCACTTCCCGTACTCGTACTTACGGGCCATGGTTAACTCCGCAGCCTAAGTTTGAAAAGGCTTACAATCGCAACCGGCCGCCGCACTCGCTACGATATCGGGCTCCTCCCGCAAACACCGCCCTCGCTCCCGCTAAAGGCAAAGAAATGATTAACTACGCGGGACAGAATGTAATAACACAACTCCTTTTGCTCCCGTAAAACCAATGAGCCTGTGCCACGGTCATGAACCTCGAAAACTTTGGAATGCCTCTCGAATGACATCTTTAGGGACTGGTGAAAGAAGGCTTGCCGCGGCCTTTGGAGAATTTCCAACCCAGAATCCGAATGCTCCCATAGATACTTCAAAGTATTGTGCTTTTCATCAAGCTCACTGACATCTCGATCGACAACCGCTTCACTCAAAAAGGCGATCCAAGGCCTCATAGAGCAAGGAAAGTTGGAAGGCCCCGAGGGCCTAATACAAGCCAAAAATCCTCTTCCAAGGAACCATAATCAGTGAATATGATTGAATGCGGAGAACCTTCGCATGCCCAGAAGATGCCGATGAAGCTTCCCAAATACCCATGGCCAACCTTGTCGAGGATCCCGAATTCGGATTCCCTCGCCCTTGAGGATATCTAACGAATCAACCCACCTTGGTCTCATGTCGAGATTTCCGCAAGAATACGAGGCCCGCTATTTCTCGTGATGAAGGGATAGGCCGATACCGAAGAACTGGGCTGTTCCTGGCCAAAACATGAGAGAACCATTTACACAAGATGGTTAGAACAATTCAAGAAGAATCGAACAAGAAAGCTTCCTCGAGCGCTCGTATCGGGCTTATCAAAGAAAGAGGCCGAAGAGCACTTGGAGCTAGTACACTTCGCAAGTTGGCTTTGGGAAAGGCCGAATGTGATCCCGAGAACAAATAAGAATCTAAGAAGAGCACTCCTTCTATATCCCGCCCGGAGTCAAATACGTGCCACCCTCTCACTCTTCCCCCGCAGCTTCGGGGAGGAGAAGCCGAATCGCAATTACCACTTCCGGAATGGGAGCATATGACAATTTCGCGGCCGCACGCACCCATATTCCCTAACGGGTTTGATCGACGTTCCTCTCACCGAAATCCCGGTAGTATGGGAAGATGATTCCGATGACAAAGAATGACGATGATGATGACGAGAGCGAAGAGTCAACCGAGGCCCCGCATCCGGAATCAATCTGGAACAATCATGCCGAAATGAGCCCACGGGAGCCGACACAATGGCCGGTTGGTTGTCAAGAAGCGACGACGAAGAAACTTCTAAGACGAATATGAAACCGAGGATACGAAGGCCATGAAGTTTCCTCGGGTCTCGAGCACGTGGATGTCTTAGAATTCAACACCGCCTACCATGCTTTGGGGGAAAGGGTTTTCGTGCGTCCGATCCAGCCGATAGTCGAAGATCCGATAGAGAGAGGGAAACTAACTCCCATCCGCCCAAATGAGAAAATAACCATGGTTAGATCAAATCCACCCTGAACAAAGTAACACTCCTTGTTCGAGTTACCCAAGAAGAGGTCACCTTCCCCGAATGTATGTCGCCTCTCGCAGAAGTCCTGAAACCGGCATGATACCGGATGCACCTCCCACACAAAGTGCTATAATCATCTCCAACTCGAGTATTACGTAAAGGAACCGTAATGGCCGCACTATACCGGGGATGAAATCGAAAAGCCGCCGAGCCCCGACAATAGCGACTCTTGTTGCATGATAACTATGAGCAAGGCAGACTATGGGAGCGAATCGGAGGATGCCCTAGCCCTATGGGCCATCCAAGGGGCAACAACACAACCCTGCACTCAAAAGCCCGCACTTGGGAAGCAGCATAAGGGCCGCCCAGAAGGGGCTAGTACAGCCACCCTCACCGTTGCTAGACTCCGTCGTAACCAGGCCGATAGCCAAAAAGGCTCCCCCTCGACCTTAGCAGCGTTGAAGAAATCTAGTCAAGAAGCAACCGATGAGGAAGTTAACCTCGTTGACCCGATCCTGGCAAATCTTCCAAGGGAATCCCAAGGCAGTATAAGAAGGCCACAGTATCAAGCACTCCGGGAGAACCGCCGCCCTACGCTAAGACAGCCAAGCTCCCGACCCCGAAAAGGAGGATCCCGTGCTCACCTGGGCCTGAAGCAAACGCAGCCAACATCTCTCTCGTGGTCCCCAAGCCCACCTCATCCTATCCCCACAAGCTAAAGCCGGAAGAAAGCTTAGCCCGCACCTCGTCCCTATTGATGCTACTCCCGATGACGTGGTACACTGATTGGAAACATCCACTACGGGAACATAATCACTTTCACGTATCTCGACCTCCCTCAATTTGGGCCGATCATAACGAGCCTCTCTTCATCACAAATTCAATTGGATGAACGACGCCTCCCTCGGGTCCCGGTTGATAATGGGTCCTAATGAACATTCTTCCCAAAGATCATGAGCTCAGTTGACATCAAGTCCACTGACTTAAAACCTTCCTCCCTCACAATAAAGCTTACGACTCGACATCCCGAGCAGCCCTTGAGTTGCTACCTTGGACCTCTCGGGTTTGGACAAATTGATACCGTGGAATTCCAGTGTTATTGATATCCCGATCACTTTTAATGCCTTATTGGGAAGACCTTGGCCGCACCAGTCAAGGGGGTCGCTCAAGCCTCCACCAAAGGTGTGAAGTTCGTCTCGAATGGGGACCCGACAACCATTTATGGGGATTTAGTCACCTCGAGGGCACGGATACAGTGGAATACCTATTCTCGAAATCAAACATGACGAGGAAGGTCTCATGCTAACTAAGCTTCACCGCCGAGCCTCCCAAAGCCCAAGTGTGCAACATAGATCCGACAATCACCTCGGATAAAATCCCTCCGGTCTTGAAAATGATGAGAAAGATGAGCTATCTACCCGGCCTCGGTCCTGGGAAGCACCAACAAGGAACTCACAAACTCATCGAGGTGAAAGGACGTAAAACTCGCCACGGCTCGGGATATGAGGCCTCCTCAAGGACACCGCAAAAGGAAAAGATTTGAAGCTATCACAGAAGGGTCCCTGGCCGACGACCCTAAATCTCTCCCCTTTCAGCCCCAATTTGGCCGACTACTTCGTAAAGGGTCCCACACAGGCGGGTAACATCACAGAGCCCACTCCTACAGAAGGGTGGCTGAAGCTATAGGATAGCCTCAACAAGTTCAGGGGAGCCAAAGCTAACCCGGTCCGTAGAATGTTTTGGACCTACCCAAGATACCCGGCTACCACTACCATGAAGAAGTGAGTACACCTTCAAAGGCGTGCCAAGCCTAGTGGAACAGCTCGAGAAGCTCACAACCACAATTCCTACCGCCCAGAAGGTCCGAAACCCGAGTTTGAATTGACCATGCCGAAAGCCAAAGCCACGTAGTCTTTTCGTATGATCGGGATGGTCCGATTATGCAACAGCTTATTCGGGAAGAGATCCAAAGCGACCCGATTGATTTCAAATTTCGCCAAAGAAATGGTAGCAATGATCGAGGGAGGAGAACAAACGAGACAAACCCCGAGTCATGAGATCACCGACAAGAATGCCGCTAAAGAATTGGGAAACTCTCTCAGGCCCGTCCGCGACCAAAGAAGAAATGATCACCAAGCCTGGATTGGTCTCCCGTCCCTTTGTGTCAACCTAGGAAGAGTCCTCCAAGTCTCTCATTGTTAAGGTCGAGTCTCTAGGTTCGTCCGATGGCCTTACGCCTGAAGACTGCGAGTCTGTAGCAAACGATGTACTCCCTTTCGTTCCTAATGAAATGACGAACCTTTCTGAGTATCCCTTAATTGCCACTTTAACTAATGATGAATTAATTAATAAAAAAAAACATTTGGTAATAATTCATTAGATAAAGAAGCGTACACATTAAACAAAAAAAATCAAACAAAAAAAAATCTTTAAGCAAAGTTGTTCGAAAAGAGGAAAATCGAGCCCAAGCTGTCGAAGAGATTTTGACGAGTGTGAATCTGGGAACTGCGGAAGAGCCTAAAGAGACGCAGATTGGTGATTTCTTCGAAGGAATTTAAAAGGATGCCTTACAAAATCCTACAAGATCCTCAACTCAAAGAAAGTTGCCCTCTTCATCAAAGAGAACATCATATGTAGATACGGGTTGCCAGCCGAAATCATCTCAGATAATGAATCCCACTTCGAAGGGGAATGCGACAAGCCGCCGCGTAATTCCGACAACCTGTCACAAGTCATCTCCCTACAGCCCCAAACCAACGGAGCCGTCGAGGCAAAGAAACAAGACTTTGGAAAACATCATCCGGAAAATGGCCGTCCGAGGCAGTAGATTGGCCCGAGAAGCTACACTGCACTCGGGGCTGCGTAACATCGCCGAACGGCAATCGGGGAATCACTGTTTGCCCTCACATACGGAATGGAAGCCGTGCTCCCAATCGAATTGGAAATCCCCTCACTCCGTGTGCTGTTGGAAAGCCAGATCAACGAGGTCGAATGGCTCCAAAGTCGCCATGATGAATTGGCCCTACTAGATGAGCGACGATTGAAAGCAATGGAACACATCCGAGCCTACCAAGGGAGAATGGCCAGAGCCTTCGACAAGAAAGTAAAGCATCGGGAGATCCGAGAAGGTGATCTCGTTTTGAAAGAAAAGCCCCTGGCCCGTGTCAACCCGCTGGGCAAATGGGAGCCTGTCTGGGTCGGGCCATACGTCGTCCGTAAGATCTTCTCCGAGGAGCCATGCAACTTGCGTGCACTTCGACGGAAATCCCTTTGTACACCCAAAGTGAATGGTGACAAGCCGCGCAGATACTACGCGTAAAACAAAAAAAGAAGTCAAAAAAAGAAACAAAGAAAAAAAGAAAAAAAAGAGTGCTAAAAGAGTAATACCCAACTAGGTTGAAAACCCGAAAAGGGCGGCCTAGGTAAAAACAGGTTGCACCAAAAAAAAAACAAAAAAAACAACAACAAAAAACAACAACAAAAAACAACAACAAATTCGACCAAGTCGAACTACGGAGACCTGAGCCCTTTTGTCCGAAGGGAACGTAGGCAGCCGGAAACGGTTCGGTCTAAAGCACAAATAAAAGTCAAAATCTGACATCAATACACTGATCAGACCATGAAAGCGTCTCGAAAAACTCTGAAGCAATTCAAATATTCATTACAAGTTAAAAACTTTTTGATGAGTCTAAGCCTGATTCATTCCTACAACTGGCAACTTGCTAAAAGAAACTAAAATACATAATCAAACTAATGTGTCTGTTGCGACAAGAAAGGGATACTTAAACCTCGAGGTCACTCCATGCCACTCGCATCGGCCTCTCCCTCTTCTTCCCCCTTCGAGTCTTCTTCTTCCGAACAGAAAATGTCGGCCTTCCTCCTACCAAGCTCGGTATAGGAACAGGATCTATCAAACCAGCCTCCGTCGTGGCCTTAGTGGCCCTAGCATCATCTCTCATCTCCCGTAGCCTAGCCGGTAGCATAGGAGTCCTCCTCTCCCGCCTCTTGACATAAGCCTCATAATCGGTCACCACATCTCCGCTCCCGTCATGAGGGTTGGCCTCGCCTCGGCCCTCCTCCTCTCGGAAACCGCCGTGTCCTCCACACCCACAATGGCCTCACGCCTGCCTCAAAATAGCCATCTCGAGTCTCTCCCAAATGCCTCTCGTACCAATCCAAGTACCAAGTGGTCAAGAACACAGTCTCTGACGCCCGAGGATAACCCGAGGAGGAAAGACGTCATACCTCCATACTCGGGAAAGAAAGGAAAACACCGAAGGATCATCCATAGAAACAGAGCCACCACCCCGGTGGCTATATCATCAAAGTCCTCCAAAGGAACTCCGCTCCAAGCCGAACCGTCTCGTAACCAAAGACCGAATGTAAAAGCCGGACCGAGAAAGCCCCTAAGCATAACCACGGAGATCCGTCCCGAAGTACTCCGAGTCTCCACCCGCCAACAAGGCACCGACCATCTAATATCTTCTCGTCCGGCGACCAGCCATCCAACGCTCCCATGAGCCCCGATCATCAAAATCTACAAGAACCCCTCTCCCGGCGAATGTCCAAGGCTTTGATCATATCAGAAGTTTCCCGAAGAATCCCCAAGCGCTCCATCGCCCACGTAGTCAAGAGGAACGGGCTGCCCCCGTGCATATACCGTCTCCCGAGAGCGCCCTGTCGAGAGCATGAAAAGTCTCCCCCAGGATCAAAGGTGCAACGTCTCTACCCAAGCGACAGTGAACAACGATATCCAGCAGAGACCGATGACAAATCCCAAAAGAATAGACCATGAACAAGGTCCCGAACATGCAAAGTGCAAAGGCATCCCAATAGGCATCGTCAAGCAAGCCTAAGCCCCTAAATCTATCAGGGAGACCGGAAATATCAAAGTGATCGAGACTACAGATCATACCTTGTGCTTCCTCCAGGGAAAGATGAAGAAGGTTGCACAATCTATCAACGAAAGAGGCCCCTCCGGGCAAAGGAATTGCAATCTCTTCCACCTCGGGACCACCAAGCAAAGCCCGAAATTCTTCCACTGGACCATTTCATTTTAAGAAAAGCAAAAAACATGCCTTCTAGTATCCCAAAATGATGAAGAAGCTCTCAAGAGGTCGTAGTCCGGAACCAATTCTTTGAGGGACCATAAGCACTTCACCTTGTACCTTTCTTCAAAGAATGACCTCCTCTCATGCATAATCTCCCGAGACCACTCTTTAAACTTGGTGAAGAATTGCATTTGAGAATTTTGGGACAATTTGGGTGGATTTCTCATGCTCACAATTCTCTCCATGGTTTTTCTCTCCTTCTCCCCGAAAATGGCTGTTTGAACTGGTGGTTGAAGAAGGTGTTTGAATTTGAAATAAAGTGAGACCAGATCTCGAAGCAAAATTAAAGGACAATGTCGATGCAGTCCCGTCCGCGCGGATATGTTTGTCCCCTAAAAAATCTTTGCAATGTACCAAACCGCCGTACCAAAGGAATATTTTGTCCTGCCCAAAGCCCGTCCAAACCAGCTCATACACCAAACATCTACACCTTCGCCAAAAACCTAGGCTCATGCAACATTGCATTCATACAGCATTGCATTAAAAAAACATAATAAAATAACAATAATCCTAGATTATTACATTCCCAAAAAAGCAAAAAAAAAAAAAAAAGAGAAGAGAAAAGCAAAAATAAAAAATAAAAAAAAATGTGCATAAAAATAAACCGTATCCGTCTAAATACAATCTCGCCTCGTAAATCAATCTCAAAAATCGCCTCGAAGGATCGTCGCCGAGTCCTCGGTGGCCGGGCCTTCCCCCGGCCCCTCTTGCGGCTCGGGCCCGCCTCCTCGTAGCCATGAAGATCTCAGCTCGTAATCATCGTCCTCGTCCCCCGGGAAGAAGGCTCGTCAGACCAACCGGCACGCTCCGATAAGGGCAAGCCAAGATCTCGCAAAGAAATCATATCCGAAGGTGAAGGCGTCGACTCCCGGACGTGCGAAGAAGATCCACCATGCCGCGCACGTGTCCCCGCCCGTAAGGATCTCCGAGAATGACGTGGTCCGAAGGTAGTACCACGCGAGGATCAAGGAGAGGAGAAAGAGGAGTCTCTGAGGAAGTCTCTCGAAGGAATAGGGGAAGCCTCCCGCCCGACTGTGCGCCGCCGTGGTCGCCTCGCTCTAGCCCGAGGGGCTCCACAAGCCACCATCCTCCCGATGAATCTCTTAGCCCCGATCACTCGCTTCGTCGCCTTCTCCACGACCACCTCCTAAACCGCACGAAAGCAAAAGCGTCAAACAGCTTGAAGCAAAAAATGATGACAGAAAGAAAAGAAAAGACAAGCAAAAAAAGAGGTGGGAAGGAAAAGCCATACCTTCATACTCCTGACGAGGCCGAAAGCTCGTGGAAGCCGCCAAAGCCGAGGGATCTCGCACCCTCAATCGGACCCCATCCTCGACATATGAAAAGTCCGTTCGAGGGTACCGCGGGACCCCTAACCCTCTCTATCCGTAACCCGGGGCGTCCTCGCCTCCTCAAGACAAATACCGGATACGGCTCGATCGCCACGAATGCCGAGAAGTGCCGGCCGCCCGTAATCATCCCAGTCACGCATCTCTCTACTAGGGTGCATCATGTCGGCGGGAGGCTCCACCGGTGTCATCAAAGGCGACCCACGCCATGCGTCGGCGCGTCACCCTCTCCCCGTATAATAGGCGCTCGCAAGTCAAGCCCTCAAAATCCTCCGCCGCACGGTCCAAATCTCGCCGCCCTTCACTGCGCCACATCGAAACGATCCTGTGGATAGAATATCATCTCCTCATCCGTCTCGCCTCGTCAAAGGAAGGCAATCCGAGTACCCGAGGGTCGTGCGCCCCTAGAACCTTTCTTCTCTGCATGCTTGGACCAAGAGCGCATGGCCGGATATGCCCCGACGTACTCCGCCGGCTGTCGCCACATCGTGACGTGAAAGAACTCCAACGCCCATGCCTGCGAAAGATAAAGTCGATTAAGTGCGGAAAAGAATGCGTACTTAAAGGAAAAGGGAAAGCAAAAAAGAAAGCTTATACCTCCAGAGCAAACTCGAAGCAGTAGAAGGAGCTCACAGCCTTCCTGGCCGTATCTATCAAGAGCAAAGTAAAGCTCGCCACCCGGCCTCTCCCCAAGAGACCTCTCCACCCATCCCCACATCCTCCAAACTCCTCAAAGAAAGCAAACACCGCCGTCCTCGGCGTGTCCAAAAAGAGTGCTCGAAAAAGCAAACCATAAAAAGGCCCTAGCACCGCTTCGCCGCCTATCCTCTCATCCCCAAACCTCGTAGCTCCCGACGATCTCCACAATCTTCCCATAAACCACGGCATACTCCATCCCCATCCCCTTTTGGGAATGGGGGTAAAGCCCGAAGAGCCTCGCAGTCCACATCGCCGTAGCCGTCCCGCCACTCAATGCCGCGTCCATTGAAGGACGCACCCGTGATCGCAGCCAGTAGCCGGAAAGGCGTAACCGTAGCCTCGCCCCGTAAGAAGTGAAATGTGTGGGTCGCATCCCACCAATGCCGCGCCAAAGCAAACATCGTGCCCTTGCTCTTAGGGAACTTAACCAACCCCTCAAGCACTCAATGAACTCGTATAGCCCTTGCCTCAACAACAACTGCTTCTGACTCATCAAAGCTCCTCGGCCCGCAATCGGAAGCCGGTCCCACAGTCAACTACGTACTCCACCGATCCTCGAGTCTTCATCTTATTCACCGCTCCGTCACGTAGTTGTTTCCGCCCCGCAATAAAAAAAAAAAAAAAAAAAAGTCAAAAAAAAATTTGCATTTGCACAAAAATAAAAGAAAGCATATACATGCATCATGCAACACAAAGTTTTGAAGAAAATTCGGCAGCATAACGACATGCAATGAACCTAGCCCCATTTTTTCTTGCACAAAAGAAAGCAAGCCACCAAATCCCAACCAACATTCATTCATACAAAGAGTCGACTAAGTAAAACTCCGTCCCATTTTTCATAAAATAACATGCATCATGCGTACATTCATTCATACACGGAGTCAATAAATCCGTGGCCCCACTTTTTCAAAAAAGAAAGAGGAGCATGCACACATTCATATCAACATTGCAAGAATCCTACATTGCAACAAAAGAAGTCCATCCCAAATTCGGGAAATTGTTCATCATAGTCTCACATCTCAAAAAAAAAATGGCGAAAATGCCAATTCTTTTCCCAAGCAAAATGCACATTTTGAGTTACCCATATACTCATTGCAAAATGCACAACATCAAAAATCCAATTTCAGTGTCAAGAACACAATTTTTCGAAATTCAAGTCATAATTTTCGAATTTTTCATTGAAATTTTCGGATACAAAAAAAATGGCAAAATGCCAATTCTTTTTTCAAACAAAATGCACATTTGGGTTACCCACAAATTCATTACAACATGCAAAGCATCAAAATCAAATTCCAGGCCCAAAAACATCACCATTTTCAAAAAAAAATTCAAAATTCAATTTCAAACAAGAAATCGACAAAGGGATCGAAAAGATTCGAAGTATACCGTTCGGAGACTCGGATCAGTGGCCCAATGTTGCCACGCATCGGGGTAATGCTCCTCCGCAATCGATTGTGAAAGAGTGTAATGCCTCCTCATTCGGACAAGCTCTAATCGTCTCTCGGCAACCGGACCGCGTCCTTGACCATGGATAGCAGCTTTCCCGTGTTCCATTGCTTAAAAAATCGAAGAAATCGGAAGAATTTTGAGTTTTTTGGCCTTCAATGGCGGCTTGGGCAATTTCTCTTCCTCTCTCTCGTATTTTTTGAAAAAACTGACTGGGGAAGAAGAAGGGCGTTGGCCCTCATTAAAACCTGTCTGGAAATCAGACCCCTCCGCGCGGATAGGTTTGTAAGGGTCAAAATGACCCTTTTGCCCTTTAAAATTTCAGGACTCTGTAGTTTAGTCCTCAACTTAAAAAAGTTAACCAAAGTTAACCCCCTTTCACAGGAACCCTAACGGCAGTCAAACGTAAGACCGATCTCCCCGAGGAAGATAACGGGATCCCGTATCTTTCATCAAAATCATTCAATGGCAGTCAAACGTAAGACCGATCTCCCCGAGAAAGAAACGGGATCCCGTATCTTTCATCAAAATTATTCCCCGGCAGTCAAACGTAAGACCGATCTCTCCGAGAAAGATAACGGAATCCCGTATCTTTCATCAAAATCATTCGACGGCAGTCAAACGTAAGACCGATCTCCCCGAGGAAGATAACGGGATCCCGTATCTTTCATTAAAATCATTTCACGGTAGTAAAACGTAAGATCGATTTCCCCGAGAAAGACAACGGAATCCCGTATCTTTCATCAAAATCATCAACGGCAGTCAAACGTAAGACCGATCTCCCCGAGAAAGAAACGGGATCCCGTATCTTTCATCAAAATTATTCCCCGGCAGTAAAACGTAAGACCGATTTCCCCGACGAATACGTCTGATTTTTCCCCAGCAAAGGCTAACAAAATCCCCAGAAAAGTTAACGGAATCCCAAAAAGCCAACGGAATCTCGAGCAGATTTCGAACTACGAAAGGGCTTGATTCCCACTAGGGATACGTAGGTTGCCTATCATTAGGTCCAGCCCCTCGACCAAAACGGTCACCCTCTCCTTCGGCAGCAGACGAAGTCCACCGAAAGGCCATTTCAAATTAAGGTTCGAGGCACCTAAAAGGCCATCATCAAGGTCCGAGGCACCTAAAACGCCATCATCATCAAGGTCCGAGGCACCTAAAAAGCCATCATCATCCAGGTCCGAGGCACCTAAAACGCCATCATTATCAAGGTCCGAGGCACCTAAAAAGCCATCATCCTCCAGGTTTGAGGCACCTAAAACGCCATCATCGAGGTCCGAGGCACCTAAAATGCCATTATCAAGGTTCGAGGCACCTAAAACGCCATCTTCAAGGTCCGAGGCACCTAAAACGCCATCTTCAAGGTCCGAGGCACCTAAAACGCCATCATCAAGGTTCGAGGCACCTAAAACGCCATCATTTCCAAGGTCAAAGACCCGAACTACGACTGGCTTGATTCCTCTCAAGGATACGTAGGTAGCCTATCATTAGGTTCAGCCATCCGATCGAAAATGGTCATTCCCAGCAGAGCGGATAGCCATCCGACCGAAAATGGTCATTCCTATCCCCAGCAGAGCGGATAGCCATCCGACCGAAAATGGTCATTCCTATCCCCAGCAGAGCGGATAGCCATCCGACCGAAAATGGTCATCTCTTATCCCCAGCAGAGTTTCTTTCCAACAACCGACTGCAGAACTCGCTCATCAGGTTCGAGGCACCTAAAACGCCATCATCTCCAGGGTCAAAGACCCGAACTACGGCTGGCTTGATTCCTCTCAAGGATACGTAGGTAGCCTATTAAATAGGTTCAGCCATTCGATCACTTGATCATCCTGCCAAATATGGAGCCTTACTCTTATCGACGACCCCGCTTCCTTCGAAAGCGCCGTCGCCGAGGGGCTACTATAAGTGCTCCAATTTGAGCTTGTTAGTATTTTCGTTAGAAAATTAACGAAAGTTATGACATTTCTAACAATTCCTAACAATTTCTAACATTCCTAACATTTCTAACCAAGCAAGGGCAAAGTGGGCATTGTTATTTAAGGATAAACCAAGAAAGGAATCCTAAAAAGCAAAAGAAATTAAAGAAAACCAAAAATAGAAACTGCTGGAACAAAAACTGGCTGTTTAATTTGATTTTTTTTGAAAATATTCCTCTTGTCCAAAGCCCGAAGCGCATTTAATGAACAAGCAGCACGCTGAAGGACATATCCGCGCGGACATGATTGCAATTTTCAGAGGGCTATAAATTGAGGCCTTCAGTCTCAAAAAAAGGGGAGATGAATATATTTTCTCAACTGCATCTTGGCGAAAATAGGGAGAAAACAGTGAGAATTCCATAGAATTGTCACATTTTTCTCAACTATTCAACCAAAATCACACTCACTCAAACACTCTCATATTCAAGCCTCATACACCAATACAAGGAAGATAGGTATAACCTCCCTCTCCTCATCCTAAATCTCTCATCCATGCATGCATTTCCAAACTACAAAATGTAGTTTGTTCATCTTCTTGCCCTAGATCCAAGAAGATCACCATGGAAGTTCATCTCCATGGTTGATCTTCTACAAGGATCAACATTATTTTTAAAGTGTTCTTACTTTCTTGCAAATAAAACACATTTTCAAAACCCTATAACTCATTTTCATATATCAAATCTCATTTTCAAAGGATAAAATTCCCCTTTCCAAGCAAATGAAGTGCTTAGTCCTAATGTACTCCAAGGATGGTTTGATATAGTTGATTCACCACTAAAATGTCAAGTGATCACTAATCAAAACCTAGGGAAATGGGGACAAGCATGGATGCCAAACCCCCTTTAAAATCATGTTTTCCTTCTTGAGAAGTTGTTGTCCAGTAGCAATTTTCCAAGACCCCAGTCCATTGTCTAAATTTTTGGACACAGATAAACTTGGAATTTGGTGTTGACTACAAAACACTTTTTGTATCCAACATCAAGAGATTTCAAGACATATTTTTACTTTATTTTTTACGTGAGTAAAACTCCCTTTTTCAAATTTTCTTTCAAAGGTCAGTTCATCAGTTTCTGGAAATCCAGATTTCATATCTGAGATTTCCAGAAGGTTTTGACCCCTCAAATATTCTCCAAAATGGAAAATTATTTCGTAGAGATCTTATTTGAGGTGTCTGGAACAACTTTCATTCTCTGGGTTTCTCCAGATTATGAAGTTTTAAGGCCCTTGAATCCATTTCAAAATCAGGTGTCTACTGTCTTTTTTCATTCTGGCAGAAGTGTTTTTCAACTTCAAAAGGTCTTTTGAGTACCAAATCTCAACCCAAAAATCATCCAAAAATCATGGGGTCAGTTTAAAGTCTTAAAAAGAAATCCCAATTTTTACTTTTCTCAGTTTCAAATTATTTTTGGCCAAAACACACACACACACACACACACACAAACAAATGGTTTTTAGCTTGGAAGACTCGTTTTACGAGGCATTCCGGGTGCACACTAACGTCCTTCCCGGCATGTAACGTGACCTCCGAACCCAAATCTCTAATCTCGGGCATTTTTCAAAGTTTTGGCCCTTAAAACAAAAACGGCGTGGCGACTCCGTCTTTTTCCGGTTTTATTTGATTTTCAAAGAAACGAAAATCGAATTTTCCCGCGAAATTGGAAAACACATCGTTACACAAAGGTGCGGTTTGAAAATTTCAAACCCCAAGTGAACTATGAATACACAAATATAATGAGGATTTGAGAATAAGATTACTTAAGTACGTGGCATTGTAATCCAAACTTATCCCACACTGCAAGTGGTGATTAGAGAGGAATTTTTTGGTTTCCAGCCTATATACTTAGTAAAATTTCAAAAGCAATGAAGAAAGGAATTTAACCAGCATGCGGTTTTCAAAAGATTTTAACAAGCGGTTAAGCATGCGGTTTAGCTTAGAAAAACAGAAGCGGTTTGAAACATAAAGTATAAGCGGTTTGAATACAAGCGGTTTCAAACCTAGTGAAATCCAAAAATTTTGAAAAAGTTGAAAATTTTTCTAAGTGTTGTAAAACACTATTCAGAATCAAGGCATCCAAAACATATGAATTATTAAGAAAAATTCATGAGTTTCATGAAGAACACGAAGAACATTCATGAACACCAAGAACAGAGATATGCACAAACTTAACCAAAATAGGAAAATAACATATCAAAATGATCACTTTGGGAAGGGGAATAATAATATAACATTAAAAACTCATCCTTTACCCAGAATCATCAACAAAAGTCAAGAACACAGAAATGGGTTTTCAAACACAAGAAACTGAATAAATCAAAATCAGTGTCCTAAACTTGGATGGATCATGAAATAAGTTAAGTGTATAAAATCTAAACAACAATGCGAGCAAAACCCAACTTATTTCAACAAAAATGGTCAAGAAACAAGATCACAATCATCAAAAATCAACAACAGGGCATACGAAGGGTTTTCAGTTCATCAATGGCAGATTATCAAAATTGTTAAGATTAAAGGTTAGAAGGTTGTTACCATTTCCAAGATAGGTTTCTTGGGACCCCTAGCAACAGTTGAGGCCCTTCGTCTTTTTGATGTTGTTGTCATTTCAGTTAAAGGTTTAAAAATGGAGGTTTTTGAAGGTTTTAGAGAGAGAAAGTGAGTTGGTAGACAGAGAGAGGATGGTTGCAGAGAGTTGGCAGTAAAAGGTTTTAGGTTTTCACCAACTTAGGTATATATAGGGTGAAGGGGTGGAGGTAGTTGGTCAGAAGGATTAAACCAACGGTTACACCCTTTCACCTCCTGCACCTCTCTCAATGACGGCTGACATGAGGGAAATTAATGCTCATGTCCCCTTAGCAATAAATGCTCTTAATTTTGAAATAAATGAGGGAAAATGTTTGCAAAAATACCCTTATGTCAAAAATAATGACAAAAAATAAATAAAAGAATTTGAACAGCTTTTTTTTTTTTTTGGAAATAAGGATGAGACATAAATGGACATAATTTACTCTTTGTTGAAACGCGGTTTTGATCTAAGCGGTCTGACTGCATCAAGCGGTTGGAAACTGGCGGTTGGATACAGGCGGTTGGATCTCTTGCAGTTTTGGTACAGGCGGTTTCAACACAAGCGGTCTCAATCCTTAAGAGTTTCAATCCTAAACTCAACAAACAAGTTAGCCAATAAAAAGTATGGAATTTATTTAAGTTCAAGCATACCCATTTCTCCTCTAAGGAATGAAAAACCTCTTGAGTCAAGAGCCTTGGTGAGAATATCAAGCAATCTGGGTTGTCTGGCCCCACGTACTCTAAATGGATATTCCTCTTCTCCACATGGTCTTTGAGGAAATGATACTTGATATCAATATGCTTGGTCTTGGAATGCATGACAGGGTTGTTGGAGACTGAAATTGTTGAAGTGTTGTCACACATGATAGGGCAATTTCCTTCATGGATTCCATAGTCCACCAACCGCCGCTTCATCCAGGATTTGACAAAGAACAACTACCAAGAAGAATGTACTCAGCCTCTGTGGTTGACACTGAAACTGATGCTTGCTTCTTGCTGGCCAGAGCAACTAGTCTATTCCCAAGGAAATGACAAGTACCACTCACTACAAGAAAAACGGCAGTTACCGACGAAAAAATCCGTCACTAAATGCCAAAAATCCGTCACTAAATCAATTTAGTGACGAATTTTAGACGTAAAAAATCCGATGTTAAAACGTGCGTCGCTAAATTTTTCGACGGATTACTGACGGTTCTCAATCAGATTTAGCGACGGAAATTTCCGTCGCTAATGTTTTAAAATCCGTCGGTAATTTGGTAAAAGAAACGACCAATTTAAAGCATTATGCCGACGGATTAGCGACGGAAAATTCCGTCGCTTTTTAAACGGTCGTTTTATTTTTTGGACCATTTTCGTGACGGATTATCGACGGATTATTCCGTCGTTATTTAATTGGTCATTTTATTTTTTGGACCATTTTAGTGACGGATTATCGACGGATCATTTCGTCGCTATTTAAATGGTCGTTTTATTTTTTGGATCAATTTAGTGACGGATTATCGACGGATCATTCTGTCACTAAAACTCAAAAATTCGTCGCTAAATGTTGGAGAGGAATGACAAAATTAATGTATTGACGACATTAATAACGACGGATTAAATGACGAAAATTTTTGTCGCTAAAATTTATCCCAAATTTTCCTAATTTTATTAATTTTTTTAAATTTTTCTTTTTTCAATATTTTTTATTTTTGATATATCAAATTACCGACGGATATTTCAATATATATACTCCCTCCGTCCCAACATAAGGTGCCCATTTTTTGCTTTGCACGCAAATTAAGAAAATGGGTGGGAAGAAAAAATGTTGTGAGTGTAATTTGAAAATAGGAGAGAGAATGAGTTGAGGAAATAGTAAATTATAATGGTGTTGTGAGTATTAAAATAATGTAGGAGAGAGAATGAGTGATAAGAAAGATTCTTCACAAAAAAAGAAAGTGAAAGCTTTAACGGGGACACCCAAAAATGGCAAAATGGGAAGCTTTCAACCTGGAGGGAGAATATATATATATATATATATATATATATATATATATATATATATATATATATTAAAAATATATATATATATTTATTCTCAAATCAATCCCTCAACTTTTTTTATTCTCAAATTAGTCCCTTAAAGTTTTTTATTCTCAAAACTATCACTAAACTTTTTTTATATTCAAATCAATCCTTGCATTTTTCAAAAGTTCACTTTGCTCCACCACCATTCACCACCATCCACAACCAACACAATTCAAACAAAAGTTTGTACAAATCGAAATAAAACACAAAATACGTTAAAATGAACAAATCAAAATCGAAATCGAAATATGAACAAATCGAGAGAGAGATGTAGAGGGAGTAATATGAACAAATCAAAAGAAATTTCTACAAATCGAAATCAAAACTGCGCCACCGGCCTCCTTAGTCTTCCCCTAGGCCGTCTTAGAAATGAGCTTGGCCTTCACAACAATGGGAGGATGGTTGAGTGGGAGTATACCTCTTATTTAGGTTTTGACACCTCTTTTGACTGTCTTCCTTCATGGGGCATCTATAGCTAGTTTCACTGGCTCCAACAGTGCTGCTTTTTCTCGGGACTTGCATTTTACAGAAATCCCAATAAGAGAGAAGTTGATGAACTTTCAGGCCTTACTCCTCTTTTGCTTGATGAACGCCCTATGCTGATGTTGCTGACTCACGAATCTGAAACTGTAATGCTTAAGGTCATAGTAGTAGTCTTCCTTTATGATTATCTGAGTCATTCTAATGTCCTACTCCATTTCCCTCTTTCTGATACAACTTGGAAATCCAAGGGTCCTTTCAAAGTTAGAGCATCATGGTCTATGATTTACGGCAAGCTTAATATTAACAATTGCAGGCATATGGGACGCCTAAAGCAGCATTAAGCACGGATGTAGTTTTTGCATACATGCGAGTTAGGCACATTTGCACCTCATTCTTCAAAGTAAGGGAGTCTTGCCGCAGTCGCATGACCGGCGCTCACGTTTCTGATACGTCCATGACCGGCGCTCACGCTGCCGTCGCCAGATCTGAGGGAGGGAGACGAAAAGGGAGAGATGGAGTAGAGAGTAAAGTGTGTGTGTGTGTGTGTGTGTCGCCAGATCTGAGGGAGGGAGACGAAAAGGGAGAGATGGAGTAGAGAGAGAAAGTGTGTGTGTGTGTGTGAGAGAGTGTGTGTGTGACTGGGAAGAGAAAGTAAGTGTGTGTGAGGAGTATATAATATTAAAAAATATATATCTATAATGATGAATTAGGACCATTGGATTTGAGTGAGATTAATGGTATAGATTGATTTATTGATAATCCATGTGAATATTAAAGGGCCAATCAAATAAAAGTGTGTTTTTTTTATGGGATGAATTTGGACCATTAGATGTGATGCATTTAATGGTAAATATGTTGCTTGGATAATGATCCATGTGAATATTTGTATTTCTTCATGATTATAATAATTAATAAAAATAATTAATAATAATAATAATTTAAACTATAAAATAATATTATGCCTAATATCAATAATAATAATAATTATTATAAATAATATTTATTAATGAATTATTAACTATATAATTGATTAATTAATTAATATTTATAATAGTACTAATAATAATTAGTAATTTTTATTGACTAGGAAAAAATATTTTAGACTTTTTCAATTAAATAATTGAATATATTAATAATTATTATTATATAATTAATAATAATAATTATAGGGCATAAGGTATAGGGTATACCCTGTAGGGTATAGGGCATAGGGTATAGAGTATATCCTATAGGGTACAGGGTATAGGGTATACTCTATAGGGTATAGGGTATAGGGTATAGGGTATACCCTATAGGGTATAGGGTATAAGGTATAGGGTATAGGGTATACTCTATAGGGTATAGGGTATATCCTATAGGGTACAGGGTATAGGGTATAGGGTATAGGGTATACTCTATAGGGTATAGGATATACCTTATAGGGTACAGGGTATAGGGTATAGGGTATACCTACGAGTACAGTATAGGGTATACCACTACGAGTGCAGGGTATAGGGTATACCACACATAACAAATGGTATAGGGTATAGGGTATATCTTATAGGGTACAGGGTATAGGGTATACCCTATAGGGTACATGGTATAGGGTATACCATATAGGGTATAGGGTATATGATATAGGATATAGAGCATAGGGTATAGGGTATACCCTATAGGGTACAGGGTATAGGGTATACCCTATGGTCTACAGTATAAGGATATAGGGTATACCACATACCACTATACCCTGTACCCTATAGGGTATATCATATACCCTATATCCTATAGGGTATACCCTATACCCTATACCATGTACCCTATAGGGTATACCCTATACCCTATGCCCTATACCCTATACCCTATAGGGTATACCCTATAGGATATAGAATATAGGGTATAAGGTATAGGGCATATGGTATAGGGTATAGGGTATACCCTATAGGGTATAGGGTATACCCTATAGGGTACAAGGTATAGGGTATAAGGTATAGGGTATAGGGTATACCCTATACCATATAGGGTATACCCTAAACCCTAAACCCTATAGGGTATACCCTATACCCTATAGGGTATAGTATATAGGGTATATGGTATAGGGTATAGGGTATAAGATACATGGTATAGGATATAGGGTATAGGGTATAGTGTATATGACATAGGGTATAGGATATAGGGTATAGGGTATATGGTATAAGATATAGGATATAGGTTATAGGGTATAGTGTATAGGGTATAGGGTATAGGATATAGTATATATGGTATACGGTATAGGGTATAGGGTATAGTGTATAGGGTATAGGGTATAGGATATAAGGTATAGGGTATAGGGTATAGGATATAGGATATAGGTTTAGGGTTTAGGGTTTCGGCGTTGCATTAGTAATTTAGCTGTTACATTAGAAAAATCTAATGTAACGCCAAAAAATCTAATGTAACGCTGAGATAAAAGCCATTGCATTAGTCAAATTTTGATGTTACATTAGCTCTGTCGTTGCATTTGACTCGTTACATTAGCTCTGGCGTTGCATTAGATGTGTTACATTAGCTCTGTCGTTGCATTAGATGCGTTACATTAGCTCTGTCGTTGCATTAGCCGTTACATTAGCTCTGGCGTTGCATTAGATGCGTTACATTAGCTCTGGCGTTGCATTAGATGCGTTACATTAGCTCTGGCGTTGCATTAGATGCGTTACATTAGGTCAGAAATGTAGTAGTATCCAAATTACTATTCGTAAATGAAGCATCATTATTAATAATAATATTTTACTTGGTTCTAGAAATATCTTAACTTTACTTAATTACTAACTTGTCATGCTATGGTCATTTACTTTCAAGTCACTTATATTTCAACCAAAATGACAAGATATAACTGTTAAGGAATTAGACTCCTAATCATTGTGTATATTTAGTTTTCTTATTCTTTGGTTTCCTTATTTGTATTTAGTTTCCTAATTGTCTAAAGTAGAGTATGGTTAGGATTAGGATTTTCTTGCTTAATCTCCAAGCAACTCTTGTATATATATACTCTATTGTGAATACAATTCAACAAGGCTTTTAAGCTCCAAAGTATTTGTCTTCTATTGTTTACATGGTATCGTGAGCGAAGATCCTAGATTTCTTTGCCACTACTCCCCCTTACTCGGCCTAACCCGCCCACCCCCTCCTTGCCGCCACATCCATGGCCTCTTCCTCTGATCTCTCTTTTATTCCCAACACCAATGAACCAAACAAACCCCTTATCATGGTATCCCTCAACCACATCCACAAACTATATAGCTTAGAAAACCCAAATAGAAGCAACTCTTCTTGGTCTTGACCTTTACCAATACCTTGATGGCACTCTTCCCAAACCGGAGGAAACTCTCACAATCACCACCCCGACCGTAGCTGTCACCGAGGATATTCCGGCCAAACCAGCCACTACCATTACTATACCCAACCCGTCCTTCAAAACATGGTTCCGACAAGATAAACTCATTCTTGGTGCTTTCTCTGGTACCTTCTCGCCTTCCCTTGTACCCTTAATCTCCATGTGCCAAACAACCAATGTTGCTTGGCTCACCCTCACTAAAACCTATGCAAACCCCTCCAAAGGCCATCTCAAACAACTTAAAGATTGCCTTCGCAACATCACCAAAGGTACTCGATCCATCACCGACTTCAAGCATGATATCAAAAACTGCGCGTATCAAATTGCCTCTCTAGGCCGCCCCTTAGATCCCGATGATATCATTGATCGCATCCTTGACCAAATCAATGATCCAGATTATGACAACGTCATCTCTGCCGTTCAGAACCGGGAAACACCCATCACGGTTGATTAATCAATAATCCAGTTATGAAAACTCATCAACCGTGAACTCACCGTATCCCTCAAAACCCGTGTTGCCTCCACCTTCCCCGCCATAGTTAACTATGCCACCAAACCATCCACCACCACCAACCCTTCTCTCCAATACAACAACTCCAATCCTCGCCTCACCAACCAACCCAACCGGTCCAACAACCAAACCCGCAACACCTACCTAGGCAAGTACCAAAGGTGCCGAGAAGTTGGTCATTCCCTCTCTTATTGCCTGCCTTCCGGCGACAATACCCCAACGCCAATGTTCCGTCCCCACCACAAAACCATAACCCTCGACCCAACCCCTCACCCCGCCAACCACCCAACCACTCTCTCTATGCCGCCACTACCTCCTCTACTGCTCCTCATCCCAACTGGCTCCTTGATAGCGGTGCCACACATCATGCCACCAATGACCTCAACAATCTCTCTCTCCATTGTCCCTACGATGGTACTGATGAACTTTTCATTGGTTATGGATCCGACCTACCCATCTCAAACATTGGTTCTACCTCTCTCCTTACTCCTTTCTCTTTCTTTAAACTTAATCATGTTCCTACTTTGTCTCGCAATATTATTTCTATCTCTAAATTGTGTCAAGATAACAATGCCTCTATCACCTTCTCATCTGATTCTTTTGTTTAAAGGACATTCACACCGGGGCAATCCTCCTCCAAGGTCATCCTAAATCCGGCGTCTATGAATGGCATCCCTTCCACTCCGCTGTTCACTCTGCTTCCGTCTCTTTCGCGTCAAGTTGGCATCATCGATTGGGTCACGCGTCCTTTTCTATTTTACGTCATATTAGTAATAGTTTTCAGTTAGGTATTCCTAGTTCTAGTGATTTTCATTGCAACTATTGTGATTATAATAATAGTCACAAGTTACCCTTTTATAATAATACTATTCGTTCGTTTGGTCTACTTGATATTCTCTATAGTGATGTTTGGACATCCCCTTTCCTTTCTTATGATGGTTACAAATACTACATTATCTTTGTCGATCATTATTCCAAATACATTTGGTTTTATCCTCTCAAACACAAAAATGATGCCCTCACCGTCTTCACTACCTTCAAACCCATGGTAGAAAAATAATTTGGGCGATCCATCAAAACCATCTACAGTGATAATGGAGGTGAATACCTTGGTCTTCGCTCCCTTCTAGCCTCCCATGGCATCCAACACCTCACTTCCCCTCCCCATACACCTGAAAACAATGGTTATTCTGAACGCCGTCATCGACATATCGTTGAAACGGGTCTCTCTCTCCTCACCCACTCTTCCATGCCTCATACCTTTTGGACTCATGCTCTCTCCACCGCCTGTTATCTCATAAATCGCATGCCTACACCTACTTTAAATCTCCACTCACCCTTCTCAGTTCTCCACAAACACCATCCCAACTACCTCAAACTCCGTAGCTTTGAGTGTCTCTGTTACCCATGGCTACGTCCCTACACCTCTCACAAACTTGATCCCCGCTCCACTCCGTGTGTCTTTGTTGGTTAGTCAGCTACTCAAAGTGCCTATTATTGCCTTAAACCCAACACCAACAAGATATACACATCTCGTCATGTCAAGTTTGTTGAGTCGGTCTTCCCCTTTGAATCTCGGTCCACTCCGTCCACTCCCGCTCTCACAGTCAATGATTTGTGTAATGTCTCGCTTCCGCTTCTCCCTTCTCATTCCATCACCCAAAATCCACCCGACCACACCTCCCCCTCTACCAACAACCCTCCTATAAACCAGCCTGATAAAGCCTCCCAAACTGCCCACACACCTGCTCCTTTGCCGCTGAACCAGGCTCAACCCGCCAGACCGCGCGATCACCCCTTGGAAGGGAGCGATCGCCCCCTTTTTCCAGAAAATTCGCGCGATTGCCCCTTGGAAGGGATCGATTGCCCCCTTTGTCCATAAACTTCGCGCGATCGCCCCCCTTCACCCGCGCGATCGCCCCCCTCAGCCCAGCAGCTCCATTCCCCTTCCTGATGCTATACCTCCTTCTGGCCCTGTCACTCGGTCGCAAAACAATATAAATAAACCAATCTAGAAATTAAACCTGCAAGCCTCTCTTCAAACCACCGAACCAACTACCATAACCCAAGCCCTAAAAAATTCCCTATGGCGTAATGCCATGCAAAAAGAGTTTGATGCTCTCTTACAGAACAACACATGGGATCTTGTACCTCCCTCTCCTTCCTAGAATCTTGGTGGTTGCAAGTGGATTTATCAAATCAAGTACAACCCCGATGGATCCATTGAACAACATAAAGCACGTCTTATTGCCAAAGGATTTCATCAACGCCCGGGTATTGATTATTCTGAAACTTTCAGTCCGGTTGTCAAACCCGCTACGGTACGTACTATTCTCACTCTTGCCACTATTCAGGGTTGGCCTCTCCACCAGGTTGATATCAATAATGCCTTTCTTCAAGGAACTCTCACCGAAGACGTATTCATGAGTCAACCACCTGGCTTTCTTGATCCGACCAATCCATCATATGTTTACAAGCTACGTAAAGCTATCTATGGGTTGAAACAAGCTCCTCGGGCATGGTACAATGAACTTAGATCATATCTACTCCAACTTAGGTTCAAAAATAGTATCTCAGACTCTCTCTGTTCACCATGCATCATCCTCGTGGTGTCATTTATCTCTTGGTCTACGTTGACGACATCATCATCACCGGGCCCCACCATGACATGTTCGGTTTTCACTTAAGGATCTTAGGGCTCTGTCATATTTTCTTGGAGTAGAAGTTCTGCCACACGCCCAAGGTATCATACTCAGTCAACATAAATACATTAGTGATTTACTAGCTTGTGCCAACATGATTGAGGCCAAGCCAGTTCCTACACCCATGGCTCCTCAACCTCCTCTCTCGGCTCACCAGGGAACTCCCTTGGCAGATCCTTCTGAATTTCGAGCTCTTGTGGGTAGCTTGCAGTATTTGTCCTTGACACGGATTGATGTTTCCTTCGCCATTAATCGACTCTCTCAATTCATGCACAAGCCTACAGAAGATCATTGGTTAGCTCTCAAGTGTGTGCTCTGATATCTAGTTGGGACAGCCTCACATGGTCTTCTCATTCGCAGAGACTCCCCCCTCACACTTCATGCTTTTACAGACGCTAATTGGGCACGTGATACTGACACATATTTCTCTACCACCGGTTACATTGTTTACTTGGGCAGAAATGCTATCTCTTGGAGTGCCCGAAAACAGAGGACGTTAGCCCGATCATCCACAGAAGCAGAATATAGGGTTATGGCTGCCACCACTGCTGAACTTATTTGGCTCCAAAATCTTCTTCATGAGCTCGTTTGTCCGCAAGTTTCCTCTCAGGTGATTTACTGTGACAATTTAGGTGTCACTTATGTTGCAGCCAACCCACGATTCCATTCGCGTATGAAACACCTTGATCTTGATTATCATTTTGTGCGTGAACTTGTTCAAAACAACAAACTACTTGTTTCCTTCATATCCAGTAATGATCAACTTTCAGACATCCTCACAAAGCCACTTCTTCGGGCACGATTTCAAGCTTTAATGGTAAAGATTGGTCTCACTCAACGGTCGTCCATCTTGAGGGGGCATGTTAAGGAATTAGACTCTATTAAGGAATTAGACTCCTAATCATTGTGTATATTTAGTTTTCTTATTTTTTGGTTTCCTAATTGTATTTGATTTTCTAATTGTCTAAAGTAGAATATGGTTAGGATTAGGATTCTCTTGCTTAATCTCCAAGCAACTCTTGTATATATATACTCTATTGTGAATACAATTCAACAAGGCTTTTAAGTTCCAAAGTATTTGTCTTCTATTGTTTACAATAACCTTCATAAACAATTGACGAATCCTCTCTTTACGTTTCACTATTTTCTCTACACTTCATGTTTTATCCAATCTTTAATTATTATATACATATTTCAGCACCACATTAATAAGAGTCAAAATAAAACAATTTATGTATGAAATAAATAATTGTCTCAAGTCGAGCGATTAAATACATTGTTCATATTAATAATACTACTGACGCTAAATACATGTAATATTCTCAATGATGAACCAATCCAGTAAGCTCACTTACTTATAGCACCCGTAGTGATGACTTGGAAGACTATTCCTCATTATATCGAGAGAAACTTTAGTTATCAAATACGTTGGTCGTAATTATTAATGCACAATATTAATAATTACTATCTTACCGATAATGTTTATAAACATATATATAATAAAATTCTCACAAATAATAGAATTTTCAATCATCATTTTATAATATTCTCACAAATAATAGTATTCTCAATTATCATTTTATAATATACTCCCTCCGTCTCGCTAGTAATTGCACAGTTACTGTTTATGCGTGAATTAAGGAAAAAATAATGGAGAAAATGTTGTGAGTATGAAAAGTGAGGTTGGAGAGAGAAAGTGGAGTAGAAAATAGTGATTTGATTGGTGTTGTGAGTATAAAAGTAAAGTAGGAGAGAGAATTAGTGGATGGAATAGTAAAGATTATTTGCCATTTTAGGAAATTTGTAATGAGATGCACAATGAGGAAAGTGTGCAATTTGTAGCGGGACGGAGGGAGTAGTAATTTATGTTCAATATAATTTATTATTTAAATTAAACGAGCAAAAAAAACTAAAATTAAATAATAAATACTGACATCAAAATAAATAATACTCCCTCCGTCCCAGCCCAATTGATACTTATTTCCTTTTTGGTCCGTTCCAGCCCAATTGATACTGTCCAAAATGGAAGGAAATCTTTACTATATTCCCCACTCATTCTCTCTCCTATTTCACTTTTACACTCACAACATTCTCTCTCCTAACTATTCCTCCCACTCATTCTCTCTTCTATTTAATTTTTCATACTCACAATATTTTCTTTCACTTTTTCTCTCTCTTACTTTTCCTTAATCTGTGTGCCCAAAATTTTAGTATCAGTTCGACTGGGACGGAGGGAGTATAAAATATGTCTTGACACATTGTGCACACAATTTCAGAGTCCGTTTAATTTATGACATTTAACCCATGAAGGAGGGATTAGACTATCCCCATCAGTGACCCCGACCCAACTCAACCTCAAATAAAATATTAATTTCTCTCACTTTCATATACACACTCCCAACCTTATATAATTTATACTCCCATCAGTGACCCCGACCCAATCGAACCCAACCCAACCTTTTAAAAATAAAATATTTATTTTTTCTTTACTTCAACTTACCTAAAATACTTATCATTTTATTTTTTAAAATAATGTATTAGTAATAATATTTCTAAAATTACCCGTACAATTATTAAAAATAATTACCTATACAATTAAAAAAATATGAATATTGATATATTTTTTATTTTATTATTTTATATAATTATATAAAATATATTAGTTTTAAATATATATTTATATAAATACATGTCACCCAATCATTGGGTGACATGTGTCCCATTTTTGGTGACCCAACCTAGGTTGGCTGGCTGCTCAGGAACATGGATTTTGATGACTTTTGATAACTTTTTCCTTTTTTTTTTTTTTTTTTTTTTTTTTTGTTTAACCCATGGTGACTCTCTCACAAGAGTCACCAATGAGAGTAGTCTTATAATAGACTTGCTGGTGAAATATGTTACTTGATCTTGTTGTTCTTTTATAGGGTTGATGACTTTCTTTTATTTATCAAGTGACGAAAACTCCTTTTGAATTAGGGATGTAAAAACATACATACAGCACATAGGTGTACTCTATTTGATATCAAAATAAAAAATAAGCTTTTTTTTTTTTTTCAGAGCATCCCCCCCCCCTTATTGAAAGGTTTGAATCATTATCTCTATCTGAAAAGGAAATAGCTATACTGAGACCAAGAAACTTGTACAAATGCCTTATGCTGTTGTACATATGATACCCCCTCCAGGCCTCCATCTCTGAATGTCTTTTATATTTAGGACTTTTTATCAAAAATTCACTCAAAAACATGCTATTTACAAAAAAAAACATTGTAAGTTGTAATTTTACAAAAAACTATTTAGCTAAATATGAATACTCCCTCCGTCCCAGGAAATACTTCACCATTTTAGATTCGACACACAAATTAAGGAAATAAGTGGGAAGAAAAAATGTTGTGAGTGTAATTTGAAAATAGGAGAAAGAATTAGTGGAGGAAATAATAAATTTAAAAAGTGTTGTAAGTGTAATACTGAATTAGGAGAGAGAATGAGTGGAGGAAATAGTTAGTGGGTATAATAGAATATTAATAAAACTTTTCCATTTTAGGAAAGGTGAAGCTTCAAACGGGACGCCATTTTGGGTAAAAGGTGAAGCATTTTCTGGAACGGAGGGAGTATTACTAAAAACTATTTTTGCACACAAAACACACACCCATCTCTCTTTACCCTCTCTATCTTTACCCAACCCAACTCCGGTGACAAGCTTCCCTCCGGCGACCACCTTCCCCACTCCGGCGAGTCCATTGATTCCGGCCAACAACCTTAAGCCGTCCACCGGAACTCTCAAACACCTCGCGGCTCACTTTCGTCCCACTACGCATGATCAAAGCATCACAGAGCGAGATCTTAGTGCAGAGGACTCAGGTTATAGGAGCAATCAACGTTAGCAAAGTCCTTCAACAGATCTAGACCGGCTTCGCCAAGCTTTTCTGCGACGAGGACGGTAGGTTTGGCGTCCATGGCAAAAACGACGAAGACGCGAGAATTTCGGTTTCGGCGGGGGAGGGAGACGACGATTGTGGAGGGGAGCTTCCATGAGAGAGAGGCTTTGTTGAGCGACATCGTACAAGGGAGTCTCGAAGCTAAAGCCGAAGCCGCCATTGTTATTAAGCTCGGGTTTGTTTGGGAAATGTTTTCTGCCAAAGTGCGCCCTTATGGAAAGAGGGTTAGAAAGTCTGGATTTTATAGTGGAGATTAGAGAAAACAGAGTCCAGATTACACGCACCTAGAAATTAGATTAGTGTATCATTAATTTTATTTACATTTTGCCACCATAGACTTTGTAAACTCACATCTTGCACCTTGATGTTATGACTAGATTGTTTAGAGATCGCTTAATTTTGGAAATATCACATATTAAGATGCGTGGGTGAGGTTTGTGGATAAGAATGAATAATTATAACACTTATTAGTTTCTATGATTCTATCTATATTCTCCCTCCCTCTGTTTGTTCGTGAGTGATTAGATAGTGATTAGAGAGTGGAGCATGGGGAAAAGTTGTTTATCATGTTTATCATTTGTTTATCAGTTGTTTATCATGTTTATCAGTTGTTTATCATGTTTATCAGTTGTTTATCAGTTGTTTATCATGTTTATCAGTTGTTTTATCAGTTGTTTATCATGTTTGTCAGTTGTTTATCATGTTTATCAGTTATTTATCATGTTTATCATTTGTTTATCAGTTGTTTATCATTTGTTTATCATTTGTTTATCAGTTGTTTATCATGTTTATCAGTTGTTTATCATGTTTATCAGTTGTTTATCATTTGTTTATCATGTTTATTATTTGTTTATCAGTTGTTTATCAGTTGTTTATCATGTTTATCATTTGTTTATCAGTTGTTTATCAGTTGTTTATCATGTTTATCAGTTGTTTATCAGTTGTTTATCATGTTTATCAGTTATTTATCAGTTGTTTATCAGTTGTTTATCATGTTTATCAGTTGTTTATCATGTTTATCAGTTGTTTATCATGTTTATCAGTTGTTTATCAGTTATTTATCAGAATGAAGATTACTAGATATGAATTTCTCTCGTTAGGGATTTTAATTTGATTCAGTTTGGTCACTGGAATGTGAGAATTGGATGGAATTGGAGAGTCAATTCGTAATGCATGCACCTTGAATCAGTAAAATTTAAGTTGTTAATGATGAAGATTAAGCATTTCGAATTAAAGCTTTGTTGAAGTAGTTTGTGATCATGCAAAATATTTCTCGAACCGAAGAATGATTGTTTTACATTTTATGTTTATTTATGTTCTTTTTCATTTTCTTTCTTTTTTTTTTTTAAGAAAATAGTGCTTTCAATTTACAAAAGTAGTTTTTTTGTAATTTTTATAGAAGTTTTTTGTAATTTCCATCTAGTGTGTATTTTTTTGTAATTTCCATCTTTTAAAATGAGTTTTTTGTAAATGCCTCTTATTTTTAAGATTAAAGTACATTGTGAAATTATTAAAATTAAAGACAGATTATAAATATTCTAATTATTCACATCTACACTTTCAGTTTTGCAAATATATTTTGAAATGTGAAAAAAAATTGGTATCTTTTAGGGATAATGTTTTTTAGAAATAGATATTTATTATAGAATTATAATTTGCTTGACATTAGGCTATGTTTGTTTTTAAGTAAAGTAGTTACGAAAAATAATTTCTGAAAAATGAAAAATATTTTCTGAAAATTTGAAATGTTTTTTTGGAAAATGAAAACAATTTTTTTCATATGTTTGATAAATCTTAGGAAAATATTTAGTAGTTGATAACTTTGTGAATACGCTTCCGAATAATAAGATTTTAGAAATAATGGATCTATAAATTAAGTACGAATAACAAAAATTGATTTTTTTTTTTAAGGCAGTGATGGGCGGGGTGGGTAAGCTGGGGTGGGAGATCTACAAGTTAAGTATAAATAACAATAATATTTTTTAAATGGTGTGGGGGGGGGCAGAGGGTGTTGTGGGGTTTGTTGCAGGGTAGGGTAGGGGTGAGGTAGGGGAGGGATTTGGGTGGGGTAAGGTAGGGTAGGGTAGGGATGTGGGGGTTGGTTGGTAGGGGTAGGGTGAGGAAGGGGTATGGGTTTTTGGTTTGAAGCGGGGGTAGAATGGGGGTGTGGTGGTGTGGTAGGGGTGGGTAGGGTGTTTTAGGAGGTTTTGGTTTGGTAGGGTGGGGTGGGTGAGTTTAGGGGGTGGAGAAAAGTGAGTAGGATAAGGGGGTTAAGAAACAATTTTCGAAAAATGAAAAGCGGAGAATGTATAATTGACTTTATTTTTCTAATGTTACAAAATATTAGAAAATGAGAAAAACATTTTCCATATTGTAATCAAACATCAAAAAATGATTAAAACATTTTCTGCGAGCTATTTTACATATAACAATTCGAGTCTTTTGAAGGATGTATAATATATATATATATACCCTTAATATTTTAGCTAATAACATTTATTTTTTAGTGACCAGTTTAAGTAATTTTTATTAATAATTTATGTCAATTAAGATATTTCAGTAAAAAATTACAATTGTTATTGATACTATTTATAATAATATAATAAGGCCAAAATGTAAAATTAGTATCCAAACTATAGGGTAATTTTGAATTAGATACCTAAACTAGTTTTGTTGCATAAAATAAAATGTAACTTTATTATTTTTTAGTTGCAACGACATCCATTTTTTCAGTTAAAATGAAAATGTTGTCGGCATGTGATCCAATTTTCAAAGGATAAAATAGAAAAATCGAATGCAAAATATCCTCACTCTTCTTCATCTTTTTCCTTCTTTCCCAAACTGCATGTCACATTTAAAAAACAGGTATAATTAGATGACCAGAATAGTAGTTTTGTCCTCAAAGTTACCTTATAGTGTGGGTACTATTTTTGTAGTTTTGTCTTTTAATAATTTATCAATTATAAATTTTAGAGTGTAATTAGAATACTTATTTCTAATTTTTATTAAATTAAATATCAAATATAGAATGATACTATTTTTTTGTAGAAATTTGAAATCGTTCCTGCCTTGGAGCTCCTACTGTGCTCACGTCTCCCTGTTAGTGTTAGTAGGGACAACCATGATTAAATTAGTATAATTTGTTGGAACAAAAAGATCCATTAAACATGAACCGTCTCATAACTAGATTAAGAAGAGAAGAAGATGAAGACGGAAGCATGTACCTTGTGATTCCATGATTATATTCTTAGTCTTTTTCTTGAGTAGAAGGAGGAAGTATGAAGATAGTCTTCAAAGTAGGGAAGAGTAGATCTTCTAAATGATGAGTGTCCTTATTCTCTTTAGTCTTCAAGTACTTAGGAAGATTTTGAAATGAATGAAATGTAAAATTAGTAGTTTCATAGGTTGATGGAAAGGCCTTTATAAAGGAATCCAAGGGGCACTTCATTTAGGGACTACACCTATTGATATATAAGATATTATCATTATGTCCATCATTTAATGGTAGTCTTATATTATGAAATTTTACATATTATATTATATCCTATACTTTATATTAAACATTATAATATTGATCACTATTTTATTAAGTACTTTCACTAATAATACATGTTATACAATCCATGTTCTAACAATCTCCCACTTGAATTATAATAACATATATTTATACTTAATAAAATCCTTCAATCATATTTATAACATAAATGACAATCCTTATGTGCACTTTGTTGTCATTCGAAACCAATCCCGTCCATTAGTCATATAAGTATAAGGACTAAAGGGGCAGTCGTTGTAATTGATTCGCAACTAAACCCACATTAATCACATATATATATATCCAACTAAATGACATAGATTAAGTATAGATATGTAGCATGGAATATTAATGAATATATATGAAGAATGCATACTCCATCCGTCTCGGCCGAAAAGCCACAAAACTAGCCATGCACGCAAAATAAGAAATGTGATGTAGGAAAGAGAAAAAGTTTAAATGTTGTGAGTATGAAAAATTAAATAGGAGAGAAAATGAGTGGGAGGTGATGTAAGAAAGAGAATGTTGTGAGTGTAAAAGTAAAGTAGGAGAGAGAATGAGTAGGTGGAAAAGTAATAAAAACTTTCATTTTTGGGAAAGTGCCTTTTTAAATGGGACGCCAAAAATAGAAATTTGTGGCTTTTCGGCCGGGACGGAGGGAGTATATATATTCTCCAACTAGTCCTACTTAACCAAATGAGATCAATATAAATAAAAACAACACAAAGAAATAAAAAACAACACAAACTCCCACTGATTTAAGCATTATCAAAAGTCGTTTCACCCATATGAGCAGTATGCTCGTGAAATATCAAAAGAGATTACGCTTTATAAAATGAATCCAATAACATGGAGTTTGATCCTATAAGTTGTATATCTATTTGTTCATTTTATACTTATTTCTCTTCAACAAGAGACATAACCATATGATGTCTTTCTACATCTTTGCATCCAGTAAAACAGAATCGGAATACTTAATGATCTCAAAATGATCTGATTTTCTATACATAAGCATGTAGATTAATGTTTTATAGGTACTTCATCATTTTTTTGGATGTGACTTAATGTTCTTCTTTTCCTAATTGCTTTGGTATTGACCAAGCATCCCAATAATAAATGCAAGGTTTGTACGAGTACAGACTTGCGCATACATTAAGCTTCCTACTACCGGTGCATAAGGGATATTTTCCATATATTTGGATTTAATTTTAGGACATTACTTTAAACTGAATTTATCTCCCTTAGAGACAGGGGTGTCATGTGGTTTACAATTTGCATGCTAAATCTTTGTAATACCTTCTTTATATAACTCTTTTGCGATAATCCTAAAACATCTCGTGAACGATCACGGTGAATTTGGATTCCTAATACAAAAGAAGCCTCACCAAGATCTTTCATCTCAAATTTGTTTGAGAGAATTTTTTTAGTTTCCTTAAGAAGTTCCTTATCATTACTAGCAAGTAAAATGTTATCCACATATAAGACAAAAATATAAATTTACTCCCACTGAACTTATGGTACACACAATCTTCACCAAGATTTATTTCAAAATCAAATGAAAGAATAACTTGATTAAATTTTAAGTACCATTGACGAGATGCTTGCTTAAGCCTATAAATGGATTTCTTAAGTTTACAAACTAGTTGACTAGTTTGATCTGAATTAGTCACCATTTCTGATTTCTTCATATAGATAGTTTCTTCAATGTCGCCATTGAGAAAAGCTGTCTTAACATTCATTTGATGAAGCTCAAGATCATAATGTGCCACTAATGCCATAATGATCATAAAATAGTTTTTAGAAGATACCGGAAAAAAATGTTTCTTTATAATCAATGTCTTCCTTTTTGAGTAAATCTATTAGCAACAAAACATGCCTTATATCTTTCCATATTACCTTGCTAATCCCTTTTGGTTTTAAATATCAATTTATAACCAATAGGTTTTACACCTTTAGGTAATGGGACAAGATCCCAAATGTCATTGTCTTTCATTGATTTTAACTCCTTATTAATGGCATTGATCCACTTATGAGAATTAGGACTATTAATGGCTTCATTGAAGGTGATTAGATCATCTTCCACTAAACCTAAGGTTTCCTCATTCTCCGTAAGATATAAATATTCGGAATAGCACTTCTTCTTTCTCTAGTAGATCTCCTTAAGGGCACCGATTCATCCTTATTTTGAGGTTGTTGAATTTCATTATGTCCAACATTTTCATGTTGTCCGTTATTTATGGGAGTCTCTATATTATTTTGAATTGTATGTTCTTTGTTGAATTTCAGGTACAATTACTTGATTTCCAACAGGAACTAAAGTTTGAAGAATAAAGAGTGGTTCCTCTAACTCTTCAAATTCAAAATCATCACTATTTCTCCCACTAAATTCAACATCCTCAAGGAACCTAACATTGCCAGTCTAAAAAATGTTCTAGTTTTCGGGTCATAAAATTTATATCCCCTAGATCTCTCGACATACCCTACAAAATAGCTACTAATAGTATTAGGGTCCAGTTTGCCCTCATTAGGCCTATAAGGTCTAGCTTCTGCTGGACACCCCATACATGAAGATGATTTAAGGACGGTTTCTTATTTGTCCATAACTCATAAGGGGTTTTGTCGGTAGCTTTTGAAGGTGTTCTATTGAGAATATAAGCTGCGGTTTTTAATGCTTCGCCCATAATGAGTGAGGTAAAAAAGTACAAGAAAACATACTTCTTACCATATCCTTAAGGATTCTATTATGTCTCTCCACTATACTATGCTGGGTTTGCCCGACATGGTGTAGTGAGGGACAATCTTACACTCTTCAAAATAGCGAGTATAAAGGACCTGGACGTTATTCACCCAATACGTTATACCGTCCGTAGTTTTCACTACCATGATCGGATTTAACGTTCTTAATAGTCTTTCTTATGCCTTAAAAGACTTGAAAACGTCCAGTGATTGAAACTTTACATGCAGAAAATAATGTATCCATAACTGAAATTACCCGGATCCGAGAGGCAGCGCAATCGCGTCCCGGCATCTAGCAATTTCGCTTTCGTGTGTTGGAGGAGGTGCCTCGCTGTGTTTTTGCTTGTAGAGTCGCCACACCGTTTTGATTAAGCCCAAAACATTGAGAAAAGACATCAGTTTAAAAATAAATTATTTTTGTGTGATGAGATTTTTGAGTTTGGAGGTCAGGTTACTCCTCGGGAAGAGAATATTAGAATATTAGAGCTCACCCGAGTCGCCTCGTAAAAACAAGTCTTTTGATACCCCTTCTTTCTTTAAATGTTGTGTGTGTATGTGCTTTTAAAAATGCATGCTGTGTCGGATGTCTACATTGTACACTGCTTATTGAAATGTATTGAAATAGTGTAGGAAGGAAGCCTTACCAATGTTGGTTCGTGTCTGTCTTCCGCGGGGGAATAGTGTTTGAGGATGGAATAGTGTTCCGGGACGGACCGGGATTGCTTCGGGATGTGCCGGTTGTCTGCGGACAGAGCTTCGGCGTGCCTCGGGATTGTCGGGTGTGCACTCGGGCAGAGGTTCGGCGTGCGTTGGGATCGCAGGAATTGTCGGCGGGATTCGGGCAGAGGTTCGGCGTGCTTCGAGATCGTCGACTGGATTCGGGCAGAGTTTCGGCGTGCGTCTGAGTTGCCGGTTTGACTAGGAAAGAGCCGGGACGCCTCGGAAAAGACTAGGCAAGGCCTCGGAGTACCTCGAAAGTGCCTCGGGGTAGCGCGGGAGCGTCTCGAGAGCGCTCAAAAAGGCTTCGGAGCACCACAAGGAAGCTCGAAAGGCCTCGGAAAAATCCGAAAGGGGCCGGGAGTGCCTCGTAAGGACTTAGAGGGGAAGCCAGAAGGCCTAGGGAGAAAGTAGAAGAGGATGGTGTCTGAAATGAGGGAGGGGGAGCCCTCTATTTATAGTTGAGAAAAATCTGCAACAAGGTCCGTACGGACCTCCTAGGTAAACCAAAATTGCAGTTTTCCAAGATTTAGGGGAATCTCGTGGACTTTAATGGGATTTAGTAATTATGAGATTTGGTAGCAAGAAGGTCCGTACGGACCTTTTAGCATGCAAAGAGGTCCGTACGGACCTTCCCCGTTTTTCCAATTTTTGCATAATTCCTAAAAAGTCCTTTTATGCTTTTTTGTCCCAGAAAGGCCTCCCCTTGGTTTGGTTGGTGGTTTTTTGGGCCTTTGATGGTTTTTGAAGGGTTTGGAGGATTTTTTTAGGGTTTCGGGTGTTCGAGGCTGCGTTTGAGTGAGTCTGCGGTGTTTCCCGGGTGCTTAGAAGAGGGGGATCCAGATTGGGGTACTTACAGAAGCCCCTCGACAACGTCACTTACGGAGGAAGTGGGGTCGTCGATAAGATAAGGGTCCTGATCTGGATCACGTGAGGACGTGGCGGTGTCCTTAGGTGTGTGACCGTTTAGGTCAGTTGGCTGGACCCTGTGATAGGATTCCTACGTATCCCTGGCGGGAATCAAGCGTGATCGTAGTTCGGGTGTGTGGGGAAGTAGACGTGTTGGTGTCCTGTGCGTGACAGTTTAGTTCGGTGGTGAGGACGTGGTGGCATCCTAGGTGACCGTATAGGTCGGTGGTAAGGACGTGGTGGCGTCCTGGGTGACCGTATAGGTCGGTTGTGAGGACGTGGTGGCATCCTGGGTGACCGTATAGGTCGGTTGTGAGGACGTGGTGGCGTCCTGGGTGACCGTATAGGTCGGTTGTGAGGACGTGGTGGCATCCTGGGTGACCGTATAGGTCGGTTGTGAGGACGTGGTGGCGTCCTGGGTGACCGTATAGGTCGGTTGTGAGGACGTGGTGACGTCCTGGGTGACCGTATAGGTCGGTTGTGAGGACGTGGTGGCGTCCTGGGTGACCGTATAGGTCGGTTGTGAGGACGTGGTGGCGTCCTGGGTGACCGTATAGGTCGATTGGCTGGACCCTGTGATAGGATTCCTACGTATCCCTGGCGGGAATCAAGCCTGATCGTAGTTCGCTGTCGTGACGTTGTGAGTGTAGGCGGGCGTGGTTGTGCCCTGGAGTGATGTGACCGCTGAGGTCGATTGTGAGGATGTGGTGGCGTCCTGAAACGGAAATTTTACAGTTTTCTGAACCAGGTAATTTAAAGCCTTCCGAGCTGGAGATAATGATTTGGGAGGTTTATACAGTCTTCCGGACCGAGTGGTTAAAAGCCTTCCGGGATGGAGATAGATGGGGGCATGTTATGCCTTGTGATTTGTGGTCGCGTCGTGCGTGAGGATGTGTTGTGTCCTCTGCTGTGGGTTTTGGTTTAGGAGTATGAACCTGGTGCTTGAGACTTAGTTCAGGAGTATGAACCTAAGTTGGAGCTTAGTTCATGAGTATGAACCTGGTGCTTGAGACTTAGTTCAGGAGTATGAACCTGGTGAGGCATTGTGTGAGGCGTGATTGCCTTGTACTTTGATTATGAGAGGCGTGATTGCCTCGTGTTTTGATTGTGAGAGGCGTGATGGCCTCGTGTTTTGATTGTGAGAGGCGTGATGGCCTCGTGCTTTGATCGTGAGAGGCGTGATGGCCTCGTGCTTTGTCCGCTGGGGAAATGTTGGACTTACGATGACTATCGGTGTTCGTCTGCTGGGGACGCGTAGTCTCGTATGGGCTTTGTCCGCTGAGAAGGTGATTTCGGGCTTACTTTGATGGCCGGCGTTTGTTTCACCGTTTTATGTTTTGGGGGCATTTTGTGCCTTGGGACTCGTGTTTGGAGGCATTTGTGCCTCTTGTGTTTGTTTTACCGTTTAGTGGGCAAGGTTCGGGCTTACGATGACTGCCGGTGTTTGTGTTGCCATTTAGTGGGTGAAATCCGGGCTTACGATGATGGCCGGGGTTGGTTTTGTTGGGTTAAGGACCAAACTGCATTGAATCTGCTGAAATGGGCATTTGGACAGCCAGGGGCAAAGATTATAAGGGCAAAGAAGTAATTTGGCCTTAAAATGCAAAGAGGTCCATACGGACCTGTTATGTGTGCAAAGAGGTCCGTACGGACCTTCGTGCAATTTCAAATTCTCAGAATTTGATCAGTTCCAGAAACGAGGCATTTCCCCATTTTCTTCTTCCAGTTTCGTGAGCAACCGAGAGAGAGGGAGAGAAAACCTCCATTTTGATCCAAATTCTCCAAGTAAATCCTCCGCATTTAGCTTGAATTGCTTGTCATGGCGGAAAGAGCAAGGAGAGGTCGTCGTCAACGGGGCCAAGAGGCGATTGAGCAAAGGGCGTACCTTCAAAGGAATTGCACTTCCTTTGTGCCTTCGTCGAGGAATCCAGATGTGTTGTATCCGGATTCGGAGGTAATGCGAGATAGAGCCGTCGGAGAGGTGAGAAATCAATTTTGTCTTGATTCTTGCTCGACTCATTGTATGCTAAAACTAGGTTTTAATTCTTCGCATATTTGAGGCTTTTTGTTGTTGCCATGCTTTTTGTGAAATTCGTGATGAATTGTTGAAATTGAGCATGTGAGAATTATGGGTATGTGATTTTTGTGCAAAAATGTGGGGATTAGCTCTTATTTGTGAAAATAAAGTCCCTCTCCTTGAAATGCATGCTTTGGTGTTTTGTACCTTATGTTACTTCTGTGTATGTACATTGTGAAAAATTGCCGTGTAGGGACAGACTTTTGTAAAAAAAAAAGTGTGACATGTGCCGTGTTTTGTGACGGGTTTTGTCTTGAAAGTGTGTGTCGTGTAGGGACGGACTTTTCGAAAATGTGTAGTGTGTACCGTGTTTTTGTGACGGGCTCTGTGGGAAGTTTATGTGCAGTGTGTGCCGTGTTTTGTGATGGGTTTTTTGAAAATGTGTCGTGTAGGGCTTAATCCCTCTGTTGAGAAAATTTGTACAGTGTGTGCCGGGTTTTGTGACGGACTGCATGGGAAAAATTATGTGCAATGTGTGCCGTATTTTGTGACGGGTTACATGTGAAATTTATGTGCAATGTGTGCCGTGTTTTGTGACGGATTTTTTTTTTGTTTCGCCGTGTTAGGACGGACTTTTTATGCTTTGCCGTGTTGGGACGGACTTTTATTCTTTGGTTTCCTTTTGATATTTTGCATTAAGTACTGTGACTGACGTACCTTTGCTGTGTTTACCTGCAGGACGAGGGGCTTTTGTCTGGGAAAGCCAAGAAGATGAAGTCTCGGGGGTCGCTCGAGGCTGTATTTGAGTTGTGGCAGCACTTGCCAGATATTTTCCGGGAGGGTAGACCGAGTCCTAGGAGGCTGGTCTTTGCTTCTGGTTTGGGCGTGTTCGTGGTGAACCTGGCCGGGATTTCAGAGATGAGGAAGAACAAGAGCATCTTCCTGGCCTTGTCTGAGTATTGGTGGGACACCACGCACACCTTCCATTTGAGCTGGGGAGAGGTGACGGTGACTCCTACCAACTTTGCAGCTATCACCGGGCTTTCCTTCAAAGGAGGGCCAGTGAGGTGGAGAGACAGTATGTCCGATGGGACGTTGGCTGAGCTGCTGGGCTTCGCGCCTTTTCCTCGCAGGGGCCTGGGCATGTTATATGGCGATGTTGAGGCACAGATCACGACCAACATCGGGGCCTATCGTCGGGGTACCAGCTTGGTGACGGCGGAGCAGCTGGCGCGCTCTTTCTTGTGGTTCGCTCTCTCCGAGACTTTGTTCTCGAATCACGCTACCTCGGCTCCTTTTCCTCTGCTGGAGAGTTTGGTGAATTTGGAGAGGGTTGGTGAGATAGCTTGGGGCGAGGCGGGCACGGCCGAGCTTTATTTTTCTTTGGACCGGTTTAGCCGAGGCGTGGCCAGCTCTCTGGGATGCTTCGATTTTGCTTTGGAGGTATGAGTTTATTGCTGTTTTTGATTTAGCAGTTTGTCATTTCTCCACTTTCTTTTGCACTGAGCCTTTTCTGCTTTTGTTGCAGGTGTGGTTTTATGAGATCTTCCTGTGCTTTCCGTGGGATCGAGATGCTGAGGCCTATCCTGCTATGCTGGGTTGGGCTTGTCCATTGAGGAGGAGGAGGACGAATAGGGGGAAGCTCACCATCACCTATCGGGATGTGCAGGAGTACCTGGAGAAGGATAGCTCGGCGGAGTTTGAGTTGTATCCCTGGGCTCGGTATGGAGAAGACGAGCTTGAGGGTGGTCCCGTGGTGACGGCGCAGAGGAAGATGTTGTGGGGCTTGACTTGTGATGTCATGTACTTGGGGGAGAGGGTCTTCTGGCAGCATGGCCCGGGTGTGCCCCCTATGGCTCCGAGGGATCCGCCTTTTGGGATGATGAATCCCCGTGACATGGATGTGATAGAGTACGAGAGGTACATGGGCGGCGTGAGTGCCGATGAGTTTATTTTGCTTGAGGAGTACGGGTCCTTCGTTAGGAGGAAGCTGAGGACGCCACAGGTGTTGGCGAGAGAGGCGGGATGGTCCACCTCGTCCCTCCACGATGTTACAGTGCACAGGCCGGACTTTACATATGTACGGGGCGACTCGTCGAGGCGGAGGGTGTCGGTACCTGTGCCTGAGCTGGCTCCTGCTGCCTATCGGATTGACCCGGATGCGCCGGTGAGTGTGCTTACTCTTTTCCATTTTGGCATCTTTTCTGTATTTTTCTCTTTTGCTGAGTATGACTGTATCTCTTTTGCTGAGCGTTTCTTTGGCTGTTTGCTTGTGCAGGTCTCGGGGAGATCCTTTGACACGTTGACCCGCCGTTACGTGGCGATGCGGTCTTTTGTGAAGAAGATGGCGGGGAAGCTGTCTTGCCTGTTTTTGCGGCGTGTGCCGGCGTACGAGCTGATGCCTTCGAGGCATTCTGTGGATGTTCCTCCGTCGAGAGCTGAGCCAGAGCCGCATCAGGAGGGACCCGTTCGGGGGCGTCATAGTATGGATGCAGGGACGTCTTCGGGGGTCCGGCGGCAACCAATTTTTCACCAGTTCTTGCCGGCGCAGGATTCTCAGGGAGCGGGTTCGTCGGAGCCTTCCTTCTTTGATCCTTTTACAGGGCTCGATCCTGGGGCTTACCTCGAGTACTTGCCCCAGGAGGGGGTTCAGTATTCGGATGACGAGGGCGTGACTGGCGAGTTCAGTGATATGCCCGACTTCACGTTTGATGAGGTTGATGATGAGGAGTCGGAGTAGGGCTCATTTTCTTTCCCTTTTTCCATTTTTTTATTTTTTTTGTTTAGCAACAGACATTTTGAGTACCTGTAATAAAACACTTGTATTTGCACAGCAAAGTATTTTATTTTAAGATGTAATGTCGTATTTTGTGATTCCCGGGGATTGTCCTAGGAATTGTTGCTAATTTATTATTTGTGCATGCCAAGTGAGCTGGGAGCGCGTTTGTGGGTAGTGTATGCTTGCCGGGAATGGCTTTAGCCAGAATTTGGACAGTTTGGAGCAAGGTCCTGCTGGGAACAGTGGCTATTGTACTATTTGCTGAAAATGTGGGACCATGTTGCAAGAAGGTTCGTACGGACCACTTAGGCATGCAAAAAGGTCCGTACGGATCTCCTTTGCTTTTGGGGAGAGGATAAGCTTTTTCAGGATGTATGAACTTTCCCCACTTCCCATTTGCAGTCATTTCGAGCTTTCTTCCCCATTTTCTCTAGGAACCTCCATTTTTGTCATGGATTCTTTGTATGTTCCACGAGTTTTGCCGAGGCTTTCGAAGGAGAGGGAAGCATACTTCCTTGAGCGGATGAAAATGTGGATGCGACACCGTATGAGGCATCAGAGGCGGGCTTTCGAGGTGAGGTTTCGACTCTGCTCGGTTTGGTCCCTTAAGGAGTTGGTTCCTGATTGGGAATTGTTGCGGGCTGCCGCGAAGTTCTGGGACGTTAGGAGGCATGTGTATAGCTTCTCCTACAATGAAGTGGCGCCCACTTTCGAGGATTTTTGGGCTTTGATTGGAGGGCCGGAGGTGGAGGCCATCTCGCTTCCTTTGATTGGCGGTGCTGCCGTTAGTGTGAAGCTTGCATGCTTTCTTCGAGCTTCGTTGGAAGAAGTGCAGGGTATGACCTTTGATTCGGGTCACATTGACATTTCTGCGCTGCTGAAGCAGTTTATGAGTGATGACGAGAGTGACGTCTCGTGGGATGCATTTGCCTTGTGCGTGATAGCGACACTTTTCATGGTCAGCTCCCTCGGGGTTTGTGATGGCGCTTTGTTGGATGTGGTTGGGCACTGCAGAGCCGGAGAGGATATTGTTCCGTTGGTGCTGGGGGAGACCCTTCACGGCATTAATCGTCTGGCGACTAGAGATAGGTTCATGAGAGGGGGAAGCCCCGCTTTGCTCACTTTGTGGCTGCGAGAGAGACTTCAGGCTATGCCCGAGGCTCCGACGTCGTTTAGCCCGTGGTCGTTTGCTCGGCGACCTCTTATATTGGATATGAATCAGTCCGCCTGGGAGAGATGGACGGCACAGCTTGGTACGCATCAGATCCGCTGGTGGGTTCCGCACTGGGGGATTGAGACTAGGAGGGCCTTTCAGGAAGGGTCCTATGTTGTCAGAGTTCCAGGTTTATCTTGGTCCTCCTTCTACATTCCGTCACTTGTTTCCCGGCAGTTCGGGATGAGGCAGGAGCCTTTGTTGGGCTGGGATGACCTTGCCACTGCGGAGGTAGCTCCTCTCTGTATGGCAGCTCCGGGTGCTCTTTTGTATTTTCTGAGGGTATGGAGGTATTTTGCTTTTCCTCCTGTTGTGCTCCTTCGACGTCAGGAGAGTGTTGGATTGACTACCGTGTACCTGGATTGGTACGAGCAGTGCGTTGGGCAGTCCCAAGTGATTTTGGGGAGCAGGCGTGAAGCGATTCTGGGGCCCGATTGTCGTCGCAGCTATTGCCTTAGGAGTGCCGAAGCCTGGTTTGACCCTCAGGATGTTACGGGAGACACTTTGCTTGACTTCGAGACTAGAGTTAACCGAGTGATGGAGAGAGGTCCTCTTTTGCAGACTCGCAGGGAGGAGATCCGAGCCAAAGCACGGGCGAATGAAGCCCTGCAAGCTACTGGATTGTTTGACTCTACGGGGAGGACCCCTAATCTCGGACTGAGAGATGCAGAGCTGGCTCGCGTGGAGCGAAAGAAGACTCGCCGGGGACGAGGAAAGAAAGGGAAGAATGGCGAGGGGACAAGCGCAGATGGCGCGGAATGACCTCCTAGGTATCCATTCATTGCATTACAAACAAATTATTTGTTAAATGTATTAAGCTGTCTTTTAGCATGTTGTGAACTTGAGAGTAGACCATGCTTGAACTCATCAAGAAATGTTGTAATCGTTAGTGATTTGTGATTTACTTTTAAAGCTTTGTCGAGACGCAAGATCTCTTGTTCGCCTTTTGTTTCTTTTGTGAGCCCTGATGGCGTCCATCTTTGAAATTTTCTGTTGCATTTGCGGACTGAAGCAGCCTGGGCCTTGACGGCAATCTCTTTTCGCCTGGGTTTTGTATTTGTACGGGAGGTTGGGTGCTCCCTTGACAAATTGTTTTGACGGTCTTTTTCGTGGCTTCCTTGGCTCTTGTTTGTTGGCGTGGGGCTCTTGACCTCATTTTTGTAGCTTCTGCTTTGAGCTTATTTTTTTTCGAGAGCCCTTGCTCGAGCTCTTTTTTTTTGAAGCGCGTGAGGGCGAAGACAAGCCCCTGGCTTGGAAGTTGACATGGGTCAGTCGTTTGACGTTGAGTGACCCTTGGATGTCCTTTGATGTTGCCACCGTCGTTTGACTTGGTCAAGGTGATGTTGGGGGCATGCTCTTGGAAAGTGTGTAGTTTGATGGAGATCTTGATTGACATTCAAACTTTTGAATTTTTTGTGTGTTTTTAGACCGGACCAATTAAGGTTGCCTACGTTCCCCCGGACTAGAGGGCTCAGGTCTGCGTAGTTCGACACTACATGGAGTGCCAAGAGATGCACAGTTGTTCTTCTTTAGGCGAAGTATCTGCGAAGTTTGCTTCCGTTGACTGGATTCATGAAGGGATTGCCGTCTAGGTCTGTCAGCTTCCTGGCACCTCTGGAGAAGATCTTTTGAACCACGAAAGGGCCGATCCATGTTGGTTCCCATTTTCCTAGTGGGTTGGTTCGAGTGGGAGGCTTTTCTTTGAGTACCAGATCGCCTTCCCTGATGTCTCGGGACTTGACTTTCTTGTCCAAAGCTCTAGCCATCCTGCTTTGGTAGGCTCGGACGTGTTCCATGGCCTTTAGTCGTCGCTCGTCCAACAGAGCCAGTTCGTCGTGTCCGCTTCGGAGCCATTCGACTTCGTTGATTTCGTTTTCCAGCAACACTCGGAGTGAGGGAATTTCCAGTTCCACGGGTAGTACCGCTTCCATCCCGTATGTCAGGGCGAATGGAGTTTCTCCCGTGGCTGTTCTGACTGATGTTCGGTAGCCCCAAAGTGCAAGGTGTAGCTTCTCGGGCCAATCGCGTCCTCGGGTGGTCATTTTTCGGATGATCCGTTAGAAGGTCTTGTTGGCTGCTTCTACGACACCGTTTGTTTGTGGTCGGTAGGGAGAAGACTTGTGGCATGTGATTTTGAATTTGGCCAGTAGTCTGTCGCATTCTCCTTCGAAGTGGGAGCCGTTGTCTGATATGACCTCATTCGGGATGCCGTATCGGCAGATGATGTTTTCCTTGAGGAAATGTGCCACTTTCTTGGAGGTGAGCACCTTGTAGGACTTGGCTTCGACCCATTTGGTGAAGTATTCGATGGCTACCAAGACGAACTCGTGGCCGTTGCTACCTGGCGGAGCGATTTTCCCGATGACGTCGATTCCCCCTGTGGCGAAGGGCCAGGGCATAGTCATGCAGTAGAGATCGTGAGGAGGTAGATGATTGAGGTTGGAGAACCGTTGACACTTGTCGCAAATTCGGACAAAGTGGATACAGTCTGCCTCCATGGAGATCCAGTAGTAGCCCATCCGAAGAATGATTTGCATCAGGGCTCTGGCGTTCATGTGGGGGCCGCAAGCCCCGTTGTGGACTTCGTTCATGAGCTCACTTGCTTTTTCCTGGCTGATGCAGCGTAGGAGCGGTCCTTGGTAGCGTTTCTTGTATAGCATGTCCCCAAGGATGACAAAGTGAGAGGCGAGGCGTTTTAGGGCCATGATGCTCTTGGCTTTGGCTCCTTCCCTGCGTTGACCTTCCTCGTTCATGAAGGCGGTTTCCCCGTTTTTGAGGTATTGGAAGACCTGGTTGCAATGCTGATGAGGAGGCCTCCGACTTGCGTCTCTTTGGCTCTTCAGTAGTTCTCCAAATTTACTTTGATTAAAACCTTTCTCGGCAGCTTGGGCCCGGTTTTTCTCTCGTTTGACAACATGCTTAAATGCTTGTTTAATGCACTTGTTCAATTAATGTGTCTGCTTCTTTGTTAGATGAATTGTTATTAACTGTTTTGATTAGTTAACTCATCATTCGTTAAAGATGCAATGAAAGGAGATTTTTAGAAAGGTCGGACCTTTTATTGAATGCGTAGAGAAGATACATTGTTGATCATGGACTCACAATCTTTGGGCGTAAAGCCGTCAGATGACTCAAAAGACGTGAATTCCTAGACAAATGACTCGAAGCTAGACTCTAGGAGACGAGGGATTGGACCAGGCTTCATTGCTCTTTGCGGGCTGCAGGCGAAGAGAGGGTGGCAATGGCTTTGGTGGCCATTCTTCAGTTGAGGCAGATCCCGGAGGATAACTTGCCTGTGGTTCGACTTCAAACCAGATCGCGGAGGTTTTTGGTTGCTCCCCTGATGATGTCCCTCTATTAGTGTTGCCGCCAGACCTTGGGGGACCTTGATGATAGAAGTTGCTGAGAGCTACTTCCAGGAGGGCGAAGCATTCGCTGATTCGGAGTTGATTCTTGCTGATGTTGATCATTTTCATAGAATCTGCCTCCCTATCTGGGATCTTTACTTGGACGACATTTACGATGTCTGAATTGAGGGGGCAGTGAAATTACCCGGGATTTCGCGCGGACGCGAAACGCGGTTGTCTTTCGCGGGGTGTTGGTGTCTGAGACCTCGCTTCATGGGAAGGAACAAAATGAGGAGTCGCCACGCGGTTTTTGTATTTTGAGCCCAAACGTTGAGAAACGGCTATTGTGAAAAGGTGTCGTTTTTATTGGTAGCAAAAACTTAGGAAAAGGCTTTTTTGAAAAAGGGGATCATTTTTATTGGCAGCAAAAACGAGTAAAAAGCTTTTTTGTACCAGAGATTGTTAGGTTCGGAGGTCAAGTTACGTTTCGGGTAGAGTATGACGAGATCGCCCGAAACGCCTCGCATGACGAGTCTTTCTACCTTTCTCGAAATCGTGTGTGTGTGTGTGTGTGTTTTGAAATGGGGGCTTGAATGACAAGCTTAATCTTGGTTTGAATGACAAACGTTGATTAGGTGACTTTGTTTGAAAAGACGAGCGTTTGAATGACAAACGTCGGTTTGAGTTTGAAATGAGCGTTTGCGTGGCAAACGTCGACTTTGAGTTTGAAATGAGCGTTTGCGTGGCAAACGTCGACTTTGAGCCATACGAGTCATTGTTAACGATTTTTACGGGAAAAATGCGTATTAAATGATTTTAGGTATCAAATGGCGGCTTTGACTTTGAGTTTGAAGATGAGCATTCGGAGGCCGAACGTCATTTCGCGCGTTTTGAAAGAGAGTTCGACGGACGAACTCCGGTTTTGAACCGGGCATTACATTGTTAACGATTTTTACGGGAAAATGCGTATTAAATGATATGCGATCAACGAATCGGGTTGCGACTGGACTTTGAAAAGTAAATACTATCACAATCCAAACGGATCGGACTTGTAAATGACAGTATTTAAAGCGGTGTCAACGGAATCAAACGATCCGGATTCGTAAATGACGATCAACGAGGCCAAACGGCTCGGAATTGTAAATGACGATCAACGAGGCCAAACGGCTCGGAATTGTAAATGACGATCAACGAGGCCAAACGGCTCGGAATTGTAAAGGACGATCAACGAGGCCAAACGGCTCGGAATTGTAAATGACGATCAACGAGGCCAAACGGCTCGGAATTGTAAATGACATGAAAGTAAACGGAACGGGTCGGAACGCCGTTTTAACTCGTGATTACTTCTCTTACGGAAAGAGAAGAGGATCGAGGCTAAAACGTATCGGACCCCGTTAGACGGAGGCGTCTACATTTTGATAACGACGTCCGAAACACTTTATAGCGACTGGCGCGTAAACCGAGACGAACGGAAGATTCAGAGAGAGGGAGTTATACCTATGGCTAGGGTCGACTCCTTTGGCTCGGGAGGTGTGCACGGACACGGAAAGTTATTCGAAAGGTTGTTTCGAAGTTGTAGGGTGCGTATTTGATCGAAATACGAAGGTTTCACGCGAATCGAGACAAAACGGGAGCTCTGAGGGGTGAAACCAGCTTGGACCGTGGGGTATGTGATTTTTTGGTGTTAAAATCCTCTTCCTTGCCTTTGACAAAGAACTTCTATTTATAGGGTGAAAATTGCGTAGGAGTCCCACGACTTGGACCGAATTTTGGGTTTTGGGGATTTTGGAAACTGGGGGACTTGGCCGGGCAATTTCAGGAAAAGTGCACAAAGTGAGTTCGGCCGGACTAGGCTTGCAAACCAGGGTATTTTGGTCTTTTGGCCTTGATTTGTGATTGACGAGTGACTAGAGGGAGGTGGCATGGCAGACACGTGTCCCGTGACTCACCGTAAGTGTGGGAGTTCGTTCCCCGGTCCCGCTTGTCCGTTTTTTAAAATAACAAACCGGGAAATGTCCGAAACGCCCGAAAGTGCCGGAAAATGCGTGTGGAAAGCCATACTTTTACGTGAGATGTCACGTGCTAAGTACGGTTCGACGTCGGATGCACGGGCGCCCCGGACGTCTCGTTGGCACAAAGAACGGGAGTTTAACGAGTTCCGGCACCTCGGAGCGGGCCGCTAACGGATTTCGGTTAACTTTCTGACGGATTTGGACGATCCGGATTTGGGTACTTACAGTTAGCCCCTCAGCGACGTCTCCTCCGAAGGAGGTGGGGTCGTTGAAAAAGATAAGGATCCAAATCGGGATGCCTTACTTTGAAGGAGACCTGGGCGGTCAGCTGGCTGGACCCTTAGCGAAAAGGATTCCTACGTATCCCGAGCGGGAATCAAGCCGATCGTAGTTCGAAAAGGGGCAAGGGCCGCGCATGGGGACCTTGACCTGAGCGAGACTGTTAGGAGGCGTCTAAACCTGGATGAGACCATTCGCTAGGTACCTGTACCTGAATGGAGACTATTGGGAGGCGTCTGAACCTGGATGGAGACTGTTAGGAGGCGTCTGAACCTGGGACTTCTGAAACCTTCGAGGGCGTGTGGCGCCTCAAACCGGAGTTGCGATGTTGACGAGGGCTTTCGTGCCTTGGGTGCTGGGCTTATTGCTGTTGCCAGTTTTATCCTGCTGGGGATGAGCGTTCGGGCTTACTTGGATGGCCGAAGAGGGATTGTTGCAAGGCGTTCGTGCCTTGGGGTTCGGGCTTATTGCTGTTGCCGGAGATGACCATTTGCAAGGCGTTCGTACCTTGGGGTTCAGGCTTATTGCTGTTGCCGGAGATGACCATTTGCAAGGCGTTCGTACCTTGGGGTTCGGGCTTATTGCTGTTGCCGGAGAGATGACCATTTGCAAGGCGTTCGTACCTTGGGGTTCGGGCTTATTGCTGTTGCCGGAGATGACCATTTGCAAGGCGTTCGTACCTTGGGGTTCGGGCTTATTGCTGTTGCCGGAGAGATGACTACGAAGGTCTTGATAAGAGGGTGGAGGTCGGACCGCGAAGGTGGGGATTAACTGTTTGAGATCGGACCGTGAAAGGTCGCGATTGAGAATTGGAATCGGACCGTGAAAGGTCGCGATTGAGGATTGAAATCGGACCGTGAAAGGTCGCGATTGAGGATTGAAATCGGACCGTGAAAGGTCGCGATTGAGGATTGAAATCGGACCGTGAAAGGTCGCGATTTAGGATTGAAATCGGACCGTGAAAGGTCGCGATTGAGGATTGAAATCGGACCGTGAAAGGTCGCGATTTGAGAGTTTAATGGTGAGGATCATTTAAATTTTAACGTCGGGAGACGGAATTGTAACTGAAATGTCCGGAGACATGGTTGAACGTTTGAATGTCAAACGTCAACTGGACTGAATTTAACGTCAGGAGACGAAGCGTTAGTGAAAACTAACTGAGAATTTAACGTCTGGAGACGAATGTTAGTGAGAACTAACTGGGTTTTATCCTCGGGGGATAGGGCGTTAGAAATGTCTAACTGGGGGAAATTTTACACTTTCGGGGGCCAAAAGTGGTAAAATTGGAATTGCCAAAAGCTGAGGGGCAAAAGGGGCAAAAATTATTCGGTGCGCAAGAGTCCTGGTCGGACTTTTACCGTTTTTCCGTAAACTTTTTAAATGCCGAGGCCGGGAAGAAAATGGCCATTTCTTCCATTGTTGCCGGCGAGAGAGGAGAGAAAAGAGAGAGAAATCCAACCCAAATTGCAAGGTTTGCTCGAATTTGTGAGGGAAAATCGCTATGGAGGGTGAAGGAGGACCAATGGCTCGCCACGGAAGGACCGACGACGAAAGAACTCGATTGGTTCGGACCATTCGAACCACCACTCTTCCATTGAATCCGGCGGAGTTTTATCCGGCGAGGGACCGCCACAACTCCAAGGAGGGATCGAAAGACAGTAAGTTCCCTACAAATTCCATTAATTTTAAGAATGTGCATTCTTTAAATGTTAGAAATTTGTTAGGAATTTACTTAGGGATTTTGGTGCCCGATTTGGGGCTTTTGACTTTGCTATGAATCGTTGTCGAAATTGACTAGGACGTAGTTCAATTGACATCATGGGTAGATGACATAAAAATTTTGGTTGCAAAATTCCATGTCTAAATGCATTTTCCAAAATTAAAGTAGCTTTAATTCGGATCTGAGCGAAATTTTCGAAAAATTCGAAAGAATTTGAAAGTTCCGATTCGACGGAGTTTTTGAAAGATTTTGAAAGTTCCGGATTCGACGGAGTTTTCGAAAGATTTTGAAAGTTCCGGATTCGACGGAGTTTTCGAAAGATTTTGAAAGTACGTAGGAAATGAATGAGAACCGTATCTGCATTGCATCCTTTTGACATGCGTTGTTGCATTTTGTTGACGTTGCTTCGTCTTGTTTGTCTCGCAGGGACAGGATGGTTGATACCCACAACCGTAAGAGTCGGGTGCCTTTGAGGCGGTGCAGTGCATTGTGGGGCCTTATCCCTGACGTAGCTCGAGAGGGAGAGAGGAGTCCACGACACCGGTGATTGACTCCGGCCGGGCCGGGTTTATCGCTGCCGTAGCCGCGTCACCGATACGCCGAGGGCGTGTCCACGTATGTCGCGCCGAGCGAGTACCGGTGGGATACGACCCACACTTTCCATTTCGATGGGGAGGCGACGGTGACTCCCACGGATTTTGCCGCTATCACCGGGTTGCCGACTTATGGCAACGCGCCGGGTGTGGGTTGATGGTTACACCCCTGAGCAGCTTGTCCGGGCTGGGTTTCGATATTACCGATGCCGTGGGCTTAGGCATTCGGCACAGCCGATGGAGCGTCACTTGAGGGCGGGCGTTGCCGATTATCCGTCGGGTCTTTGAGGATGACCGCGGAGCGTCCGGCTCGAGGGTTCCTTTGGTTTGCGCCGTCGCCGACCTTTGTTTCCGACTTCCGACACGTCTTGTCACTTCCTCTCGCTCGGTCGCCGACGCATCCGGATGCCGTGAGGGGGTTTGCGTGGGGAGGCCGGACCGGCCGAGCTCTACCATTCTTTGGACATGTTCTCGCGGGGAGAGGAGCACACATTTAGCCGCTTCACGCCCGTCTTGGATGTAAGTTTACGTGCTTTTTCTCTTCCTTGCCTCTTTTATGTACTCGTATGTATCCGCTTTGTAGCCGACATAACTTTCCATTCTCTTGCGGTGTCCGGTGCTACGAGGTATTCAAATCACGTTGTGCTTGGGACATAAAGGAGCCGTACCGTCCCCTCGTTCCCCGCCTTGCCGGTTTGGCGTAAGAAGGCGAAGAGGGCGGTCTCTTCGAGGGTTGGCACTCGAGTGTCGTACGAGGAGATATCTCCGGCGCCGAACTTGGAGTTCTCCGAGAGGATCCAAACCGACCCGGTGGAGCAGGTTTGATCATGTCGCGGTGCAGATTGCCGCCGAGACTACACGGCGGCGGAAGCTCCCGGTGGGACTTCACCGTGACGCCATGTATTTGGGGGAGAGGGTGACCCGTCAAAGATAGGCAGGGTCTCTTCCATTGGTGCCGTGGATCCTCCTTTGTACATGCAAAGATCCCCGGGAGATGCCGATTGACGAGCCGGAGGGGTACCTTCAGTGGTGTGTACTTCACCGAGTACATCATAGCGGGGCCGCTTATGATGTTTTCTTGAGGATGAGGCCGAGGAGCCCACAGTGCAAAGATAGGGAGGGCGAGGTCCCCGGAGGTCCTCGACATTTTCCCGTCCCGCGAGCTAGGCTAGCGTACGAGGGGCCGGACGGTTCGCGCAGCGACTTGTGATCCCGCTCCGACGGAGCCGAGACCACGATACAGGCGGACCCCAATGCCGCGGTAAGCATCTTTTCCGATTTTCTCGCATTTGATAGTAGCATTCTCGCACATGATGCATCCGTACTTTCGTTCGCTTCGATGATTTTCCCGGTTCGCAGTATCCGGCCGTACGTACAATGAGGCCACGAGGCCGGTGGACGGTGGTCCGCCTACGCCAGGAGGCTCGTGGAGTTCATGCGGTGCAGCCTCCTGAGGAGCGTGGACGTCCGCGATCGGGGCCGTCTAGGCCGAGGGGTTCGCCCGCTCCCACACCGCGGGGAGGACTTCACACAGGGCTCGCGCTCGCGGGCGGAACGGCCGGATTTGGAGCTCCTTCTTCGCGCACTCGGGCGCGAGAGGGGGAGTCCTCGAGTTCGCGTACTCCGAGGAGGCCCTTTGCCTATTCCCTACTGGAGGAGTTCGGCGAGTTCGTTTGCGACAGATCCGGCAGGCGGAGCAAAGACGTCGAGTGTACGGATGACGAGCAGACTCCGAGTAGTCCCCTTTTTATCGCTTTCTTTCTTTACTATTTTGTTTAGACAAAATGCATGTATTTGTCAGAACAAATTTTGATTTGAAATGTATTTGTAAAAAGGCGCCCGTGGGGCGGAACTCCGTATTTCGCATATTTATTCTCGTGATCACCTTCAGCTATTTTCGGCAAATAAGCAAATAGGTTAATCAAAAATAAATAAAAAGGAGAAATGCATTAAAAATTGAACGGGTCAAAAATTAAGCATGTATGCACTAATTTTTAATTATTTGCATCTGTTGCACGAGCCCTGGGCGGAAGGGATATTGTCATTTGTTGAATGAAATCGTAAGGTGCACGCAGATTTCATAAGAGTGAACAGGCATGGTTTGGAAATGTTTCCAACTTTAAGGCAAATGGTCAGCAGAGTTGACCAAGTCAATCGCAGAGGGAGTCCGGCTCGACTTGAAATGAATTTCCAGATTCTTTAAATTGCGCTCACTTTGCAATTTGTAAGAACCGCGCATTGCTTTTGCTCATTCCGTCGAGTTCTTTTCCATTTCTTAAGGTTTTCTTCACCTTCCGACATGGCTCCTTTTCCCAAGTTATCGTCTCGGATGCAAGAGCGATATTTGGACAACTTTCGCCGTGGGTACGGAACCACACGAGGCGTAACAAAAGGTTTTTCGAAGGTCAGTTACGGGATTAAATCTGCTTTGGGCTTTGAAGGAGCTCATGCCGATTGGGATCTTTGAGAGCCGCGTCTCGGTTCTGGGACGTAAGGAGGAATGTGTACAAACTTTTCGTACAACGAAGTCACTCCTACGTTTGAAGATTTCCGGCCATTCGGGAGGACCCGAGACGGAACAGCCTAGTTCTTCCGTATGCCGGTGGCATGGCCACCGTTGAGAAGCTAGTGTCCTTGTTGGGTATCTCTACTGGAGAAGCATACGGGATGCCGATACAGATACCGATTATGTTGACATTTCGGGACCGCCCGAAAGATTTGCCTGAGCCGAGGGGAGCGTCTTTGCGTGGGACGCGTTTGCTCGTGCGCGATTGCTACTCGTTCACATTCACGTCTTCGGGTGTGTGCCATCACAAAGGTACTCGGACCCGGTGAGGCAAAGGCCGGAGTGGAGGAGACATCGTGCCATTGGTCTTGGGCGAGACGTTCCCGGGCATAGGCCGGATGGCGACCGGTAGCCGATACATGTGGGGAGGGAGTCCCGCTATGCCGACCATGTGGTTGAGGGAGAGGCCGCAGATGATGCCCGAGGTGCCAATGTCCCGTGACGCTGGGTCTTTCTCGCGACGTCCTTCCGGTGATAGGGGGTAATCAGCCGAGCCGGAGCTCGATGGCCGCACTTTGCACGCATCACTTGCGATGGTGGGTTCCCCATTGGAAGTTACAGACTTGTAGGACCGCTCAGAGGGTCCGTTGATCGTCGTAGTGCCGGGCCGTCTCGCACGTCTTTCTATATTCCATCATTGGTTCTCAAGGGCAAGACGGGCCGGAGCAGATGCCACCGACCGATCTCGAGTTATGCCGCTACCTTTGAGGTGGGATCTCGCAGATGGAGGATCCTTCGACGCCGTTGCCGATCACCCGGTGGTGGCAATACACGTCCTTTCCCGCCAGTGGTTCTCTTTCACCGGGAGAGAGGGCACTGTTCTATCGACGCAAGATCCGGACTCGGTACGAAGAGTGTATAGGGAGACACGTATGGCTATCTTGTGGAGACGGAGTGAGCCGCTGGGTGCCGATCACCCGGGATGCCTCGACATTGAGGAGGACAGGCGAGGGCTAACCCCGGGAATCGTATCGGCGATGCCATGGCCGATTATGTGGCAAGTGCCGATCGGGAGGCCAATCAAAGCACCGCGATGATGGCTCGAAGCGAGGCGGCTCGAGACAGAGCTAGAGAAAGGACTCAGATTGACACTCACAGATTGACGCGAGGCGTCTGAAGAGTCCCCGAGCCAGGTAGAAGGCCTACCGGAATATTTCCCGCGAAGGTGAAGAACACTCGCCGGGAAAAGGGAAGGGGAAGAAGGATGAAGGACCTAGTACGGGAAACTAGGTTGACCTTGTCCGTCCGTAGTATCCATCCATTGTCATTGCGTACACATTAATTGATTAATGTTTTATTGTAGCTTTGCTAGCGTGTAGCGGGTCAAGAGTTGACCGTGCTTGAACTCATCAAAGAATGTTTTAACCGTTATGAATTTGTAGGTTAAATGAAAAGAGTTTTTCGAAACACAAGCAATTGATGGTTATTGTATTTTTTTGTTTTTTAGACCGAACCAATGATGGTTGCCTACGTTCCCCTTTTACAATTGGACTAAGGGGCTCAAGTCACCGTAGTTCGACACTTTAGGTGAATTTGAGAAAAACAAAGACAAAAGAAGTGCGACCCTGTTTTTTACCTGGATCATTAGCGGGAATGTATCCAAATGGGTATTACTCTTTAGCACTTTAATTTACCGAGGGGGACGGTGTATGGGGAAGGTGAGTTGACTCGTGCTCTTCCTCAAACGAAGTATCTCAAGGAGCTTGCTTCCGTTCACGGGGTTAACGAAAGGGTTTCCGTCCAAGTCTCGCTAGCTTCATGGCTCCTCCGAGAAGATTCTTTGTACCACGAACGGTCCTATCCAGTAGGCTCCCACTTTCCGAGGGGATTGGTCTCGCGTAGGAGGCTTTTCCTTTAGCACCAAGTCGCCTTCTCTCGATGTCTCGGATCTTGACTTTCTTGTCGAATGCTCGGGCCATTCTGCTCTGGTAGGCTTGAGTGTGTTCCATGGCTTTCAATCCGCGCTCGTCGAGTAGAGCAAGTTCGTCGTGACGGCTCTGTAGCCATTCGACTTCTTTGATCCCGTTTTCCAAGAGGACTCGGAGGGATGGAATTTCCAATTCCACGGGTAACATTGCTTCCATTCCGTAGGTAAGTGCGAACGGAGTCTCCCCGTGGCGGTTCCGACCGATGTTCGGTATCCCTGCAGGGCTAGATGTAGCTTTTCGCCTCCCGACCTCCGGTGGTCATCTTTCCGATTATCATGGCGAGAGTCTTGTTGGCCGCCTCTACCGCACCATTGGTTTGTGGTCCGTAAGGAGAAGACCCGTGACGTGTGACTCGAATTCGGCCGCAGTTGGTCACAATCTCCTTCGAAGTGAGTCCCATTGTCGGAGATGATCTCGTTGGGCACTCCATATCGGCACATGATGTTCTCTCGGATGAACTCGGCCACCTTCCTAGAATTCGCACCTTGTACGATCTCGGCTTCTACCCATTTGGTGAAGTAGTCGATCGCGACTAAAATGAACTCGTGACCATTGCTCCTCGGAGGAGTGATCTTGCCGATGACGTCGATTCCCCATGTGGCGAAAGGCCATGGCGTAGTCATGCAAGAGAGTTCGTGGAGGAGGGATGTGATTGAGGTTGGAAAACCGTTGACATTTGTCGCAGCCTTCTGACGAACCGGATGCGCCTGCTTTCCATTGATATCCAATAGTATCCCATACGGAGAATGATCTCGTGTCAATGCTCGGGCGTTCATGTGCGGACCGCAGTTCCGTTGTGAACTTCGCTCATTAGCTCGCCGGCTTTTTCTTTTGTTTACACACCGAAGGAGTGGCCCTTGGTGGCGCTTCTTGTACAACATACCCCTGCACGAATGACGAAATGGGATGCCAGCGTTTTAATGCCATCATGTTTTTGGCTTTGATCCCTTCTTTGTATTTTCCATCTTCATTTGTGAAGGAAGCTTCTCCGCTTTGGAGGTACTCGGTAAATTTGATTATACCGTGGTTCGTCGATCGTTTCTTTTTCTTTTTCGATCTCACAAAGAATAGGCGGGTGTTTCCCGTCCGCCTATTCTCGAGGGGTTTTACCGCTTTCCTTCGGGAATTTCGACAAGAGAGGCGAGGGTTGCTGTATGCCCGCGAAGCGGTTCCCTCGTCTCTTGGCAAATAGTGAAAAGAGATGTCCTTGAACCGAGCAATGAGCTCCTCCATGTACGCGTGGTACTTCGAAGGCCGGAATCTACCGTCTTCCATTTGTTGGATACTTGATTGATGATCAATGCCGAGTCTCCATATACATCCACTCTAAGATGTTGCGCTCGAGGGCGGCTTCCAAACCTCCGCACAAGCTTCAGATTCTCGCCGCATTGTTGGTTGCTTCAAAATTCACTTGATGGCTATGGGAGTATGCTCGTCCTTGGGATCGACAAGGAGCATTCCAATGCCATTCCCCTTCTTGTTGGCTGCCCCATCGAAGAAGAGTTGCCGCGGTTTGCGCCGTCAAGTGAAAAGATTCCGTCGTCCGGAAATTGCGGATCGTGACCCTTAGGTTCACCGCTTTCGGGAAGTCGGCAAGCCGATCTCGCCATTACTCGCCCTTTGTTGATTTTCTCGACCATGTACTTGATGTCGAACTCAGCCAGAAGAATGACCACTTGGCTAGCCGCATTGACAAGGATGGCTTGTCAAAGAGATATCGGACGGGGTCCACTTTGGAGACCAGAGCACCGAATGCGACCGCATGTAGTGTTTCAGCTTTCCCGACTACCCATACCAAGGCGGTACAAGTTTTCTCGATGCCGAGTAGCCGAGTTCACTTCCTTGAAGCTTTCGGCTTACGAAGTAGATTGCATGCTCAACCTTGGAATCTTTCTGTTCTTGTGCCAAAGATTGCTCCGATAGACGTGTCTCGCATCGATACAGTGAGTAGTGGCTTGTCTTCATGTGGCGGGCACATAATTGGGGGATTAACCAAGTAGGTCTTGATTTTCTCGAAAGCCGTTTGGCACTCCTGAGTCCCATTTGATGTCGGCATTCTTTTTCATCGCTTGAACATGGGCTCGCAGAGAGATGTCAACCGGTTGATGAAGCGACCGATGTACCAAGTCTTCCCATGAAGCTCTTTACTTCGTCAGTGGTTTGAGGCGGCTTCATGTCGATGATGGCCTTGATTTTCTCGGGGATCGGCTTCGATACCTCTTTCGTAACCATGTACCCCAAGCACCTTGCCGCGCTTGACGCCGAAGGTGCACTTTGCCGGGTTTAGCCTCATGGAGTGTTTTCTCGAGTCTCGTTAAAGAACTTCCTCGATCCGTCATGTGCCGCATGTCCGATCCCTCGAGTGGATGATCATGTCGTCGACATATACTTCGATTTCTTTGTGAATCATGTCATGGAAGAGGGTCAGCTGCAGCCTCGCCGGTAAGTAGCCCCGCCGTTCTTAGACCGAACGGCATGACCGTGTAACAAGATGTCCCCCATGGAGTGGTGAAGGCGCCTTGGCCTCGATCCTCCTGACATCTTGATCTCGGTTGTATCCAAGAAACTCCGTCCACGAAGGACTTTACTTCGAAATTTGCCGTGGTGTCGACCAAGATGTCGATGTTAGGTAGCTGGAAATCATCCTTAGGGCTGGCCTTGTTGAGATCCCGAAAATCCACGCAAAGCATCCGACCTTTCCGTTGGCCTTGGTGACCGTCACGATGTTGGAGAGCCAAGTCGGGTACTCAATCACTCGATGAAACCAACTCTGAGCATTTTCTCAATTTCTTCTTTAACTTGCAAGGACCACTTCCGCTTGATCTTGCGCAGCCTTCGTTTGATGTGCTTGGATTCGGGATCCAGGGAATTCTCGTGCTCCACGATCGAGGGATCGAGTCCCGGCATGTCCCGATATGACCAGCGAACACGTCAACATACTCCCGAGGAGGCTTATCGTGGCTTCCTTTTCTCGCATCGGCGAAGAAACCGCCCACTTCAGGTCTCTTTAGGCTCTTGCACCGACCCCAGGTTCACTTTGGTCATAACCTCTTCGGCAGCTTGGGCCCGGTTGTCCTCTTGGTCAACTACACGCTCGAGAACTTCTCTAATGTATTGTTCGTTTAATGTGTCTCGCTTCTTTATCAATTGAATTATTAACGTCTTTTAAGTTGTTTGTTAACTTATCGCTTGTTAAAGTGGCAATGAGAGGATACTCCGAAAGGTCGACTTTTCATTACACAAGAACGGGAATACATGATTGGCTACAACATTATAGTCCTCCTGCGTAAGGCCGTTGGATGACTCGCAGGACCGGACTCGACAAGGACTCGACTCGCAGGGTTTGAGACCGGGTTTAGGGAGATGTGGGTGCGGGCCCAGTTTGTCTTCCAATTCGCCCGGCTTGCCCTTGGTCCGGTGAAAGTTACCCAATTCTTCAGGGCATTGCTGGATGCTTGAGGAGGGTGCGGGGATCGAGAGGCTTGGCTCCCGCTGTCCCTATCATGGCGATCATGCCGTTGTCGGAGCCCCAGCCGATCAAATTGGGCAACTCCATGACTTCTTCAAACAGACTCGTAGAGCCTGGTCCACCGAGAGCGTTTTCTATGAATTCCCGGTTCCTTCGCTTTGGATTTACCGTCTTCGAATGTGGCCTCGGCGGCCGATCCGAACAACTTGTTTCCCATGGAGAGTACCTTGAGTTGCTCCTCCAAGTCTCGGGATTCCCTTGAATGTGTACTCATGCCGGACCGTGGTGGCGCTTGGTCCAGTAGAGCCGTGATGTCGAGGAACGCTCCCCTTATCGGATTAGCTTTGAGTCCTTCGAAACGCTTGAGGTCCCGTGCTAGCTGTTCCATTCTTTCGTAGTCTTGGTGTTGACTATTCCTCGCTTCTTTCTCATCTTCATCAGTTCCACCGCCGGTCCCCTCGCTGCTCGGTTCCCGCCGTCGGTCCCCTCGCTCGGTTCCTTGTCGGTCCCCTGCCGGTCCCTCCCCTCAGCTTGTCGGTTCCCTTGGTGAAGTAATGAGCGAGGTCAAAGCCGTAAGGTCGGAGATTGGGTGTGCCGTCTGAGGTTCCCCTTTTGCGGGCTGCCGCCTTGGTGCGGCGAGCCTTTTGTCTTCCTTGATGTCAGCCGGTGTTGGCACGTAGCCAAGCCCCGGACCGTGGTGTGGTCCTTGACTTCAATAACTTGGTGCCGGGCCTTGCAGCCTTTTGCCGAGCCCCGCCTCTCCGGGATGAAGTTCATGAGTTTCATCATCCTCATGGCGGGAGGAATCTCGATCGTGAGACAGTGGAAGGTCCACGTTGCATATTTGGATCTTGGAGGTCTCAGAGTGAATCCAGCTAATGGCATGTCATCATTATGCTTGATTTCCAAGACCGGAATGTCGTTGGTGCCGGTCCCCTCGGTGGTGACACCGTCGCCGTAGACTGTGGTTAGCTCGTTGCCTTGCATGAACTTGAGGCACCGGTGAAGGGTGGATGCCACGCCATTGATTTGATGCAGCCAGTGGACGCCCCTAGATGGCTGTGAAAGTGATTGGAATGTCCAACACTTGGAATTCGGTGGGGATCACCCGCTTGCCGAACCAGATGTTAAGAGTAGCAACCCCGAGAACTGTACGGGAAGTAGAGTCATAGGCCTTGACAGTGTGGACTGAAGGCTTAAGATCTCGCGGGCTTGATGTCAAGCGGTGTCCATCATCTTGGCGGGCAAGACATTCATTCCGGAACCTCCGTCTACCAACACGCGGGGAAGGCGACGCTCGTCCAGCTGGACTGTGATGTAGAGCGGCTCATTGTGATCAGCCCCAAATTTTGGAAGGTCCAAATCTGTGAAGGTGATAATGTTGCCATAGTGGATGTTACCAATCATCTGAATGACTTCATCTGGGGTTGCGTCCACGGGGACCATGGTACGGGCCAGGCTTTCCTCTAGCTTGAGCTTGTGAGGATAAGAGGAGGTGAGCAGAGACCAAAGGGAAATGTTTGCCTGAGTCTGCTTGAGCTGAGTGAGGATCGGGTCCTCTTTCAAGGAACTTGCGTCTTCGGGCTGGCCGGACTGCAATTCTGGCTCCGTCGGCTTTTTGGTGGCCTTAGGTGGTAATGCATGGATTTGACCCGATCGGGTTAGAACGCTGACATCAGGTTTGGTCCCTTCTGAACAGGCTGCTCTGAGTTGAGCCATAGTTAGAGGAGGATTCCTCGTAGCATAGGGCCATATGTCTTCCCTCAACTCATTGATTGTGGATGAATTCCTGGGAGCTTCGGCAGCTTGACGGATTCTGTCCCAGGATACTGGCTTAGGTGCCTCTGCGGGGAGGTAGCCTACAGTTTGACGTAGCTGTTCGAATGTCAGTGCACAACAGTGATTGCCTGGACTGAACTGTGCGTTGCTGACCCTCCGGGGGAGGTTGGAGAGTTCTCGGCTCAAACGAACGGTCTCCTTGATCTCTTCACGGTATATCGCGTTCCTTTCCTTCTTGCTGAGCATACTCAGGGCATTACGGAGTTGGGTCCGCGATACTCGTGGTTGGCTAGTTTTCCTCCACTCTGGGCCCAGATCAACCTTCTTGCAGCGGAGCCTGCGTCGAGAGTTAATGCCTGCGTTTCTTCCCATGTGAGAATAGCCAGTGCTTCTTTGAACTGCGTGCGGCAATCTAGGTAAACCTCCATTGGGGAGAGTTTTCTTCTCTGCTTTATCTGAGTGGCGGGTATGTCGGAAGGTGAGTACACGGCTTCCCGAACATCTGCCCATGTGACTGGTTGCTTGTCCCGATTGATCGTTTACGTAAATGAAGGCCGTAGACCAGGAATTTCCCTGAGTAGTTGCTCGAGACGAATTTCCATCCTCCTCCTATTTTTAAATAGACCTTCCTCCCTGAGTTGGCCTTTCAATTTGAGTGCGGTAATAATCCGTTCCCATCCTCCCAGGACCCTTGGGAGTCCGGTTTTGTTGACTTCATGCCCGGCTTGGAAGAGAATGGTTTCATCGTCTTCATCGTCGCTTTCACAGAGAACTTGCTTTCCTCGGGAAGGTAAGCGGCGGGATTCGTTCGCGTGTCGTTCCATCTCCTAGGTCATCGGGACCGTTGACCACCCTCGCCCGGCGAGAGGGGTTGGATGAGAACGAGACGGTAGTCGAGAAGTTGTCGTGAGCAAAACTCTTGAGGTCGGCGGGTCTAGAGTGGCCTCTAGCTTTAAATACGGCGAAAAAGTGCCCGTGACACTTTAAGCGGCTTGGTCCCTGTCGGTCTTTCGAGCTTGGTCTTCGTCCCAAAGACGACTTTCTTGGCGGCTAATTCCATGAGGGCTTTCCTTGCGAGACCTAGCGGTCTCCGTAGGTGCGCATCGTGCTAGTGTCGAACCGTGATCACATTCAAATCACCGAATGGCGAAACACTTGGATTACGTTGATGAAGGAAGTCGGGTAGGACATTCCATGCGGCCTTCCTTGACCTCGATCACCAGAAGTTTGCCCATATACGCTTGATTGATGCCTGGGTGTTGAATACGCAATATTGACTGGTCTCGTGATCTCGCTCGATCGCCAAGTCTATCGAGCTAGCGATCTGCGCGGGATGTACGAATCGAAATTAGAATTCGTGACGGCCCAGGAGTAGAATCGGCTTGAAGCATGTTGATGCTTTGAGGTGGTCGTTTCCAACGTCGGAAAGGCGGCTACGCCTTGCGGGAAAACCTTCGCGAGATGCTTTCGGTGGTGGGCTGAAGCGTTCGAGGTTGATCTGACTCGTAGCGGGGTGAGGAGCTTTGTCTCCTTTATTTGTTGCCCTTGGCCTTGGCGGTGCTTGAGGGTATAAGCTTGGCCCGACGGCACGGGCCGGTTGCTCTTCAGGGCCGGGTACTCGGAAGTAATGATGAGCTCACAGGCTCGCTTGGCCGGAGCCTGCGTTTACCGTGAGCGGCGGTCGTCGAGGGTGACTTTGGCATTGCGAGAATCCGATAACAAGGCCGGATCCTTGGCATCATCGGGATACCTTTGAATAGATGATGATGTTGACGAAGTAGGTAAAGTCGATCCACTTGATCGAGAGGGATTCTTTGTCGTGTGAATCACGTGCTTCCAATTGTCGGATAGTCATGCTATCTTGGACGTTGAGCTTGACAATTTCCATGGTATTGGAGCCTTGGTCGTAGAGTGACGATCGGAAGGAGTGCCGTCCTCGGCGAGCATGTGAATGCGGAGGTGCGCCGCGGGTGCTACTGCATCCTCGACTCCGGAGAGTCCGGATTCATCGTCATTTGGATCGCTCGAAACGTAGGCGTATCGCGTCGAGGTGCGTTCTTGTGGGCAACTAGGAAAAATCTCGTGCCCTTCTGATTGGAGAAGAGAGGTGCGGCGGGTAGTTCCTCGTGGAGGACATCCCATACGACTTTCATGCATTCAAAAATAGAATGACGGTGCTTGTTGAACTTTTATCACGAAGATCTCTTACTGGCGAGGCCAGAGAAGTTGGTTTGAAGAATGCGTGAATCTCCGATTGGAGGCGGGGGTTTATGTGCCCGTCATCAAGCGATGTTCGGGGTTTCTTTCCAATTTGCCTCCAATTGTTGGAAATGACAGTTGAACTTGATGTATCGGGCTTGCCCGAGTGCACTTTGCTCGAGTACGTTTACATAGTTAGCATCTCCGAACTACGAGGGATTTTGATGAGATTTGCCCGGTAGTCCCTTGGTTGATTCGAAGGAGGTAACCCGGTGCACGAGTGTGGGCACGCTTGGCTCTTGTCTCGAAACTTCGTTTCTGTATGAAACTTGTCCCCTCGGATGACTTCGAGATCTCCTGCCAGTTAATGAACTTGGCCACGATGGAGAGTGGAAGCTATGGCTTTCATGTGATGCGGCCAAGGCGTCCCAAAGAGCTGTGAACTCGGATGGAATGTCCATCACGTGGAATTTCTTTGGCACCATTTGGGTTTTGAACCGAGTTCCGAGTCAAGTCCCCGGGATGGGATGAGACGAGTTGTCGTAGGCCTTGATAGTCCGGCGACGGAATCAGGTGGCTTTCGTTGATGCGGAGAGCTCGCATCATGCTGACCCGTTATCTACCAATACTCCCGGGAGTGTTATGGTGTTGAGTTTGAGAGTGATGTACGAGCTTCGTTGTGCCCAGGGCATCTCTCGGTAAGTCTTCATCACGAGAACGTGATCATGCTTTGCCATACTGGGCGAGAGTCGTAGATCTCGATCTCTATCCGGAGAAGGAGAGTCATCCGGCCATCCGTTTCTGTCCTTCCTCTTGCGAGGTAAAGCCTTTCTTTGGAACCTCGGGTATTGTGTTGAAATTTGCTTAGCGGTTGCCGTCCTTGGTTGCCACGTTGATCGAGTGCGATTGCAGGCGACCTTGATCTTCCTTTGCGGTCCAGGGCTCGAAACCTGGACAAGTTGAATCTTGGGTGATCCGCGGGGTTATGCTTACGGCGCGTAAGATTACCAAGATGCGAGGTATTTCGGTGTCCCAAAGAGTACGAGCTCTATTGTCGGCGGGACTTTTCGGCTTTCCCTTTGCTTGCTCTAGAGCTGCATGTATAGCTTTGGAAGGAAGAGAGGGTAGGCTGGGTACAGTACGTAGTAGTCGAACCTCCGGAAGGCTCTCACAGTGTACTGCCCTACACTTGGTGTCTCGGCTTCGTATCTTTCTCTCGATTCTTTGTTGAGAGGATTTCTTCTTACGTTTTCGCGGAGGATTGCTCGGACCGTATCTTGGGACTCGTACTCCGGGCGAGGCGGAGCGATCCACAAACATCGTAGGCGATGTGGACATTTGAGGAGGATCCAGCTTAGAAAGAGGCGGAGGCGGTTACGTGGCAATCTCCTTGGGCACCCACTCAATGGAATTCACGTTGTTATTGTTTGGAAAAGGGTTCACAGTATTAGGCCACGGGGCGCTCAACTTGCCTTCTTCTATCAAGTTACGGATTTCGTATCGTAACCCCACGCGGTTGTCGGTGGTATGGCCGTGATCTTGATGGAAGGCGCAGTACTTGCTCTTGTCGGCGTTTACTACGGGAACTCTTGGGTTTGTAATTGGAAACGGGTTTAAGGAGACCCTCCTTGATTAACCCTTCCGACATCGTGCTCGGTGGCATATCCCAACTTGTCGAAGTGCACGGTACGGGCGCCGAGGTGGAGTTGTTGCTTTTTGGGGCCCGGGTTTTACATTTACCCGATGTCCACGATGGATGTAGTTGAACGTATCTTTCCCTTTGCAGGGGCCGGTGTGGGATTGAATGCAGCGTCGAGCGGTATACGTATGGGCGTGCGGTAGCCAACTTCTCCTTGAGATCCTTCTCGAAGCGTGAGCCGGCATTTACCATGGCCGGAGATGCAGGAAGAAATGGTGGCCCGATGAGAGTTCGATGGACGGTGCTTCGCGAGCGGGACTTGAAGATCCGCATCTGTTCATCCTTGGAGAGTGGCTCCGTGATCTCGGAGAGTTTCCGGCTCCACCTTTTGTAGAATTCTCCGTGCTTTCGTCCGCTTTACGCTCGGTGGTGATTAAGTCCTCACGACTTGTTTCCCACTCTATGTTGGATCGCATTAAGTTCCGAGAAGATGTTACTAATCGATCCCTGGTGTGGCGATCCGCGAGCTTGGCCCTCGAAACCATCGTAACGGTGGCGAACTCTTGAGCGTATGCGGGAAGTGGTCGGCCATTTCTTGGAGGTTGCTCCTTTCGCTCTCATGCCGAGAACGTAGGTGTCGACGTGCGTTTGAGGACATTCGGTTCCATCGAATCGGTCCATCTCGGCATTCGAACTTGGCGGGGAGAGGCGTGACCATTCCGGATCCGTGGACTTGAGCATTTCCGCTTTGAGCTGCTCATGGTGGCTTTCGGAGTCTTTCATGCTCAACCATCCGAGGCTAAGGTTGGGTCCGGTGGTGGGTGTGAGGCTCGTGTCGGGTGCTACCACGTGACGGTAGTGATTGGAGGTGGAAGGCTTGATATATGTGGATATATGGGGGCACTTTTAAAAATGTATCGGGGTTTTGTCCCGATGTTTTGGGATTCGTGTATAGGCAACGGGGTGAACCGGGAGGGTATTCAAGGATATTTGCATCTGTTTGAGATGGTCGGCGGTGCTTATTTGGTGGTATTGGCGATAGGAGTAAGCACGCACGGCCAAATATGACGAGGGGTTGCCACAGGAGGTGGCAATGTGAAGCCTAGGTCATTTGTTTCCTTGGTTAGAAGTCATCCCGTAAGTTGGCGGGTGAGGAACTGGTTGAAGGTTTGGTGAAGCGGTTTCGGGGAATCATCATCCTCGACCGGGACAAAAGTACCATCGGCGGGGATAGGCCGCTATACCACGCTCATTCGGAAAGCCGTACCCACGAAATTATCGCGATCTTCTTCTCGCCTCTTGTGAACCTCACAAGCCCGGATAGCTTCTTCCAAAAGTCATATCTGTTTGCCGGTGGCGGGGTCCTTCCGTCACGATTTCTCTCAGTGAGCTAGACATGTCGGAAATTGGCGAGGGCGAGGGAACCGAAAAGCTGTCATGTGCCGTACAAAGGTGATCCTTACAAGGCGCCGACCCGAAAATCTGAAACACTTTACGCCATTTGGAGGGAACGAAAGGAAGGGTTTAGGCTTCGTAAAGGGAGGATTTGGATCAAGGTTTCGGGCTTGTGCAATGTGCAGTTACCGATTAATGTTTACTTAAAGCGCGCTTTCTCAGAGTCCTAATCGGTTGGAAAAGAGCGAGTCTTCTTTTTCGCAACTAATCCTAGAGCTCTAATCTGTGGATCTCGTCACTACGCTTATAAGCCCCTCGTTTCCATTATAGATCATCTTTCTCGGGACGGACTATCCCGAGCGAGGTCCTATAAGGCAAGCGAGTTCCACTGACAAAGGCAAAAGTGAACTTAAGGCTAGCTGATCACACAAACTTTCAACGTATGTGACGCACGGGCCACAGTCGAAGTCAACGTCCTTAAGTTAAGGCGGGGATCGTGCCAAGAGGCCCGGCATGACCTCTCCTGACTCTCTTGCGCGAGGGACCTTAGCTTTTGGCGTTGGCCAAGTTGTGGCTGGCACGGTGGATACGGTGAGGGTTTGGTGACACGGCGTCACTTTGAACCTTCGGGTATATTTTTCGGCAGAGCTCCGCATCAAAGTCAAGGCTAAAGAGCTCGAGACTTCGGGTCGGGAACGACCTTCGGTCTCAACCTCTCGAGCTTGACTCGGGGTGGGGCCATGACACGAGCTAAGCCAAAAACCAACCGGGGTCTTGGACAAAGTGTGACACAAAGAGTGCATGGCTTACACGGGCTAGGATGGGATGTTTGGGACGACCCCGTGCGCCCCGAAAGGTATACGCGAGACCAATCGGGGGCAAGCGATAAGGCCATCCCAGGTTACGGGTTGTAGTGTGCAGTGTACCGAGGCAGCAAGTGCACGTGAAGTGCGGTGTTCCGAGGCAGCAAGTGCGCGTAGTGTGCGGTCACTAAAATTCCTTTTTTTTCTGAGTAAAATAAAGATTTTTCAGAATGTGTCTTAAAGCATTATGATGCGCAGTTCAAAAGACAGCAATGAAAATCAAACATGAATGGGGATGCACAAACATGGTATGATTTGGAAAAGTTGACAATGTAATGCCTTCGAAAAAAACTGTTCGAGGTTTAAAGTAACACACACACGAAAACGAGGAAGGGTAAACGAAAGTTTGACCCACGGAAGGCTTTTTAGAAAACAACGGTAGTTTTGAAAAAAGTATCACTTCCCCAGCAGAGTCGCCAACTGAAATTACCCGGATTTGCGCGAGCAAAGGCGGTTGTCTTTCGCGGAGGGTTGGTGTCTGAGACCTCGCTTCATGGGAAGGAAAATGAGGAGTCGCCACGCGGTTTTTTGTATTTTGAGCCCAAACGTTGAGAAACGACTATTGTGAAAATGGTGTCGTTTTTATTGGTAGCAAAAACTTAGGAAAAGGCTTTGAAAAGAGGGGATCATTTTTATTGGTAGCAAAAACGAGTAAAAAGCTTTGAGTACCAGAGATTGTTAGGTTCGGAGGTCACGTTACATTTCGGGAAGAGTATTACGAGATCACCCGAAACGCCTCGTATGACGAGTCTTTCTACCTTTCTCGAAAACATGTGTGTGTGTGTGTATGTTTTGAAATGGGGGCTTGAATGACAAGCTTAATCTTGGTTTGAATGTCAAACGTTGATTAGGTGACTTTGTTTGAAAAGACGAGCGTTTGAATGACAAACGTCGGTTTTGAGTTTGAAATGAGCGTTTGCGTGGCAAACGTTGATTTTGATCTTTTGAAAGAGAGTTCGAAGGACAAACTCCGGTTTTGAACCGGGCGAGTCATTGTTAACGATTTTTACGGGAAAATACGCGTATTAAATGATTTTATGTGGAAAATGGCGGCTTTTAGTTTAAGGATGAGAGTTTGGAGGCCAAACGTCATTTCGCGCGTTTTGAAAGAGAGTTCGAAGGATGAACTCCGGTTTTGAACCGGGCATTACATTGTTAACGATTTTTACGGAAAAAACGCGTATTAAATGATATGCGATCAACGAATTGGGTTGCGACTCGGACTTTGAAAAGTAAATACTATCACGATCCAAACGGGTCGGACTTTGTAAATGACAGTATTTAAAGCAGTATCAACGGAATCAAACGATTCGGAATTGTAAATGACGATCGACGAGCCAAAATGGCTCGGAATTGTAAATGACGATCGACGAGCCAAAACGGCTCGAAGTTGTAAATGACGATCGACAGATCAAACGATCAGGAATTGTAAATGACATAAAAAGTAAACGGAACGGGGTCGAAACGCCGTTTTAACCCGTGATTACTTCTCTTACGGGAAGAGAAAAGGATCGAGGGGCTAAAACGTATGGACCCCGTTAGACGAAGGCGTCTACATTTCAATAACGTTGTTCGAAATGGTTGTAGCGACTGGCGCGTAAACCGAGACGAAATGAGAGATTTAGAGAGAGGGAGTTATACTTATGTATAGGGTCGACTCCTTTGGCTTTGACTGAAATCCAAGGGTATTTTGGTCTTTTCAGCTTGATTTGTGATTGAAGGGTGACGGGAGGGCTGTGGCATGGCTGCCACGTGTCCCATGACTCACCAAAGGTATGGGAGTTCGTTCCCCGGTCCCGGTTTTGTCCGTTTTTTTAAATAACAGTCTGGAAAATGTCCGAAACGCCCCCGGAAAATGCCGGAAAGTGCGTTTTTCAGGGAAAGCCGTACTTTTACCTGCGATGACACGTGTTAAGTACGCTTCGACGTCGGGATGCTCGGGGCAGTCCCGGGACGTCTCGTTAGCTTGGCAACGGGGAGTTTAACGAGTTCCGGTTAACCTGGAGCGGGCCAGTTAACGGATTTCGGTTAACTTTCTGACGAATTTTGACGATCCGGATTTGGGTACTTACACCAGCATTGACCATGGAACGGAGATCCGGATAGAAGTGATGGCTAATCAAGGTCCTAAGGGATGGCTTGAGGCAAGAATGGAAGATGTCCATCTGCTCTTCTTTGGAAAGTGGATTCATTATCTCACTAAGCTTCCAATTCCATCTTTTGTAGAACTCGCCTACTGGTTCATCATCCTTTTGCTCGGTGGCTTGCAGATCGTGGCGGTTTGTCTCCCACTCAAGGTTGGCGCAGTACTTCTCTAGGAAGATCTCGCTGATTTGGTCCCACGTGGAGCGGTTTTCTGCCTTTACGTTGAGGAACCACCTAAGCGCTGTGGATTTGAGAGAATGCTGAAAGTGGTCCGCCATCTGTTGAGGGGTTGCTCCTTTAGCTCTCATACCCAAGACATAGGTATCGATGTGAGTTTTTGGGCATTCTGTCCCGTCAAACTTTTCCATTTTCGGCATCCTGAATTTCGGAGGGAGCGGGACCACTTTGCTTGGAGCAGTAGGCAGGAGGGAGTCCTTCCGAGAACTGGCTAGCTTGCCTTGCATGTCTTTCATTTGCTCAATCAGCCAAGCCATGTGGGGATCGGCAGGTTGAGGCGGGTTGCCATTTTTGGGGATAGAAACCGAAGATGGAGGTGGATTGGCTGATGGGATCGCCATTCGGGAGTCTTGGGGAGGTAGTTGTGCGTATACCAACCCATACCCTGGAGTGCTGAAGTTAGGGGCGTGATTGCCAGGTCTGCTAAGGGTTGTGTTTGGGAATCGGGGAAATGCTTCATTAGCCCCAAGTGGAAGACTAGTAGATGGCAAGCTTGAGATGTCGGGATATCTGCTCGGGATGCCTGTCCCAGGTAAGCATGGGGACTTTTGATTATGACTGTGAGGCTCGTATAGAGGCAGAGGGTTGAATCCTTGGGGATACCGAGATGCATTGAATCTGGCACGAGGCACGTATGTGTCTTGTTAGTGCGAGCTTGATGTGCGGGCCGGAACCGACCGTGCCGAGCGGACATGTAGGAGCTGCTTGACTGACGCCTGAGGGGAGCTTTGAGCGAGAGCTGCTTAGCGTTGCTGGGATCTCATAGCTTGAAGGAGGAGGGACCTGCTGATAGCTTTGAGAAATAGGGGGAGCCGGTATTTCTTCGTCTTCTATGAGAACAAAGGTTCCGTCAGGTTGGGGAACTGCAACGGTTCCTCGAAGACGCAGGGTGTCTACGATCCAGGCTTGCTGCTCTTCTTGGCGCTTCTTGATAGTTTCGAAGGCTCGCAGCACCTCCTCCATTGTCTGAAGGTTCCTTAGTGGCGGGGTTCCGTTTCCCTCACTGTTATCTGTCGATCCTGTCATGGGAAGTAGCGGACGTGCGGGACCGTTGAACCTGGAAGGGCCTGGACCTTGTGACCTCGATACTGAAAAGGCGGCTCCCGGGTATTCTCAACCACTCTCGGTTCGCTGGAGGGGGTGACGGGCAAGGTTTAGACACGGGAAGGCCTCTCGGGATAAAAGGGGGAAAGCTCATGTGGCATGCGGTTTCCGCTTCTTTTATATTTATTACTTTTTTTTTAATTTACTTAAAACGTGTTTTCTCAGAGTCCTAGGTAGGTTGGAAAAGATTGCTCTTCTTTTTCGCAACTATGCTAGATCCTGGGTCAGTGGAGACCATCTGTGGGACTATAAGCCCCTCGTTTTGCACCTGCATTTCGACATCCCAGGGTGGACAGCCCCGGGCGAGGGTCCTATAGGGCAAGCGGTTTCCACCAGTCTAAAAGAAAAATTGAACCTAAGGACCGAGCCTGTCATGTTCGTTTTAATGCGTTAGCCATGTGAATAGTGAACCGAGCCGGCCACTGAGTCAAGATCGGGTCAAGAGTTCGGCATGACCTCTCTTTACCTTGCTTGCGCAAGGGATCTGTGACGTTAGGCGTTGGCTGGGTTATATCGTCATGGCTGACGTATTAAAGGCTTGATGACATGGTGTCATGTGAGTATGGATGTATATCCGGGACGGAACATCGTCTGGGTGTAGCTTCGGAAATCAAGATCAGGTCAAGATTTTAGCATGACCTTTCATCGCTTTGCTTACGCAAGGGATCTTGAGTTCCGAGCCTCGACTCAGAAAATGGTTGGCATGGGATATGTATCCAGGCTTGTATGACACGGACGGGGTAAAAACTAACCGAGTCTGGACATGTTGGTGTAATGCCCTAGGCTTTAGTTATGTTTAACTGAAAACCGTTATGTATCATCTTTATCGTTTATGTTTATTATTTGATTATTATATAGTTTGCATATTTGTTTATAATAATCTCTGTCCCTAATTATTAAGAGAATAAATTAGTATAATTGTCAATGGATAATCATGTGATGATTATATGCATAAGAGATGCACATTGAAATTATGGGTACTTGTTAGAGAACAAGTGACTGGACATGACCCGCATGAGATTTATGTCATGGTCAAATGTCATACTTAAATCTCATACGGTTACTTCATTTATTTCCTAGACCTAAGATTATCGTAACCTTACATATGATGAAAGTCATGTTTGATTTTAGTCAAACGATATCTTAACACGATATCTATAAAGACTATCATTGGCATGATCGGATTCATGATGGGAAGGATGATAAGTCAAGAAGGAATTTGTCCCTCGGAAGAGAGATGTTATGCTTGGGCCTCGATGAGTGATAATGATGAAAGTGTATGGCCGTACCCCAATATGATTGGAATTATCATTATACTCAAGAATCGAGAAAGCATTGAACAATAACAAGTTGACAAGGACCATGACTTGTGTTCAAATATAACATCGTGAGACAAAGGGATAAATGGAAGTACACCATTGGAAACGTGAACTCTTACGTTGCATTATTTGGGTAGACATAATGGCTTGCTAGAGTCCGCTTATGTCTTATGAGGTTCGATATGATCGAACTCATTGCCAACATAATGTAATCCTATTGGGTCACACACAACTAGAATGAATTGGTTAAACCGGAGGAAGAATAGTTGAGAGTTTTACGTATCGGCTATATATACCGCGCGACATATCAAGCCAATGGCTTGATATACCGCGCGACATAATAGGCCGACGCGGTTTTGCGACTGTCTCTCCTAATTCGATTAGAAGAGATATTTACACTATTGTAGTATAAATACAAGGGTTACATCGGACCTAAAAGCCTAGCCGAAATTTTAAAGCAAAATTCACAATCAAATTCTCTCAATATTCTTCAAGGTTTAGATCTAGCAATCAACAAGAAATTGTTCTTGGATTCATTCAAAGGTGTGGATACCAAAAGAGGGTCTTCGCTCGTTCATCGATCAAGGCCTAGAGTTCAAGCAAGTTGAAGAACGAAGTTTGTGATTCGATATCACATAATCAAATCGTTCGATAGCTCAAGACCGGAAAGCGTTTCAAAGGTTGGTTTAATTCTATCTCATAGGTATTCAAATTAATTGTATAGAACGGATCCTAGGGCTTCTTGGGTTTTATGTTTTAATGCTTAATTCCGCTGCGCATGGACCCGTAAAACCCAACAAAGGGTATCGTGAGCCCCGTTCGTATGGTTAAGTTTGAATTAACATGCTAGATTTAAGATATAAATTGTTTATATGCTTATTGCATGTTTTGAATGTGATAGAATTTTTAATTGTTTATGTGAAACAATGTGAAAATCGTTTTCGAATTATGCTGAATTAAATCTGTAAAAAGGATGTTTTACGTGATTTAATTACATGTAATCTGTATTGGTTCGAATCTGGAAATCCTGTTACTTGGCTGCTTATGTCGCGCGACATGGTGAGCCATGTGGATTTCAGGTTAACTGGCCTGTTACGTCGCGCGACATATCAAACCTCTGGCTGATGTTGTCACGCGACATAATAAGCCAAAGCGGCGTAATCGGTTTGTTCAATTTTTCTGCTATTCTGTGATTGTGTTTACAATCTGATATGTTGATATGAAAATCTGGATGTTATAAAATTGAGTTTATAAGTCCATGCTAGATTGATTCATTGATATGCATGATTAATTGATTAAAATATGATTTTAATAATTTTTGCGATGCATGAATTATTTGTTCTTAAGTGTTAAGAATTTTATTAGATGTTTAGTTGAAACATTGAATTGTGATTTCCTAAAATGTTTAGTTGAAACATGATATTTAGTTTCCTAATATGTTTAGATTTAGACATTGTAAATTTTGGATCTTATGATTGTTTATGGAAACAAGTCATAAATACGCGAAATTTAAAAGGAAACTAATTGTTTATAAAAGGTAGTGATTATGTTGCCAAATCAGAGTTGATTTCTAATTGTGCATGACTAGGAGAGTTCTGTCTAAGGAAGAGTTGGTACTTAAGTAGTCCTTGTGGCTCACCTATCTTCCTGGGAACTTACCTGGTGCATGATTATGACTATCTTTGCTGATATGCTTATAATCTACCTTAAAGAACCTTCATTTAACTTTTAAGTTCTTTATGCCAATCCATGATTTAAACACTTGAGACCACTCGGATAGTTTTGGGTGGGCTTGCCATAGCAAGGTGCTTTGATTCTATTCCGTTTGCGAGCAAGATGAGGAAATGGTGGTTCCTATACGTTTAAAATGGATGAACTTAATTGGGTTATCAAAATGGTTTTGGACCCAAGGCATAAGATGAGATTAAAATATGCTTAGACATATGATGTCTTAAATAAATCTCATAAAAGATCTAAGAGTCATATATGATATGATTGATGTTTTCTACCTAATTAGTTTGATCTTGAGCGGTGCGCCATAGCGTACTTGAGATCAAATTAAAGATGGATCTTAGTCCTAAGAGTCATATACGATATGATTGATGTTTTTTCTACCTAATTAGTTTAATCTTGAGCGGTGCGCCATAGCGTACTTGAGATTAAATTAAAGTTGGATCTTAGCCCATTAAATGCATATTATGCTTATTAGCATTGGAAGGTGTATGATTTAGTGGGAGTATTTGTAAAATACATTATTTGCTCTTAAATGATAAATGTGTTGATATTGATATGTGTTCATATAATTTGTATATTTTGTTGTAGAAATAGCATTACATAATGATAATTGCGATTCGTCCTTATAAAGGACAAAGTTCGAAAGGAACAATACATAATGTGTATGTTCTTGACGAATCCGTTCCTATTGAACCTATTGCAAATGTTGCAAAGGGCAAATAAGGAAGCAACATTAGAAACATAGTGATGATTCGACAATATTGCTTGCCTTGTATTTGCCACCATGGTTGAAAGGCTCTTATGAAGAACCTTGAGCACATGATAACTATTCTTTTTGTTATAGCATAACGCATAAAGGAAATGTTCCAAGTGCAAGCTAGGCAAAAGATATATGTTGTGGTGAAAGCTCTTAATTCATATGATGAAAGAAGGAGCAATCCGCAAATTGTGTTAATGGTTAACACAAGAAAGGGTTCACAAAGGAAGGAAAAGTAGGTAAAGCAAAAGTTGCTAAACCTAGGACAAAAGTTGTCAAAGCCGAAGAGGCTAAACCCAAAGTGTCTCAAAAGGATGCGGTTGCTATCATTGCAATAAGATTGTCATTGGAAGCAAAGTTGCAGGAAAGCTTATTAGGAAGGCCTAAAAGGTGAAGAAGGGCAATATGATTGCTACTACTTCAAGTATCTATATGATAGATATTTTTCCTTTCGACTTCTTGTTCTTGGGTATTTGATACGGATTTGATCCCACATTTGTTTAAATGTGCAAGGAACAAAGAATAGAAAGCTACTCAAATAAGGTAAATTAAACCTAAGCATGGGAATGGAGCAAGAGTTGCAACATTAGCCATAAGGGACTTATGAAGTCACTTTGCCTTGTGAAGTAGTACTTGTTTTGAACAAGTATGACTACGTTCCGGATTTGAGTAGGAGTATTATTTATGTTTCTTAAATGGATGACGAAGGATATAATTTTCTTATTTTCAATAAGAAGTTTTATATTTATTTAATAATATGCCTTATTTTAATGCATATGTCATTAAATAGTCTTCATATCCTTGATGATGAGAAACAAAATAATATTGAAGATATCTATGATATAAATGGGAAATCTAAACCGAACAATATGAACAAAGCGTTTATATGGCATTGCCGGCTTGGTCAAATAAACAAGAAACATATATCTAAACTCCATTAACATGGACTTTTAGACTCATATGACCATGAATCATTTGAGGAATGTGAATCTTATTTATTGAGATTATCGACCAAACCACCCTACACTAAAGTAGTGGGAGGGCTAGTGACTTATTGGTCATTATACATGAGATGTATGTGGACCATTAAGAAGCATTGCTAGGGGAAGATTTCGGTATTTCATCACATTTCGCTAAAGACTTATCTAGATATGACTATGTCTATCTGATGAAGTCCGAAGGTGAATCGTTTGAGATGTTTTGAACATTTCAAAGATGAAGTACAAAACAACTTGGTAAAACTGTTAAGTACTTCGATTAGATCGAGGTAATGAATATTTGAGCCAAGAGTTTGACAATCATCTCAAAACTATGAAATCGTTTCAAAGTTGACTCCAATAGGAACACCACATTGTATGGTGTGTCAAAGGAGGAATTGAACCTTGTAGGACATGGTTCGTTCGATGATGTGTCAATTAGACTTTCCTATTTCCTATTTCCTTTTGAGGATATACATTAGAAATAATGCGGTTACACTGTATCGAGTCCCTACTAAATCGGTTCCTAAGGCCCCACATGAGATGTGGCATGGAAGAAAAATTAGTTTGACTTTCATGAAGATTTGGGGTTGCGAATCTTATGTAAAGAGACTTGTCTCTTATAAAGTTAGCACCAAATTTGACAAGGTTATTTTCGGAAATTAATCTTACAACCGCAAAGAGAACAAAATGTTTGTTGCTCTATACGATTCGTTTCTTGAAAAATAGTTTCTCAATAAAAGAATCTAGTGGGAGTAAAATTAATCTTGAAAGAAGTTCAAGAACCCGAAAATAATATGGAACCAATAGTAGAGACAGAACCAAGTTCACAAAGGAGTTGTGAAACCGGTTCAAGATGCACAAGTCCATCGTAGATTGGATAGGTTACGATCCGAACTCAAGAAATAGTGATTTCTCGTTGCGGAAAGTGATGAAGTGGAAGTCATTGAGAATGACGATCCTACTTGCTATCAAGAAGCGATGTCCTCTCCTAATTTGGATAAATGGTTAGGAACCATGGAATCCAAATTACAATCCATGTTTAACAATCAAGTTTGGAACTTGATTGGGCTACCTAAAAGTGTAAAAACTAAAGGGTGCAAGTAGGTCTTCAAAGACCAACATGGATGTGAAGGTGTATACTTTTATGACTAAGGATTGTAGCAAAAGGACTTAGGTTAATTCATAGTATTGACTATGTTGAAACCTTTTCCGCCGATTACAATGTCGATGTCTGTTAGAATTTCAATTGACATGATCGCATATTGTGACTATGTGATATGACAAATGGATGACAAACGACTTTCTTTAAATGGAAAGATTATTAAGGATGTGTAAAGTACACAACCCGAATAGTTTGTCAATCCAAGAAACTCTAATAAAGTATGCATGTTGCAAGGATCCATGAGATGGATTGAAGCAAGCTTCAAGGAATTGGAATCTTTGTTTTGATGAATTGGTCAAAGAGTTTGACTTTATCAAGTACAAAGATGAACCTTGTGTATGCATGAAATTCAGTGGGAGCATGGTGTTATTTCTATTGTTTATTACAATAATATCTTACTCATTTGAAAAACAAGTTCCGACACTCAAGACTGTTAAGTCTTGGTCAAGGAAAGGTTTCTCAATGAAAGATATGGGTAAAGCCGCTTACATCCTTGGCATCAAGATCTATAGAGATAGATCTAGAAGGATAAATTGGTTTGAGTCAAAGTGTTCACATTAACAAGATTCTTAGAAGAGTCTAAGAAAAGTGGCTTGTCAATGGGTCATGGTATTTTCTCTTAAGCAATACTCATTGTCTTATGACAATTGATGAGCAAAGGGAATGAATGAAGTTCCATATGCTTCGGCATTTGGATGCATCATGTATGCCATGATTTGTACTAGACTCGACGTCTCGTATGCTATAAGCATGATGAGTCGATACCAATCGATCTGTTGAGAACCAATGGATGGCGGTCAAGATGATCCTAAGTACTTAAGAAGAACTAAGGATACGTTCTTGGGATTTGAAAGATTGGAAGTTAATCTTGTTGTAAGGGTTACAAAGATGCTAGCTTCCAAACCGACAAAGTTATTTTAAAATCGCAATTAGAATTTGTGTTTGTGCTTATTAGAGGTGCGGTTTTGATTGGAAGAGTTCCAAGCGAAATTGTAGCCGATTCTACTACTAAGGCCATACTTTAGCAACATATGATGTAGGCGAAAGAGGCGGTTTGGATCGAAAGTTCATTTAGTATTTTGGAAATACTTCAAGTGTTTTTCCAAGTATCACTAATTGGTGAAACTTTTGTTATGACAATAGTGGTGCCACTTGTGCAAACAATGGAACCAAGGTCACAACGATGATCAAACACTCACTTAGACGTTCTTCGAGGAATTCATAAAGAATGAGAAAACGTTAAAATATACAAAGTATCAGCCGATGATGACATAAGGGATTCACTTACAAAGACACTCGCATAGGCAGAAGCATGATGGGCATGTTAGATCCATGAGTATTCGATACATAAATGGAGCCTAGTGCGAGTGGGAGGCTGTTGGTGTAATGCCCTAGGCTTTAGTTATGTTTAGCGAAAACCGTTATGTATCATCTTTATCGTTTATGTTTATTATTTGATTATTATATAGTTTGCATATTTGTTTATAATAATCTCTGTCCCTAATTATTAAGAGAATAAATTAGTATAATTGTCAATGGATAATCATGTGATGATTATATGCATAAGAGATGCACATTGAAATTATGGGTACTTGTTAGAGAGAACAAGTATTTGGACATGACCCGCATGAGATTTATGTCATGGTCAAATGTCATACTTAAATCTCATACGGTTACTTCATTTATTTCTAGACCTAAGATTATCGTAACCTTACATATGATGAAAGTCATGTTTGATTTTAGTCAAACGATATCTTAACACGATATCTATAAAGACTATCATTGGAATGATCGGATTCATGATGGGAAGGATGATAAGTCAAGAAGGAATTTTGTCCCTCGGAAGAGAGATGTTATGCTTGGGCCCCTCGATGAGTGATAATGATGAAAGTGTATGGCCGTACCCCAATATGATTGGAATTATCATTATACTCAAGAATCGAGAAAGCATTGAACAATAACAAGTTGACAAGGACCATGACTTGTGTTCAAATATAACATCGTGAGACAAAGGGATAAATGGAAGTACACCATTGGAAACGTGAACTCTTACGTTGCATTATTTGGGTAGACATAATGGCTTGCTAGAGTCCGCTTGTGTCTTATGAGGTTCGATATGATCGAACTCATTGCCAACATAATGTAATCCTATTGGGTCACACACAACTAGAATGAATTGGTTAAGCGGAGGAAGAATAGTTGAGAGTTTACGTATACGGCTATATATACCGCGCGACATATCAAGCCAATGGCTTGATATACAGCCTTGACATAATAGGCCGATGCAGCGGTTTAGCGGCTTGTCTCTCTAATTCGATTAGAAGAGATATTTACACTATTGTAGTATAAATACGAGGGTTACATGAGACCTAAAAGCCTAGCCGAAATTTTAAAGCAAAATTCACAATCAAATTCTCTCAATATTCTTCAAGGTTTAGATCTAGCAATCAACAAGAAATTGTTCTTGGATTCATTCAAAGGTGTGGATACCAAAAGAGGGTCTTCGCTCGTTCATCGATCAAGGCCTAGAGTTCAAGCAAGTTGAAGAACGAAGTTTGTGATTCGATATCACATAATCAAATCGTTCGATAGCTCAAGACCGGAAAGCGTTTCAAGGTTGGTTTAATTCTATCTCATAGGTATTCAAATTAATTGTATAGAACGTATCCTAGGGCTTCTTGGGTTTTATGTTTTAATGCTTAATTCCGCTGCGCATGGACCCGTAAAACCCAACAGGACAGAGTGTGACTCAAGACTCAAACGTGCAGGGTTGACGCTTGGCTAGGATGGGATGTTTGGAATGATCCCGTGCGCGTCCGAGAGGCCTAGGAAGGCCAAATGAACTACAACTGAGACCACTCCGGGTTAAGGGTTGTAGTGTGCAGTGTATCCGAGGCAGCAGTACGCGTAGCGTGCGGTGTAACCGAGGCAGCAGTGTGAGTAGTGTGCGGTGTAACTGAGGCAGCAGTGCGCGTAGTGTGCGGTCTCTAAAATTCTTTTTTCTGAGTAAAACAAAAGTTTTTCGAAGAATTTTAAATGTATGCGCAGTGTATATTGATGCATTTTTTTGTATTTTTATTTTTTTTTGTAAATAAAAAGTAAAGCACATGCACACACACACAACAGTTATAGAAAGGGGTAAAATGAAAGTTTGACCCTCAACATTGTTTTAAAATCTTTTGCTTTGTTTAAAAGTTTTTTAAAACAAAAAGATCCCCAGCGGAGTCGCCAACTGAAATTACCCGGATCCGACTCGCGCGCGGAGCCCCGGCATCTCGCAATCTTTGTGTCGCTTCGGGAAAGTCGCCCGGATCCGAGAGGCAGCGCGTTCGTGCCCCGGCATCTGGCTTATTTCCGCTTTTGCGTTAGTTGGGAGGCGTCTCGCCGTGTTTTCGTTTTGTAGAGTCGCCACGCCGTTTTTATTAAGCCCAAAACATTGAAAAAGGGCATCAGTTTAAAAATAAACTGTTTTTGTGTGATGAGATTTTGAGTTCAGAGGTCAGATGACTCCTCGAAAAGAGAATATTAGAATCTTAGAGCTTACCCGAGTCGCCTCGTAAAAACGAGTCTTTCGGATACCCCTAATATTCTTTAACTGTTGTGTGTGTGTGTATGTGCTTTTAAAAATGCATGATGTATCGGATGTCTACATGGTACACTGCTTTATTGAAATGTATTGAAATAGTTTAGGAAGGAAGACTTACCAATGTTGGTTTGGCTGGGGGTTTTTGGGGGGTTTTGAGTGTCAAAGGTCTTCGAGACTGTGTTTGTGAGTCTGCGGTGTTTCCAATGTGCTCGGAAGAGGGTGATCCAGATTGGGGTACTTACAGATTTGTCCCTCTCTATGTGAGAGAGATGTTTGCTTGGGCCCCTCGATGAATAGTGTTGATGAAATGTATGGCCATACTCAAGTGATTTGATAGAGATCAAATGCATTTGGATTATCAACATATTCGGAATCGAGAAAGCATTGAACAAGATGAGTTGACCTAGACCATGACTCATGTTAAATTGGACATCGTAGACAAAGGGATTATGACATTTGATCTACCGAGGAATTAAGCTTTGATGTTATATTAATTGGGTGGATATAATGGTTTGCTAGAAATCACTTATATCTTGTGATGTCGATGTTTCGAATCACTGCCAACATAAATGTAATTCCTATTGGGTCACACACAAAGTGAGAATTTGATCATTGGCTGAAAATTGGAGATTTTGGGTTCTGGCACGACTCGTGACCAGGAGCATGACTCGTGCCCTGGCTCACGACTCGTGACAAATGCAGAACGACTTCGTTTTGGGGCAAACAAGTTTGACACGTGAAAATATTGACTATGTGGGATTGGGCACGACTCGTTCCCTAAATCCGCACGAGTGTTATATTTTTCACAAATGGTATCACGACTGCATTTTAGCTTGGGCACGACTCGTGCTCCTAGGCACGACTCGTGCCAGCGACCAAAATCAATCCGTACACTTGTCTCCTTGTTTGAATAGGTTTTTGGTTTGGACTTGATTTCTCCCTAAGTGTTAGGGATTTATATTTGATATAAATATAAACCATTAGACAGCCAAAAACACATCTAAGCCTAGGGTTTATGAAACTCTAAGTTTTGATCTAGATTATGAATCAAAGATCAAAAGCAATCCAAGTAAATTCCATATTATTAGCCATTGATTATTGAAAGGTGTTTCAATAATTGGAAGGATCATCTAGCAATACAACAAGAAGCATTCTTGGTTCGTTCGCGTGTGGATCACCATTAGAGGGAGGTTGCTTTATCTCCTAAAGCTTGAAGATCTCCATTGTTGATTCATCACCAAGGTAGAACAAGGAAGAAGAAGATCCAAGTTTCATCAACGGTTCAAATATTCGAAGGTTGTTCATCGATTCAAATAAGATTTGAATCTAAGATCCGTTTTCGAAAGGTCAACATAATCGCATTAAGGTATGTAAATTATGTTTCATGGTTTTACCTCTTCATGTTAGACGGATTAAAGGGCTAGGGTTTTTGTTGTTATTTTTAAGTCTTCCGCTGCGTTTGTAACCCCAAAACCCAACAGTGGTATCAGAGCCGCGTCTTATCATGATTAGGTTAAAATTGGCATGCTAGATTTAATGTGATTATATGATTTACATGCTATATGTGAAATAGATCTATGATTTTATGTGTGTTGTTTTGAGAAAACAAGTATATGTGATATGCCATGATCATGATTAATAATTGATTAATATGATTAGTCTTTTACATGTGATATTGGTCTATTTAATATGATTAAAGTAGATTGATAAATTCTCAAAATTTAAATCAATTATTTGTTTAGGATTTGATGTTCGTTTTAATATGATTAACATGATTATTTGAGTCCGTATATTTTGAGAATGGAATAATTATGTAGTTAATAATTGTTATTTATTACATGATTATTGGTATGATCCAAAAGTAGGATTTTATGTGAAAATTCTATGTTCATGATGATGTATACATAAGTTTCATATACAACAATGCAATGATTGTTATGTGTAAAACCTTCTAAATATTTAAGTCTTATGTCATTCCTTGATTAGAACACTTGTGAAATTTTAGGGTATTTTGATGTAGTTTCAGCCACAGTTGGGTGCATCATTATATCTTAATTTGTGATCAAAATGAGATTATGGTTGATGTAGTTTTGGCCATGGTCAGGTGCATCGTTCCGTGTCTCATATGTTTGAAAAAGGTTTTGACTTAATTGATGCTTTCAAATGAGATTTGACCTAAGGCATAGATGAGATTTAAAACATGTTGTTGACATATGATGTCTAAGGAAATCTCATAAAAGATCTAAGAGTCATATAGAGATATGATTGATGTTTCTACCTAAATAGCTTGATTTCGGGCATTGACTCAGTTAAACCAAAATCAAGTGAAATATGGATCTTAGCCCACTATAATTATACTTGTATTTGAAGGTGTATAATTTAGTGGGAGTATTTATGAAATACATTATTTGCTCTTAGATGATAAATGTGTTGATATTGTTATGTGTTCATATGGTTTGCATATTTTGTTATAGAAGTAGCATTACACAATAAATTGTGATTCGTCCTTATGAAGGACAAGTTCGACTAGAACGGTACAGACTATTCTTATTGGATCAGAAGGTTAAAGAATTATTCTTAAGGAAAATTGTACGTTCTTGACAAATCCGTTCATGTTGAACCTGCTGCAATTGTTGCAAAGGGAAAATAAGGAGCAACATTAGAAACATGATGATGATTCTAACGATGTTGCATGCCTTATACTTGCCACCATGTTTAAAGGCTCTTATGAAGAACCTTGAACACATGGAAGCTGCTTTTGTTCTAGCACAACGCACAAAGGAAATGTTTCAAGTGCAAGCTAGACAAGAGGTTTGTTGTGTTAATGGTTAACACAAGAAAGGGGTTTAAAAGGAAACACAAAGTAGGTAAAGCAAAGGTTGCTAAACCTAGGGCAAAAGTTGCCAAAGCCAAAGAGGCTAAACACAAAAGTGTCTCAAAATGATGCATTTTGCTACCATTGCAATGAGATTGTCATTGTAAGCAAAGTTGCAAGGCTTATTAGGAAGGCCTAAAAGGTGAAGAAGGGCAATATGATTGCTACTACTTCAAGTATCTATATGATAGATATTTTCTTTTCGACTTCTTGTTCTTGGGTATATGATACCGGATATGAATCCCACATTTGTTTAAATGTGCAAGGAACAAAGAATAGAAAGCTACTCAAAGAAGGTGAATTAAACCTATGCGTGAAAATGGAGCAAGAGTTGCTGCATTAGCCGTAGGGATTTATGAAGTCACTTTACCTAGTGGACTAGTACTTGTTTTGAACAAGTGTTACTACGTTCCGAATTTGAGTAGGAGTATTATTTTCGCTTCTTTTATGAATGATGAAGGATATAATTTTTTTATTGAGAATAAGAAGTTTTATATTTATTTAATGATATGCCTTATTATATTGCATATGTCATTGAATGGTCTTCATATCCTTAATGTTAAGAAACAAAATAATATTGAAGATATCTATAATATAAATGAGAAATCTAAACCGAATAATATGAACAACACGTTCATATGGCATTGTCGGTTTGGTCAAATAAATAAGAAACATATATCTAAACTCCATTAACATGGACTTTTAGACTCGTATGATTATGAATTATTTGAGGAATGTGGATCTTGTTTATTGGGATTATTGACCAAACCACCCTACACTAAGAGTAGTGGGAGGGCTAGTGACTTATTGGCCCTTATACATGAGATGTATGTGGACTATTAAGTAGCATTGCTAGGGGAGGATTTCGGTATTTTATCACATTCACCGGTGACTTATCTAGATATGGCTATGTCTATCTGATGAAGTTCAAAGGTGAATCGTTTGAGATGTTTCGAGCATTTCAAGATGAAGTACAAAACAAACTTGGCAAAACTATTAAGTACTTCTATTAGATCGAGGTAATGAATATTTGAGCCAAGAGTTTGACAATCATCTCAAAACTGTGAAATCGTTTCAGAGTTGACTCCACCCGGAACACCACATTGTATGGTGTGTCTGAGAGGAGGAATTGAACCTTGTAGGACATGGTTGGTTCGATGATGTGTCAAGTTGAATTTCCTATTTCCTTTTGAGGATATGCATTAGAAATTATGTGGTTACACTGAATCGAGTCCCTACTAAATCGATTCCTAAGGCCCCACATGAGATGTGGCACGAAAGAAAACTTAGTTTGTCTTTCATGAAGATTTGGGATTGCAAAGCTTATATGAAGAGACTTGTCTCTTATAAGTTAGCGCCAAATCTGACATGGTTAGTTTCGGAAATTAATTTTACGACTACAAAGAGAACAAAATGTTTGTTGCTATGTATGATTCGTTTCTTGAGAAATAGTTTCTTAATAAATAATCTAGTGGGAGTAAAATTAATCTTGAAGAAGTTCAAGAACCTGAAAATGACATGGAACCAAGAGTAGAGACGGAACCAAGTTCACAAGGAGTTATGGAACCGGTTCAAGATGCACAAGTCCATCGTAGATCGGATAGGTTACGATCCAAACTCAAGAAATATTGATTTCTCGTATCGAAAAGTAATAAAGTGGAAGTCATTGAGAATGACGATCCTACTTCCTATCTTGAGGTGATGTCCACTCCTAATTCGGATAAATGGTTAGGAACCATGGAGTCCGAATTACAATCCATGATTGATAATCAAGTTTGGAACTTGATTGAGCTACCTGAAGGTGTAAAAACTAAAGGGTGCAAGAAGGTCTTCAAGACCGACATGGATGGGAAAATGTATACTTTCATGGCTAAGGATCGTAGCAAAGGGATTTAGGCAAATTCATAGTATTGACTATGTTGAAACCTTTTCACCTGTTGCAATGTCGAAGGCTATTAGAATTTCAATTGCCATAACCGCATATTGTGACTATGTGATATGACAAATGGATGTCAAACGGCTCTCTTAACATGGAAAGATTCTTAAGGATGTGTATAGTACACAACCCAAAGTTTTGTCAATCCAAGAAATTCTAATAAAGTATGCATGTTGCAAAGATCTATAAGATGGGTTGAAACAAGCTTTGAGGAGTTGGAATCTTCATTTTGATGAATCGGTCAAAGAGTTTGACTTCATCAAGTACGAAAATGAACCTTGTGTATGCTTGAAATTCAGTGGGAGCATAGTATTATTTCTATTGTTTTATTACAATGACATCTTACTCATTGGAAAAATGAAGTTCCGACACTTAAGACTGTCAAGTCTTGGTCAAGGAAAGTTTTCTCAATGAAAGATATGGGTGAAGCCGCTTACATCCTTGGCATCAAGATCTATAGAGATTGATCTAAAAGGATAAATTGGTTTGAGTCAATGTACTCACATTGACAAGGTTCTTAGAAGATTCTAGGAAAAGTAACTTGTAAATGGGTCATGGTGTTACTCTTAGCAATACTCATTGTCTTATGACAACTGATGAGTAAAAGGGAATGAATGAAGTTCCATATGCTCCTGCATTCGGTTCTGTCATGTATCTCATGATTTGTACTAGACCCGACGTCTCGTATGCTTTGAGCATGACGAGTCAATACCAATCTGATCCTGTTGGAAACCATTGGATGGCAGTTGAGATGATCCTTGAGTACTTAAGAAGAACTAAGAATACGTTCTTGGTATTTGAAAGGTTGGAAATTAATCTTGTTGTAAGGGTTACATAGATGTTAGCCTCCAAACTGACAAAGTTACTTTAAAATCGCAATTAGGATTTGTGTTTATGTTTATTGGAGGTGCGGTTTTGTTGGAAGAGTTCCAAGCAGAAAATCGTAGCCAATTCTAGAACTAAGGCCGAATTTTAGCAATATCTGATGCAGCTAAAAGAGGTCGTTTGGATCAAAAGTTCATTTAGTATTTTGGAAATGTTACAAGTATCACTAATCGGTGGAACATTGTTATGACAATTGTGGTTCCATTTGTGTAAGCAATGGAACCAAGGTCACAACAGCGATCCAAACACATACTTAGACGTTTTTCGAGAATTCATAAGAATGAGAAGACGTTAAGATATGCAAAGTATCATCCGATGATAACATTGGGGATTCACTTACAAAGACCCTCGCACAGGCAGAAGCATGATGGTCATGTTAGGTCCATGGGTATTCGATACATAGATGGAACCTAGTGCAAGTGGGAGATTGTTGGTGTAATGCCCTAGGCTTTATTTATGTTTAGCTTAAACCGTTATGTATCATCTTTATCATTTATTATAGAGAAAGATTATTTGGTTCATTATATGTTTACATGTTTATTATATTGAACTGCGTCCCTAGTTGTTGTGAACAACTAGTATAAGTTGGTAATGGATAATCATGGAGATGATTATATGCATAGAGATGCACATTACACTTATGGGTACTTGCTAGAGAACAAGTACTGGACAGACCCGCTTATGATATTTATGACATGGTCTGTTGTCATGATTAAATCTCATGACGGTCGTGTCATTAGAATCCTTCGTACATGAGATTATCATCGTCTTCCACATGATGAACGTTGTGTTTAATATAGTCTAACACTATCTTTAATCGGATAGCAATAAGAGCTATGTTAGCACGATTGGATTCATGTAGGGAAGAATGATAAGTCAAGATGGGATTTGTCCCTCTCTATGTGAGAGAGATATTTGCTTGGGCCCCTCGATGAATAGTATTGATGAAATGTATGGCCATACTCAAGTGATATGATAGAGATCAAATGCATTTGGATTTTCTACATATTCGGAATCGAGAAAGCATTGAACAAGATGAGTTGACCTAGACCATGACTCATGTTCAATTGGACATCGTGGACAAAGGGATTATGACATTTGATCTATCGAGGAAATCAATCTTTGATGTTATATTAATTGGGTGAATATAATGGTTTGCTAGAAACCACTTATATCTTGTGATGTCGATGTTTCGACATCATTGGCTGAAAATTGGAGATTTTTTTTATCATTGGCTGAAAATTGGAGATTTTTTGGGTTCTGGCATGACTCGTGATCAGGAGCACGACTCGTGCCTTGGGTCACGACTCGTGCCAAGGGTCACGACTTGTGACAAATGCAGAACGACATCGCTTTGGGGCAAACATGGTTGACACGTGAAAATAATGACTATGTGGGATTGGGCACGGCTCGTGCTCTTGGGCACGAGTCATTCCCTAAATCCGCATGAGTGTTATATTTGTCACGAATCATATCACGACTGCATTTTGGCTTGGGCATGATTCGTGCTCCTGGGCACGTCTCGTGCCAGCGACCAAAATCAGTCTGTACGTTTGTCTCCTTGTTTGAATAGGTTTTTGGTTTGGACTTGGTTTCTCCCTAAGTGTTAGGGATTTATATTTGATATAAATATAAACCATTAGACAGCCAAAAACACATCTACGTCTAGGGTTTATGAAACATTATGTTTTGATCTAAATTATGAATCAAAGATCAAAAGCAATCCAAGTAAATTCCATATTATTAGCCATTGATTATTGAAAGTTGTTTCAATAATCGGAAGGATCATCTAGCAATCCAACAAGAAGCGTTCTTGGTTCGTTCGCGTGTGGATCACCATTAGAGGGAGGTTGCTTTATCTCCTAAAGCTTGAAGATCTCCATTGTTGATTCATCATCAAGGTAGAACAAGGAAGAAGAAGATCCAAGTTTCATCAACGATTCAAATATTCGAAGGTTGTTCATCGATTCAAATAAGCTTTGAATCCAAGATCCGTTTTCGAAAGGTCAACATAATCACATTATGGTATGTAAATTCTATTTCATGGTTTTACCTCTTCATGGTAGACGGATTAAAGGGCTAGGGTTTTTGTTGTTATTTTTAAGTCCCCCGCTGCGTTTGAAACCCCAAAACCCAATACAATAATCTCATACAGTTACATAGGGTTACCATATATTTATATTAGACACAAATCCTAGCCCAACTAGAAGACTAATAAACATAAAGCTCGTAATTCCAAACCCCCTCCCCCGGTGGCTTTGAAGCGCCCGCCTCGGCTGATCCCAGGTGCCCGCCTGACGACGCCAAGCCACGGCCACAGGCTCTGCTCTCTAGGCGTTCGCCCCGGCCTCTACCATGCGGCCGCCTCAGCAGCCTCAACACACGGCCCCAGCTTCTGCCTTCCAGGCACCCGCCTCGGCCTAGGTGAGGCTCCCGCTTCAGCGACAGTGAGTCGAGCCATAAATCCTACAGACCCAGTTGTGGTTGTTGATAGTGGGCTACTTCTGACCGACGTCACTAATCCAATCCATAGAGAAGAGATGAAAGGAACACATGCTATTGCAGTTTCAAATTATGTATATGGTTCACCTTCATTGTATGTGGAATTACCTCTGGATAATTCCAAGAGGGCTCTTAAGTCCGTCCCCAAGCACTTATCGGCCGTTGAAGTGGAGGAGGATTTTTCTCTAGTGCAGTATATGGAACCCAACCTTGCTGAATCTCTCTTTGGAGAAGTGATGGTGAAAGTAGCTATTTCAGAGAGTACGATGATCCAAGTATGACTCAAATGCAACGCAAAGGCTCATCTGACGATTTGTATACTTTGCGACGACCACTAACTCGGTCTCAAAAGAATTTGGCAAAGGGTTTCATGTTTAATGCGGCTGGTAATCGAGCCCATAGCAAGGACTTTTGATGCCTTATCGCTAGTTGTTAGACGTTTTTTTAGGCTATGGCCCTTGTATTTTTTTTTTCTGTTCTTTTCGCATTTTCTTGTAATTTCCGTTTTGTTATTAATCAAATTTTATCCGCACTTATTAATCCACAAAAAAATTGAAGAGAGGATTGATTGCGGGATGGTAATCCTCACAAAACTAAGTCTTATGAAGAAGGTGAAGTAAGACACGAGTGACCTAGTAGAAGAATTAATTGTTGCCTACTAATTACTACTCACTCTGTCCAAAAATGAATAACCACTTTTTTTTTTTAATTTGATTGTGATGAGCAAATTAAAAAAAAAAATGGTCATTCATTTTGAGAAAGAGGTAATAACTAATTTAGGAATTCGACCGAGAAAAATATGAATACAATGCCCAGTGCTGCTTAACGAATCAGTGTATATGTAGCAAATTTTACAGTGGATTATTCTTTAGTACGGAGTACTAAAGAATATCGTTTGCTTGCCGTATTAAGTGGCATACACCAATTTTTGGAGAGCTAAATCCTTTACGGTTCGACTCCTTACCAGTTAGTTACAGTATAAAATTTATTGCAAGATGAGTAATTATAAAAATATTCAATTATCCTGTGATGCTAAGAATGCATCCAAATTACTTCGATTTGGCCGTATTTGGAGCTTGAATTCGTAACTTAACAAGCTTAGATATCTCTTTACCAATAACTATCATCAACAAGTACTCAATTAGCGAATAGGCAAGCAACCAAACCAGTCTAGATGGGGGGGTTGGTTTCATGATTCCTAAATCGATGGAGTTGGATTGCATAATTCCAAAATTAACCCTGCACGATATGGAGTAGTCTAGATTGAACTCAATAATTGAGATTTGGATATGGAGTTTTGTTATGACTTTGACTTCCCTTGTTTCGGATCCGCAGTTGGTACCTTAATTTTATTAATTTTATTAAGGATATTAAGGAATCTCCTCCTAAAGTTTCCTAAAGTTATTATTTCTTGTCAATATTCTCATGTATTTAGATTAGACAACTAAATATTTATATTGTGATTAGAATAAGAAAACTCCTTCTCCTTATTAGAATAGGATGATTAGAATAAGGAAACTCCTTCTCCTTATTAGAATATGACTCTCTCTTGTATATATATTAAGAGTGTGTGAATAAACAACTAAGGATTTTCTAATTCTCACATGATATCAGAGCTACAAAGATCCATAGCCTAAACCCCTTCAAAAATCCGGCAGCCCCTCCCATCTATCCCTATGGCTGGCTCCCCCTCCTCCACCAATTAATACCCTCCCCACCACCGCCTTCACCACCCAAGCCCGCCCATCACCCACCCATAACTCCTACCATACCTCCAATCCTTCTCCTTCCTCACATATACCCTCACTCATCCCCTACAAGAGCAAGTGCCAATATTGTAGTACCATTGGTCATATCCTCTCCCAATGCCGTCAATTCAAACGTGACCACCCCACCGTAAATTGCTCCTCTCAACCTCGCCAATACCGAAACCCAAACCCCAACCACCAAAAACCCAAAGCCCACTCAGCCACCCACCACATTCCCTCTCGCCCTCCCTCCTGGCTTATTGATAGCGGTGCCACCAACCACATCACTAATGACATCTCCAACCTAGCCTTACACACACCCTACAATGGCAGTGACGATGTCATTATCGGAGATGGTTCCTCTCTTCCTATCTCTATCATAGGTTTATTCTCTCTCTCCACATCCTATCCCCCTCTTCTTTTCAATTATGTCTTACATGTTCCTCTTATCACTCGTAACATTCTCTCTGTATCTCAATTTTGTCGTGACAATAATGCCATTATTGACTTCTCACACTCGTCTTTTCTCATTAAAGACAAAGCTACGAGCCAAACCCTTATCCACGGAGACCTTGAGGGTGGCGTCTACATTTGGCACCCTCTGCCCATTCAAGCTCATTCAAGCGTCATCTCTTCGCAATTGTGGCATCATAGATTAGGCCATCCCGCTCCCCCTATTCTTAGTCTACTACGTAGCAAATTCAATTTATCTATTTCCTCTAGTTTATCTCCGTGTAGTTCTTGTTTCATTAACAAAAGCCACAAACTACCATTTGCATCCTCTTCTCTAATTTCACATGCTCCTCTAGATCTTATATTTTCTGATGTATGGACTTCTCCAGTTTATTCCCTTGACAAATTTAAATACTATGTCATCTTTGTCGACCACTTCACCAAATACATTTGGTTCTACCCCCTAAAACACAAATCTGACACCTACAACACATTCCTTCGTTTCAAAACACTAGTCGAAAAATACTTCCAACGTCCTATCATCCAAGTCTACTCCGATAACGGGGGTGAATACCTCAAACTCACACCCACTCTGGCTCAAAACGGTATCACTCATCTCACCACTCCACCTCACACTCCTGAACATAATGGGTATGCCGAACGTCGTCACCGTCACATTGTTGAAACGGGTCTCACCCTTCTCTCCCATGCCAACCTACCCCTCACCTTTTGGCCCTATGCTCTCACCACTGCCACCTATCTCATAAACAGAATGCCTACCCCCACCCTCAACAATGATTCCCCCTACCTTCGCCTATTCCATTCCCCTCCAAACTACACCAAATTACGAAGCTTTGGTTGTCTATGTTATCCTTGGCTACGCCCTTATACCCCCCATAAGCTAGCCCCTAAATCCATTCCATGTACCTTTGTTGGTTACTCACCCATGCAAAGTGCGTATTACTGCCTTGATCCCACCTCCCATCGAGTCTACACCTCCCGCCATGTCCGTTTTGTTGAAAACACATTTCCCTACACCTCCCTCACCTCCATTCCCCCCATTGCTTCCGCTCCCCCTCCCTCCGATTGGCACACTCTATTTCTCCCTGTCCTAAACACTACACCCTCCATTCAACCACCACCCAATCTCCCCACCCCTTCCCCTACCCACCCCCTCTCAAATCCCTCCCCTAACCATCCATCACCCTCCAGCCACCCTGAAACAACCCACACCGAACCAGAAAACCTGCGCGATCGCCCCCAGATTCGTTCGATCGCCCTTTCCCTCCAGAAACTTCAAGCGATCGCTCCCCCTCCCCCGCGCGATCGCCCCTCATACCCAGCAGCTCCGTCCCCCCTCCTACCCGCACCATCACCACCCGGCTGTCCCATGGTATCACTAAACCCAACCCCAAATATGCCAACCTATCCCTACTCCCCTCACCCACAAGCCTTCCCACCACCACCAAACAAGCTCTCTCTATCTCACACTGACATAACGCCATGATTGAGGAATTTCAGGCTCTCACTCGAAATAAAACCTGGAATTTAGTTTCCCCTGCCACAGCCCACAACATTGTCGGGTGCAAATGGATCTTTCACATCAAGTACAACCCTGACAACACAATTCAGAAATACAAGGTTCGGCTTGCAGCCAAGGGCTTTCACCAACAACCCGGTGTTGATTACACCGAAACCTTCAGTCCTGTTGTCAAACCTACTACAGTCAGGCTTTTCTCTCACTTGCCACAACCAACCGCTGGCCTCTTCGCCAGCTTGATGTCAACAACGCCTTTCTACAAGGTTCACTCTCCGAATCTGTGTTTATGACACAACCCCCCAGCTTTGAGGACTCCACTAACCCCTCTCATGTATGCCATCTCTCCAAAGCCATCTATAGTCTCAAACAAGCTCCTCGTACTTGGTTCCAAGAACTCAAAACCTACCTCACCACATATGGCTTTCACCCCTCCTTAACCGATCCCACCCTATTTATACTCAATAAAACACCAACCCCTATCTTTCTTTTGGTTTAAGTTGATGACATTATTATCACCGGGCCGTCACCCTTGCTCCTTCAGTCATTCATCACTAGCTTGTCCAATCGTTTTTCTCTCAAGGATCTGGGGCCTCTATCATATTTTCTGGGCGTTGAGGTTGTCCCCAACAAAAATGGTATCCTCCTCTCCCAAACAAAATACATCCATGATCTTCTCACCCGTCACAACATGATTGACTGCAAACCGCTCCCCACCCCTATGGTCACATCACCACCCCTTGTGAGATCCACTACCACTCCCGCTGTTGAACCCACTTCTTATCGTGCTATTGTTGGTGGTCTTCAATACTTGTCCTTCACTCGCCCTGACATTGCCTTCTTCGTGAACAAGCTTGCACAGTTCATGCAGAATCCCCAATCATCTCACTTGGTTGCTCTCAAGCGGCTCCTCCACTACCTTCATGGCACTATGCACTTGGGTCTCCAGATTTACTCTACGTCTCCCCCCTCTCTTCATGCCTTTTGTGATGCAGATTGGGCTGGTGACAAAGATGACTTTGTATCCACCTCTGGTTTCTTTGTTTATCTCGGTCGTAACCCGGTTACTTGGTCCTCCTGCAAGCAACGTGTTCTTGCCCACTCCACCACTGAGGCCGAGTTTCGTGCCATTGCTGACACCGCTGTTGAGATTACTTGGGTTCGGAACCTGTTTATTGAGCTCGGTATTTCTCTTACTTCTCCGCCAGTTATATACTGCGACAACCTTGGTGCCACCACTTATTCCGCAAATCCGGTTTTTCACTCTCGGATGAAACATGTGGCTCTCTCGTTTCACTTTGTCCGTGAACAGGTTCAGTCTGGCTCTCTCCGTGTGCAGCACATTTCTGTAATAACCAACTTGCTGATGTTCTGACAAAACCGCTATCTCGTCTACGCTTCGATCAACTCATTTCCAAGATTGGTCTTCTCCAAGGATCGTCCATCTTTCGGGGGCATATTAAGGATATTAAGGAATCTCCTCCTAAAGTTTCCTAAAGTTATTATTTCTTGTCAATATTCTCATGTATTTAGATTAGGCAACTAAATATTTATATTGTGATTAGAATAAGGAAACTCCTTCTCCTTATTAGAATATGATGATTAGAATAAGGAAACTCCTTCTCCTTATTAGAATAGGATGATTAGAATAAGGAAACTCCTTCTCCTTATTAGAATAGGACTCTCTCTTGTATATATATTAAGAGTTTGTGAATAAACAACTAAGGATTTTCTAATTCTCACAAATTTTAAATGTAACACTTAATTTAAAGAAGATAAGAGGTAATATGTTAAGGAGGCCATGTTGATAGTCACCAAGGTCTAAGCATGTGCTATGGACTTGAACTCACGACTGCATAATCAAATGTTTTTCTCCCTCCAATCTACCAACCGCCCATTTGCTTTTATAAGGAAAATGTTCACTTCACCAACTAATACTCTTTGGGGGGTCCCTCGCTCCCTCCCACAACAAAATTATAAGCTTATAAACACTACTAGAAACAGGGTCATTACCAACGGACATTTATCGACGGACGTAGTCCGTCGGTAATACCGACGGAAAATTTTCATTTACCGACGGAAATTTATTTTAATTTATCGGGAATTTATTTTTTTAAAATTTCGTTTTGTCCGTCGGTATTTCCGTCGGTATTTCCGGCGGACATGGTCCGTCGGTATTACCGTCGGACTCCGTCCGTCGGTAACAAAGCCATATATAAACACGCGTATACTCCCCATTTTTAATTACGCTTCATTTTTATTACGCCTCTTCGTTCCTTCCTCAGTGTTCGCGAACCCTAACGCCGACGCCAAGCCGTCGCCGCCGACCTCGCCGTCGCCGGTAAGTCCTCTTTCTCTCTCTCAATCGCTTTCTCTCTCTCACTCTCTCTCTCTCTCATCAGTAATTCGCCAAGAACACGCCATCGCCGCCGTCTCTTTCCATCGCCATTTGCCGTCGCCGATCGCCGGTACGTTCTCTCTCTTTCTCGCTTTCTCTCTCTCAATCGTTCTCTCTCTCTCTCTCTCGATTTCTCTCTCTCACTCACTTTCTCTCTCAATCGATTTCTCTAAAATAAATTTTAGAGATAGTCCGAGAGAGTATAATTATGATTTTTATACTCTCTCGGAATGTTCTAATTCTGCTTTAATTACTTCTAGTGCCAACACTCCAAAGCTATAGACATCACATTTCTCTGTTACCTTCATTGTATAAGCAAACTCTACAAAAAAAAAACAAAAAACAAAACAAAAAAAAAAACATGCCCACATTAATGTTTCCATCAGTATAATATTAGTATAAAAGAAAAAAGAAAAAATAATAATAAATCAACAGTACCTGGTGCAATGTATCCATATGTGCCAGCAAGTGCAGTTAAATGGTAATAAATGTGTAGGACTCTTGTACATTATAGTATATTATAAAACGAGACGGAAAGGTGGTAGGAAATAAATAGACAACATGTTTTGGGTTTTGAAATTTAAAAGGAGCATGAAATACTGACATTTAAATTAGGTGTGTTGAGGTACTTTGTGGGTGTGAAAGTTGTGGTTGAAACATGACTAAAAAGGGCAAGAGAATTAGAACATTCCATGTTTGTGGCATAGTGAACACTAATTAGAGACAAATTTATTCAGTAATGGTTTTAATACTTTTATGTTTATGGTAATGAGGAGTAGTGCATTGAATAGAGCGTTGGAATAGGGCGTTGGAAGTATGAGCAGATACTTGGTAGTACTATTGATTCGGTTAATTGTTTTAAGTAGTAATTTAAAATAACACAATTGATACTAGATCTTTTCTTTTAAAGGGCATCATTGAATAAGTGGCTCAGGAGCTTTGGTTATCCCGTAACTATTACTATTTCTTGTTTTATATGTGTATCGTATATGATTCAATATAATTATTTGATTGCCTAAAAAATGTGTGTTTATTTGTGAAATAATATGTTTGATTAGAGATAAATGTTTGTAAATGCATTGTGGAGCTGAATGCAATTTTGGTGTGTTTAGACTGCTTTACTAATTAATGTCTAAAGTTAAAATATAAATAAGATGAGAGCCTTTTTCACCCACAGCTATCAAAATTCGTCTTCTTTGATCAAGAAAGATAGAGCAAACAAGTTCATTACCGTTTGAGCAAATGATTTTCTGTTTAATTAGAGTTTTTTCAGTTTTACTGTCTTCTTTGTCTCTAAGGATCTCAAACATCACTTGAGATCCTTAGAGAGGAGGACATTGAAACTGAAAAAATTCTTATTAAACAGAAAATCCTTTGCTCAAACGGCAATGAACTTGTTTGCTCTGTCTTTCTTGGTCTAAGATGAGATTGGGTTTTGATAGTTGTGGATGAGAACGACTCTTATCTTGTTTATAAATGTTAATTTAATTCATCATTGTAAAATTTCAAATTTTACAATAAAGAATTAATATTTCAAATTATTCACAATATAAATAATTTAAAAAATATGATAGATGTGTGTGTTAATTCATTATTGTAAAATTATGCATTTTACGGTAATGAATAAAAATTAATGTTACGACGTGACGTTGTGACGGTTGAAACACAAAAGCTTAGAAACCCGTTTAAGAACCTTTAACTTATCATGTTGAGGTCAACATGTAGTCATCGATTCTTAAATTGTCCGTGTGGACAGTCTTGAAATGCACGATTATATGATTTTGTAAATATCATCATTGTCTATTAAAATTGCTTGAATAGTCGATAGTTGAGATATTTTGGTTGCATTAATCCTATTGTTCTCTGAGTGTATACTAGACATATATGGTTGATTACACTGTCGATTCTCCTTGAATGCAGTATGTTCGAAGAACAGGCTGGAGACATTGCGCCTGAATTGATTTCAATAAGGACAGACAACGAATTTCCCTCCTCGTTTAATAATTATGTAAATGCCAATTCATTAATTCAATGTTTTTAATAGAATTTGAAGTATGAGTTTTTTACTATCTATGTGTTTTTATTTAGATTTTGAACAACCTTGGAGATGAAAAAGCTGCGAGATTACAAGCATTAGCACACGGTCCGTCCTTAAGAGTGAATGTATATAAGGGATATTTTGTCAATGGCTACGTATTCCACACCGAAGAATATGGCCAAACGAAATCAACTTGGAATAGCGGGGTCAATCTCAAGGGAAATATCGATTATTATGGCGTATTGAAAGAAGTTATTGAATTGGAGTACTTGCTTGGAAATTCTGTAGTTCTTTTCAATTGTGAGTGGCGGGACGCTGAGCGAGGCATTAAAAAACATGGCACTTTTGATCTCGTTGACTTAAAGCATTCTTCTAGGCATAATGGTGATGATGTGTTCATTCTTGCATCTCAAGCACAACAGGTGTATATGACCCCCTACCCCCGTCGACAAAGAGAGCCTAGCGGTTGGTGGGCCGTATGGAAAACCAAAGCAAGAAGCACTTTTGATATACCATTGAGTGCAAAAATGTCTACTTCAAATATTGATTCATCATTAAATGATTGATATCAGGAAGAGGAAATGCCTATACCTCCGATTATTTCCTTGAATGATAATGTCGAGGATGAAGCATTAATGGCCGAAAACACCCGTCCACTAGGGGAGGAAGTCACTTTCAATGAAATCGATGATGACAATGTGGAGGATGAGGAAGGAGAAGGGTATATATCTGGGTCCGATGATGAAGATGGGGAAGAAGACGACGACGAGGAAACTAGTGAAGAAGAAATTGAATTTTGTAGTGATAGTGATCAAGATTGTAGTGAATGAATCAGTTTAGTTTTAATTCAGATAATGTTTTGTATATAATGTTTACATTTTATATCACTTATCACTGTAATATTATATCTATCTCATGATTTTCAATTTTACTTGGTTACTCTTTACATGCTATGTAATATTACATCTTACTCCATAATTTACTTGGACATGTAGTCATTAATTTGAATGCTTCCTACTTTTTAAATTTTGTTCTACTTGATAATATTTTCTGTCTACATATATAATATACTAGTTTAGATATGTCGGGTCGAGGTGGCAATCGTTCAAAGAGAGGGAAGGTTGCGGGTTTTGTCCATCGTCTTGTTTCACCAAGGACGGGAGGGAGGGATCTACTTACAGTTACGGACGTAGTGAACCATCTGGGCGGGTTAATTTGGACACAATTATTAATGAGGAAGGAAAAATGGAAATATCTATCTCTCCCAGTGGCCAGTAAGTATTATTTAATTGTAAATGTCATATCTATATAATGTTTACATTTTATTATTGTCTTTTTATTTGTATGTATATAGATATATTGTTTTTTAATTAAAATCTTGATAGGTTTATACATGCATGGTGGTGGTAGCGGTAGCAGCAGCGGCAGCGCTCGTGGTTGTTAAACATGAATTTTCATTGACATGTAATTAAACAAACAAACAAACATATGTAGTTTCTCTTTCCCTTTCCCCTTTTCCCCGGCCGTTTCCCCTTCCCTTTTCCCCTTTCCCTGTTTCCCCTTTCCCCTTTCCCTTTCCCCCTTCCCCCGGCCGTTTCCCCTTTCCCCCTTTCCCCGGCCGTTTCCCCTTTCCCCTTCCCTTGTCGCTTGATTTGGACAAACATATGTATTTTATTTGATGTACAAGCGAAACAGGTTGTTTGTGTGTGTGTTTGTAGTTTGTAATTGTATTTGTTTAAAACAGGTTGTTTGAACAGGTTTACAGCCTTTTACAGGTGGTTTAATAATAAAACAGAATTTTTTTTTTAAATCTGGCCAGATTACCGACGGAAATTTCCGTCGGTAAATTAATTAAAAAAAATAAATAATTCTAATTTCCGGCGGAAATATCCGTCGGAAAATAATAAAAAATTAAAATAATAAAACTCATTACCGACGGATATATCCGTCGGTTTAGGTTTAGATTTCCGACGGACATATCTGACGGTAAATTTTATGGTTTCCGACGGTTATAACCGTCGGTAATGGGTTTTATTTATTTATTTTTTTAATATTTACCGACGGATATTTCCATCGGTAACCTCCGGCTATTGCTCCGGTTAACCGGCCGGCGTAACTCATTTCCGACGGACGTTTTCCGGCGGAATTTTAGATTTTCCGGCGGACAATACGCCGAAAATACCGGCGGAATTTGTCCGTCGGTATTACCAACCAATTATTTCCGACGGAACCCGACGGACTAATTCCGTCGGTAATATCCATTTACCGACGGATAGGTTGATTTACCGACGGAAATTTCCGTCGGTAAAAGGCCTGTTTCTAGTAGTGAAATATGCATTTTTTTCTAGCTTAATTGATACTTGACTAATAATCAGGTCACACTATCTATTAAATTTTGGAGTCTGTTTACAGAGAGAGAGAGAATGTCAGGAATCTTTCACAAGTTAGAGGAAAAGTAGAGCAGGCCATCCACCACAAACCAAGACCAAGACCATGAAGATAAGAAGCATGAAGGCGATGAGGAGGGAAAGACATGTAGTTAGGACTGTTCACAGTTGTGCACAGACTTGTGTGTACAGTTGTGCACACAAGTGTCAGCACAACAGAAGAAACAACTAATTTCCAGAAAATAACTTAAGTAAACCAAAATTGTAAATGCAGCGGAATTAAACCTTCAGCAAGAAAATCTTGCTTGAATCCTTTTCATAAAATAACAACCTTGTTTAAATAACAAGATTGTAGAACAAACGAATACAATAAAAAGAGAAATAAACTACGAAAGATCAAAGGAAGTTCTACTCTAAGAACTTATGAAAACACGAAAACAATCTTGAATCCTTAGACTTCTGATCTTCAAAATACATTAACAAAATACTCAAGGATTTTCTCTCGTGGTATCTCTCTATTTCTTGCGGCAGAAAATCAGTTGTAAATGAAGGAGAAAAGGTCTTCTTTTTATATGCGGATGAGGAGTCCTTGATTGACAAGGAGTCAATCCCTTCCTTGTATATATCCTTCTCTCAATCCGCAACATCATTCCTTATCGCCAAGAGACTTTCCTTTCTTGAGACATTTCCTAAAATACAAAACAACTAACTAAATACAAATCGTTAGTTGTTAGTCAACACATATTAACAATTATTCCTAATCTATTTATATACTAAATATACAATAACTAAGTATTAGAATCACAAAGATACAAGAAGACAGAAAGAGTATTTTCATACTCTTTCAATCTCCCCCTATCTTTTTGGTTCTGATCAAAAAACCTGCAAAACAATAGTTAAGCCCAAAAAAAATATTACCAACCATTTAACTACTTACAGTATAAATAAGTCTTCACCCTGAGATTCTCTCTCCATTTTTGTTGTTGCTTCAGCAGCTTCATTTTCAAAATCAAATGCTAGGTTTTCAGTGGCATGTCTTGCATCATCAGCTTTAGCTCCCCCTTCATTAGGCACTTCTCCCACTTTTTGATCATAACCAGAAAGCACAGCTTCTAGATCAGCAATACTTTTCTCCAACCCAGCAATTAGGAGTTGTTCTCCTATAATTTTGGCTTTTCGGGATAGGATCTGTTCATGGAAACTGGAGATCTGATCCTTAATAGCATTTCTATCTGGGAAAACAGTAGTTGTGGACATGGTTGTGTGCACAAATGTATGGACAATTGGTACTGTAGGTTGATGTTGCTGTATAGGGGCTGAGGGAGAGGGGAACACACCAAACCTTGCAAGATCATCACACCTAGATAGATCATTCATTATTTTGGGGACCTTGAATTTTTCAGCAACAATCGATAAAATATCACCGGGAATGTCCTCCACCCCATGATCGTTAACTAGGGCGTATATCAAACTGGGGTGAGGATAGGCATAGGATGTGTTTGTACTCTCAGCAAATCTCATCACAGTCTCAAAAATGGCTTGTCCCAAATTGAATTTATTCTCCCCTATCCTAATTAGAAACAGGATTTGGTCTTTTGTGACCGAGAAGGAATTGGATGTTGGCAACTAGTTGGTTCGCATAATGTGATGCAAAAATATAAAGATCTTTGATAATAGGGTAGTCCTAAACCCCGCAGTCCATTTTGGGACCTTTCCCGTAGTAATAGTTTGAACAGCTTTATCATAATCAACGGATAACAAGTCAAGCGGAGTGGAAAGGGTTCCAAGGAAGGTGTTTATCCTAGAAGGATTGAATTCAATGACTTGATCCCTAACAAATACTTTCCCAAAGTTTAGGGATCTATCAATACCAACATCACGGCTTAAATTTGCATAGAACTCCAGAACCAAAGGCCGTGATTAGGAAGGGGAAAATCTAAGAATTTGTCAAGACACCTTTCAGACAAGAAATTAACGAACCCAAGATTTTCAAACATGCCTAAATCCCTTTTATTTTCTACTATAAAAGCCCTATGAAGATTTACTGAGCATCCGCCCTCAGCCTCAGAAGAGAATAACACAGTGGAGTGTGTTAGCATTCAGGTTGTATGGGGAAGAGGGGATTCAAACAGAAGACTTACGATTATGAGATGAAGACTTGGTGACAGAACTGTTGCTTGTGTGAGTAGTTGCATAGACAGTTGTGCACACAACTTCCAGTGCGTTTGGTTGCTCAGGAGAGGCAAGTTTGGACTTTTGTGGCTGCATAATTCAGATTCACTAACCGTGTCCTCGGAGTCAAAGGATGCATTAGCATCACTGGAGTCATCAAATTGCAAGGACGACCCTTCCTCAGCCAAAACAGGAGCAGCTTCAACCGTTATTGAGCTTCTTGTTTTCCTCTTCAAATAGCTTTCCCCCTGTACACTAGCCGTAGGAGAATTTTGAACCCTAGCCGGCGTTTCGGCCTGAACCTAGACGGAATTTTCTTTTTACCTTGAGGATTACGTTTGATCAGCGTTATGATTGGTTGATCGTCCTCATTCAACTGAACAGTTGGGGACGATTCTTTAGGCAAATCTTCCTTATCAGACGAATCTTGCAGCACCGTTTTTGCCTTGCACCGGCGATATTGCCGATTTTGAGTTTGGAGGTGCTAGGGCTTTTCTTGCACCCAGCAACAGCCTTTGATCTTTGGAAAATTGCCGACTTACCTGAATCTATCAACCCGTGTGACCGTCGAGTACCAGGCAAAGGGGGAAGGTGGGCGACTTGAACCGCGGTGAGAACAGCTTGATTCTCTACATCAAAGGCTATAGATTGTTGACCCAGGGAGCCAACGTTGATTTGGTGGACGGATTGTGTCACAATTGACAAAGCAAGAGTAGAAGAGGAGTAGGGGCAGGGGCAGAAGATGGCGACGCCATTGCGATTTTTCTGCAGTTTCGTTAGAGAGAGAATAATGAGTAGAGAGAGAAATAGGAGAGAGAGAGAGACGAGAGTTGTGAGGAGAGTTGTGATGTGACTTGTTTGAACAACCCTTTAAAACCTTGGCATTGATGAGAGATAATGAGTACCGGCAGGAACTAGGAAATAGGAGAATGAGAAGGTGTAGGGATTCGTGTGATGTTTAGAGTTCTTGTCCCTTTGAAATTCTAAATCCATAATGTTGGGTTTTATGGGGTCCATGAGCAGTGAAATTAGCATCTAAATAACACAAAACCAAAGAGCCCTAAGATCCGTTCTATACGATTAAATTGAATTCCTATGAGATAGAGTTTACCAACCGTAATTGCTTTCCGTTCTTGAGCTATCGAACGATTTATCGGTGAGATTTTGAATCACAATCTTCAATCTTCAAAAACTTGAATCTTCAGATTAGAACTCTAGGCCTTGATCGTCGTACGAGAGAAGACCCTCTAGTAGTATCCACACCTTTGAATGAACCAAGAACTGTTCTTGAGGATTGCTAGATCCTTAAACCTTTGAAGGATATTGAGAAACCTTTATTGTGATTTTTCCTTAGAAAATTCGGCTGTTTGTTTGGCTGTTCACAGACTCATATTTATACTACTATAGTATTAATATTTGAGCCCTAATCGTATTAGGAAACTAGGCTATAAACCGCCTCTGGCAAGATCTGTCGCGCGACCGCTGACCGCCTCTGGGCAAGATCTGTCGCGCGATGACTTATGCCAGATTAGGAACTCTCAATTTTCTTTCTTTGGTTTAACCAATCCATTCTAATTGTGTGTGACCCAATAGGATTATATTATGTTGGCAATGAGCCCGATCATATCGACCCTCATAAAACATAAGCGGACTCTAGCAAGCCATTATGTCTACCCAATTAATATAACGTAAGAGTTCACGTTTCCAATGGTACACTTCCATTTCTCCCTTTGTCTCATGATGTTATATTGAACACAAGTCATGGTCCACGTCAACTTGTATTTGTACAATGCTTTCTCGATATTGAGTATAATGATAATCCAATCGCATTGGGGTATGGCCATACACTTTCATCATTATCACTCATCGAGGGGCCCAAGCAAAACATCTCTCTTTCGAGGAACAAATTCCATCTTGACTTATCATCCTTCCCATCATGAATCCGATCATGCCAAAGATAGTCTTTATAAATATCATGTTAAGATATCGTTTGACTAAAATCAAACATAACTTTCATCATATGTAAGGTCATGATAATCTCAGGTCTAGGGACTAAATGAAGTGACCATATGAGATTTAATTATGACATTTGATCATGACATAAATCTCATACGGGTCAAGTCCAGTCACTTGTTCACTAACAAGTACCCATAATTCCAATATGCATCTTTATGCATATAATCATCATATGATTATCCATTAACAATTATACTAATTATTCACTTAATAATTAGGGACGGAGATTATTACAATAAATATGAAAAATATAAAATAATCAAATAATAAACTTTTCATATAATAATAAATAATGTCAACATATAGGTCTATCAACTATAGGCCTAGGGCATAACACTAACAGTCTCCCACTTGCACTAGGCCCAATCTTCCATGTATCGAATACCCATGGACCTAACATGTCCATCATGCTTAGCTTGTGGAAGAGCCTTAGTTAATGGGTCCTCCACATTGTCATTAGTGTCTACTTTGCATATCTTTACGTCTTCCCTTTCGCATATCTCTCGGATAATGTGGAAACGTCGAAGTATGTGTTTGGATCTTTGATGTGACCTTGGTTCCTTTGCTTGTGCAATGGCATAATTATTGTCACAATAAAGTTAAATAGGATCATTGATACTTGGAACGACTTCCAAATCACTAATGAATTTTTTGATCCAAACAGCTTCCTTAGCTGCATCAGATGCTGCTATGTACTCAGCTTCGATTGTAGAATCAGCGACGGTACTTTGCTTGGAACTTTTCCAACTGACAGTGCCTCCATTCAGCGTAAACAAAAATCCTGTCTGCGATCTGTAATCATCTTTGTCGATTTGGAAGCTAGAAACTGTGTAACCTTTTACAAAAAGATCTTCTTCCATTCCTCCAAAGACCAAGAATACATCATTAGTTCTTCGTAAGTACTTGAGGATATTCTTGACTGCTATCCAATGTGGTTCACCGGGATTCGATTGGTACCTACTCGTCATGCTTAGAGCACACGAGACATCGGGTCTAGTACATAACATAGCATACATGATAGACCCAATTGCCGAAGCATATGGAATACCATTCATTCTCTTTCACTCATCATTAGTCTTAGGACTTTGAGTCTTGCTAAGAGATACAACATGCAACATTGGCAAGTTTTCTCTTTTAGAATTTTCCATTTGGAATCTTCTAAGAACCTTGTCAATGTAAGTACTTTGACTTAAACCAATCATCCTTTTAGATCTATCTCTATAGATCTTGATACCCAGGATATATGCAGCTTCGCCCATATCTTTCATTGAAAAGCACTTTCCAAACCAAGACTTGACAGTCTGTAGTGCAGGAATGTCATTTCCAATGAGTAAGATATAATCGACATACAACACTAGAAATAGTGCTACGCTCCCACTAATTTTCTTGTATACACAAGGTTCATCTTCATTCTTGATAAAGCCAAACTCTTTGATTGCTTCGTCAAAACGTAGATTCCAACTCCTAGAAGCTTGCTTCAATCCATAGATGGATCTCTGCAACTTACACACCTTATTAGAATTTTCTGAACTGACAAAACCTTCAGGTTGTATCATGTATACATCCTCAAGTAACTTTCCATTTAGGAAAGTTGTCTTGACATCCAATTTCCATATCTCATAGTCATAATATGCGGCTATCAATTAAAATTCTAATAGACTTGAGCATAGCTACAGGCGAAAAGGTTTCATCATAGTCGATACCATGAATCTGCCTATATCCCTTAGCTACAAGCCTAGCCTTATAGGTGTGCACCTTCCCATTCATGTCGGTCTTTTTCTTGAAGACCCATTTGCACCCTATGGTTTTTACACATTCGGGTGGATCAATCAAGTTCCAAACTTGATTATCAGCCATGGATTGTAATTCGGACTTCATGGCCTCTTGCCATTTTTCCGAATCAGGAGAGGACATCGCTTCTTGATAGCAAGTAGGTTCATCATTTTCGATTAACTCCACTTCATCACTTTTCGTAACGAGAAATCCATATTTCTCAGGTTCGGATTGTGACCTACCACTTCTGCGAAGGACTTGTGCATCTTGAACCGGTTCCACAACTCCTTGTGAACTTGGTTCAGTTTCTACCATTGGTTCAATGTTGTTTTCGGGTTCTCGAACTTCTTCAAGATCTATTTTACTCCCACTGGTTCCTTTGCGAAGAAACACCTTTTCTAAGAAGATACCATTTCGAGCAACAAACACTTTGTTCTCGTTTCGATTGTAGAAATAGTATCCTTTAGTTTCCTTAGGATAACCTCCGAAAACACATTTATCAGACTTAGGTGCTAGCTTGTCAGAAGTTAACTTCTTGACATATGCATCGCAACCCCAAATCATCATGAAAGACAAACTGGGTTTTCTTCCATGCCACATCTCATATGGGGTCTTTTGAATTGATTTGGTAGGAACTCTGTTTATAGTGAAAGCAGCAGTTTCTAGTGCATGTCCCCAAAAGGATAAAGGAAGCTCAACTTGACTCATCCTTGAACGAACCATGTCCAACAAATTTCTATTCCTCCTTTCAGACACACCATTCCATTGTGGTGTTCCGGGTGGAGAGAGTTCTAAAACGATTCCACAACTCATAAGATGACTGTCAAATTCTTGGCTCAAATATTCGCCACCTCGATCAGATTGAAGTACTTTAATAGTTTTGCCAAGTTGATTTTGCACCTCATTTTGAAATATTCGAAATATCTCAAACGATTCACTTTTATGTTTCATTAGATAAACATATCCAAATCTACTATAATCATCAGTGAATGTTATGAAGTACTGAAATCCTCCCCTAGCATTGCTACTCATAGGTCCACATACATCAGTATGTATGAGGCCTAATAAGTCGCCCGCCCTGTCACCAGTTTTGGTAAATGGGTCCTTGGTCATCTTGCCTAATAAACAAGATTCGCATGTCTCATATGATTCATAATCATGTGAGTCTAAAAATCCATCTTTATGGAGTTTAGAAATGCGTTTCTCATTTATATGGCCAAGACGACAATGCCATAAGTAAATGTGGTTTACATCATTGGGTTTAGATTTCTTGTTAATGTTATAGACATCATTATCACGATTTTCAACATCAAGAATATAAAGGCCATTGAATGAAATAGCAGTACAATAATGCATATCACTCTTGTAAGAAAATTAAAACCTTCATTATCCAAACTTGAAATCAAAATAATATTCCTACTTAAAGCTGGAACGTAATAACAATTGTTCAAAACAAGTATTAGTCCACTAGTTAAAGTAACTTCATAAGTTCCTACGGCTAATGCAGCAACTCTTGCTCCATTTCCCACACGTAGGTCCACTTCACCATCTTCAAGCATCCTTCTGTTCTTTAGACCCTGCACATTTAAACAAATGTGAGATCCACATCCGGTATCCAATACCCAAGAACTAGAAGTAGATAAGAATATATCTATAACAAAGATACCTGAAGTCGAAGCAACACCTTTGCTCTTCTTCAGTGCTTCCTGATATTTCTTGCAGTTTCTCCTCCAATGTCCAATCTCATTGCAATGGAAGCAGACTGCATCCTCTTGGGACTTGGGCTTAGCCTCTTTGGGTTTGGCAGCCTCTTTGGGTTTGGCAGCCTCTTTGGGTTTAGCAACACTTGCCTTAGGATTAGCAACTTTTGCCTTTCCCTTACCCTTGAAACCTTTCCCTTTGTTAACCATCAACACTTGATTGGTTTTATTTTTGACGATATTAGTTTCCGCAGTGTTCAACATTTGAATTAGCTCGGAAAGGTTCTTATTCATGCCCCCATGTTATAGTTCATTATGAAATGACTAAAACTTTCGGGAAATGAATTCAATATCATGTCAGTAGCCAACTCTTGGCTAATTGGAAAACCGAGCCTCTCAAGATGCTCGATGTGGCCCTTCATCTTTAGAGCATGGGGACCAATAGCTTGTCCTTCACTCATCTTGCATGAGGTTAGGGCTTTAACTGTGTTATACCTTTCCTGCCTTGCTTGAACTTGAAACATTTCCATCAGTCGATTGTTTAGATCAACTGTCCCCAAGTGCTCAAGAACCTTCTGAAGGCTCTTACACATGGCGGAGATCATGAGGCAACTAACATCAGTAGCATCACGCTTATGCTTCAGATATTGATCCCTCACTGCCCTAGTAGCATTAGCAGCAGGTTCAGGTGGAACAGGTTCCTCGAGAACGTACAATTTTTTCTCTTGCCTGAGAACAATTCTCACGCTACGGATCCAATCCATATAGTTTGTACCATTCTCTTCCAACTTTTCCTTCTCAAGGACAGATCACACTGACATATGATTATTGTTTGATGCCATTTATTCTACAAAAAGATATACATAAAATATGAACACATATAAGCAAACATATTATATGAGAAGTATAATGTATTTACATGAAAATAAATGCTCCTACTAAATTATACACCTTCCAATGCAAATAAGCATAATATACATTTAGTGGGCTAAGATCCAACTTTAATTTAATTTCAAGTTTGCTATGGCAAACCGCTCAAAACTAAATTAATTAGGTAGAAACATCAATGATATCACATATATGACTCTTAGATCTTTTATGAGATTTATTTAAGACATCATATGTCTAAGCATATTTTAATCTCATATTATGCCTTGGGTCCAAAACCATTTTGATAACCCAATTAAGTTCATCCACTTTAAATGTATAGGAACCACCATTTCCTCATCTTGCTCGTAAACGAATAGAATCAAAGTACCTCGCTATGGCAAGCCCACCCAAAACTATCCGAGTGGTCTCAAGTGTTTTAATCATGGATTGGCATAAATAACTTAAAAGTTAAATGAAGGTTCTTTAAAGCAGATTATAAGCATATCAGCAAAGATAATCATAATCGCGCACCAGGTAAGTTCCCAGGAAAAATAGGTGAGCCACAAGGACTACTTAAGTACCAAACCTCTCCTTCGACAGAACTCTCCTAGACATGCACAATTAGAATACCAGCTCTGATTTGCAAAATAATCAATACTTTGTATACTAACTTGTTTCTCACAAACAATCATATTCCTTTAAATTTTTGCGTAAACTGACTTGTTTCTCATAAACAATCAGAGAACAAAAATTTTAATGTTTCAATTTAAACATTCAGGAAATTATAATTCAATGTTTCAACTAAACATCTAACAAAGCTCTTAGCACATAAGAACATATAATTCATGCATCGCAACAATTAATAAAATCACATTTAAATTAATTAAGCATGCATAAACAATGAATTAATCTAGCATAGCCCTATAAATTTAATTTCCAGAAATTTACAGCAACCAGTTTAAAACAGAAACATATCAGACTATAAACATAATCACAGATTGGCAGGAAAAATTTAACAAATTGATTCTGCCCAGATTTGGCAAAGTCTGTCGCGTGACAGAGACTTCCAGAAGGCCTGATCCATCACGCGACCAGACGAGCCCATCAGACTGCCCATGGCCAACTCTGTCGCGTGACGAGAGTTGCCAGATTTGCATATTTTTTTTCAGCTTCAATCAATTCCAATCATAAAGCAATTAAATCATATAAAACAACCTTTTAACAAATTTAATTCAACATAATCAGAAAAGGATTTTTCATATTGTTTCTCATAAACAATTAAAATTCTACCGCATACTAAACATGTAAGGAACATATAAACAATTTATATCACTTTTCTAGCATGTTAATTCAAACTTAACCATACAAACGGGGCTCTGATACCACTGTTGGGTTTTATGGGTCCATGCGCAGCGGAATTAGCATCTTAATAACACAAAACCCAAGAGCCCTAAGATCTGTTCTTTACGATTAAATTGAATTCTTATGAGATAGAGTTTAACAACCTTAATTGCTTTCCGTTCTTGAGCTATCGAACGATTTATCGGTGTGATTTTGAATCACAATCTTCAATCTTCAAAAACTTAAATCTTCAGATTAGAAATCTAGGCGTTGATCGTCGTACGAGCGAAGACCCTCTAGTAGTATCCACACCTTTGAATGAACCAAGAACGGTTCTTGAGGATTGCTAGATCCTTAAACCTTTGAAGAATATTGAGAAACCTTTATTGTGATTTTTCCTTAGAAAATTGAGCTATTTTTTTGGCTGTTCACAGACTCATATTTATACTACTATAGTATTAATATTTGAGCCCTAATCGTATTAGGAAACTAGGCTATAAACCGGCTCTAGCAAGATCTGTCGCGCGACCGCCGACCGCCTCTGGGCAAGATCTGTCGCGCGATGGCTTATGCCAGATTAGGAACTCTAAATTTTCTTTCTTTGGTTTAACCAATTTATTCTAATTGTGTGTGACCCAATAGGATTATATTATGTTGGCAATGAGCCCGATCATATCGACCCTAATAAAACATAAGCGGACTCTAGCAAGTCATTATGTCTACCCAATTAATATAACGTAAGAGTTCACGTTTTCAATGGTACACTTCCATTTCTCCCTTTGTCTCAGGATGTTATATTGAACACAAGTCATGGTCCACGTCAACTTGTATTTGTTCAATGCTTTCTCGATATTGAGTATAATAATAATCCATTCGCATTGGGGTATGGCTATACACTTTCATCATTATCACTCATCGAGGGGCCCAAGCAAAACATTTCTCTTTCGAGGGACAAATTCCATCTTGACTTATCATCCTTCCCATCATGAATCTGATCATGCCAAATATAGCCTTTATAAATATCGTGTTAAGATATCGTTTGACTAAAATCAAACATAACTTTCATCATATGTAAGGTTATGATAATCTCAGGTCTACGGACTAAATGAAGTGGCCATATGAGATTTAATTATGACATTTGACCATGACATAAATCTCATACGGGTCAAGTCCAGTCACTTGTTCACTAACAAGTATCCATAATTTCAATGTGCATCTCTATGTGATTATCCATTAACAATTATACTAATTATTCACTTAATAATTAGGGACGGAGATTATTACAATAAATATGCAAAATATATAATAATCAAATAATAATCTTTTCATATAATAATAAATAATGTCAACATATAGGTCTATCAACTATAGGCCTAGGGCATAACACTAACACATAATGTATTAGAAATTGAAAAAATTGAAATCATTACCATATTTTGTGATAAGATTTTCTTTCCTTAAACTGAAAAAGGAAATTTTCCTTGATTGATCAACCTCCCATATAGTCTCCTTTGACTGCTAGAAATACTCAAACACACCAATATATTATTATCATTTAACACAGTAGAATTATGATGTCAAAAAGAAACACATTAGAAACAAACAAAAAGTTGATCATATTTTTACCAAGGGTTTCAAATGACCTAATATTGAACACTATGCCTATTATGATAAAACATGCACAAGTGAAGATTTTAATCTCAATAAATTGTAACATGGTATGACTAGATCACATATTGACATAATTTGACCTACACGAATTCAATGAGACTACCCTCAATCATGTAGCCTCTTAGAATGTCTCCATTTTAGGCATTGTATCAGTTACTGAGAAGGAGCTATACACTCTCACACCATAGTGCTTGCCGAAATTTTTATCCCAAGTGATGCAACAATAAGACATTGGCATTGAGCACATGAGCGGAAGCTTCAAAATGAATGGAGGCAGCTTGTTTTTTCTCATTAACCTTAGAATAGACACCCACTCCATGATAAATATCATAAAGAAGTTTTAACAAGGGATTTTTATCACCAAGTTAGGAGGGTCTCACATTCAAGAGTCAAATAGTGTCAACAAAGAGAAATAGTCAAGTGATCACAAGAGATAATCATGCAATGAATGAATACAGGATAAATAACTACCTTTTTTCAGTGTTTTCTTTAATATAAAATTATATAGAGATGCAGAGAGTTGTCTGCACAGTTGTGCAGTCACCTGTGATCACACAATCTGAGAGAAATCTTAAGGAATGAAAGTCTTTCATAATCCAAAGCCTGGTAAATATATCAACAAGTTGATATGTTGCTTCGACATGTTCAAGAGTAATAATTTTTTGTTCAACAAGATCTCTTATAAAGTGATGCCTAATATCTATGTGCTTTGTATGGGAGTGTTGAACATGATTTTTGGCAACATCCTTGGCACTCATGTTATCACAAAATACAGTTAGAGTTTAACTTTTCAATCCATAATCCTTTATCATTTGGTTCATCCACAACAATTGCGTACAACAACTACCTACTGCCACATATTCTGATTCAGCAGTAGATAAAGAAACACAGTTTTGTTTCTTACTAAACCAATACACAAGATTATTCCCTAAATAGAAACACCCTCCAGTGGTGCTCTTCCTATCATCTGTATTTCCAGCCCAGTCGAAACACTAAATCCCACTAAGTTTATGTTGGTATCTCTTGTGTAGCTTAACCCCAAGTGAGTGGTACCCCCAACATATCTTATAATACGTTTCACAGCTTTCAAGTTGGATACTTTGGGGTCATCTTGATACCTAGCACAAATGCACACACTGAACATTATGTCAGGTCTGCTAGCTGTAAGGTACAACAAGCTCCCTATCATACTTCTGTAGAGGGTGTCATCAATACTTTCACCCTATTCATATTTACAAAGCTTTTGGGATGATCCCATAGGAGTTTTCAGGCGTGAGGCATTATCAAGCCCAAATTTCTTTACCAAATTCTTAGCATACTTGAATTGTGAAACTGACATTCCTTCTTTAGTTTGAGTAATTTGAAGGCCAAGAAAGAATTTAAGTTCCCCAACCATACTCATTTATAATGTGGATGTCATACTTTTAACAAACATTTCAATTAAGTCATTAGTAGTAGCACCAAAAACATGTCATCCACATAGATCTGAGCAACAAGCATGCCTTTTTTATTTTTCAAAACAAACAAAGTCTTATCAACCTCTCCTCTTTTAAAACCAAGTTGAATTAGGTGCTCAGTCAGTCTACCATACTAAGAACGTGGGGATTATTTAAGACTATAGAGTGCCTTTTTCAACATATAAACATGATTTGGTTTAGAGGGTTCCTCAAACCCTTTAGGTTGCTCAACAAAAGCTTCATCATTCAAAACACCATTTAGGAATGCACTCTTGACATCCATCTGATGCAGAGTGATTTTTAAGTAGCATGCAATAGCTAGCAACAATCTGATAGACTCAATGAGGGCTACAGGGGAAAATGTTTCATCAAAGTCCACCCCTTCCATTTGAGTGTAGCCCTGAGCCACCAAACGTGCTTTGTTTCTTGTTATATTGCCTTGATCATCAGATTTATTCTTAAATATCCATTTAGCCCCAATCACATTGACGTGAGAAGGCCTAAGAATTAAGAACCAAACATCATTTTTCTGAAACTGGATTAATTCCTCTTGCATGGCATTAATCCAATTTTCATCATTCAAGGCTTCCATGACATTCTTTGGTTCATAATTAGCAACAAAATAACACGAGCTTACCTGATGGTACACAGATTGTACACATAATAAATCTGCAAGGTCATGGTAGTTGACCTTTTTCCTCGTATTTTCATACCTTCATCCACTTCCCCTATGACCTGGGATGTGGGATGTTTTCCCTGTATTCTGGAAGGTATGTCCCTTTTTCTACTTACATCTTCTTCATCAGCTTTAGAATCTGAACCTTGGTCATCAGCTGTTTGACAACTTGTGTTGTCAGTAGTGTGAACAACTGGTTGAACAACTGTTTCCACAGTAGGCTTTTCTGCAATTTTATTCACCTATGCTGGTTCAGATTCATCATTAACTGGTCCTGGCTCCCAAGTACAACCTGTAATATCATCATCAACTGTTTTGACATTAAGATCAGTAGCATCATCAAAAACAACATTTAGGGATTCCATGATAGTTTAGGTTTTGAGATTATAGACCCTAAACGCTCTACTATTAGTTGAGTGGCCAATGAAGATGGCTTTGTCACTTTTGGAATCGAACTTAGAGAGATACTCACGATCATTCAAGATGTAGTAAATACACCCAAAAACATGGAAGTATTTGACCGTGGGTTTCTTTCCAAGTAGGATCTTATAAGGAGTCATGGTATTTCCAATTCTTAGAAAGACACGATTCCCCACATGACATGCTGTATTTACAGCTTCTGCCAAAAAAAATTGGATAGATTTTTAGAGCTTAACATTACACTAGCCATCTCTTGTAATGTGCGATTTTTCCTTTCCGCTACCCCATTTTGTTGAGGGGTTTTGGGGGTTGAGAACTCGTGAGTAATCCCCTTTGAATCACAAAAAGCCGAAAAAGTAGCATTTTCAAATTCAGTACCATGATCTGATCTGACTCTAATGGCTTTTAACCCATATAAATTTTTGACCCTTTTGTAACAAATTTTGAATTTATCAATGGTGTTGGACTTTTCCCTTAAGAAGATTACCGATGTATATCTAGAAAAATCGTACACACACACGAAATAGTTTTTTTTTTTGAGACATGCTTTCCACCTCTTTAGGACCCATTAGATCAGTGTGGATCAATTCAAGACACCTTGATGTTCCACAGTTTTGAACATTTTTATGACTCGATTTGGTTTGTTTCCCCTTTTGACAAGACCCACACACACTTAGTTTCTTAAAGTCCAGTTTGGGCAAATCTTTTGCAGCCCCATTATGAACAGTTTTGTTTGCTTGCATCATTATGAACAGTTTTATTTGAGGAGATAGTTTTTGCCTTTTGAACTTTTGAAGTGATTGCTCCTTCTTTTACAAAAATGGTATCTCCATAGCCAATTCCGAATTTTCCTTGATTTCCCATTTTCAAAATTTCTTCTAACTTAGCTTTACCAGTGTTTAGCCTTGTTAGAGTTTCTGTTTCTTTCTCAAGAGTAGTTTTAAAAGTTTCACATTCCTTATCTTTCTTTGTGGGTAAAACTTCTAACTTGGCTATGGAGTCCTTTTGAGAATCACTTTCTTTTGACAAACTCTCAACTACATATTTTAATTTGAGATTTTCTGCAGTTAGTTTCTCATTTACCTGTTTAAATACTTTAAGTTGCTCCATTCGTTTAGTCCAATCAGTGTAGAGTTCAACATAAGTATCGTGCAAGTCCTCATGGGTAGCATACTCTTCTTCTGATGGATCATTTTTAATTTCACTAGCAGTAGAAGAGTTCAAGCAGGTATACACACTGGTTTTAGTTGTTTAGTCAGTTGTGTGGTAAGTTGTGCGATCAGAATATTGCACATCTTCCACATCCGAATCACTATCAGACAATGTGACCTGTGATGAATGCCATATAGACATAATTGTAGTCTGTTCATCATCATCAGAATCACTCAAGGTCGTTGAGAAACTCATTCTACACTTTTTAAGTGTGTTAGCACACTCATTAGCATAATGTCTGAATCCTTTGCAAGCTCTGCATTGAATAGAATCAATGGGTTTTTTTCCTTCAGATGCATGCCTTTTAGGAACAATTTCCTTCTTTGATGAATCAACTGTGGACGGAGTAGAGTGTGCTGAATTTCGAAACTTAGAAAATTGTTTCTTTTTCAACATGCTATTGAATTTTTGAGTAATCAAAGCGCACTCATCATCTCCTAGGTTCGATTAATAAATATCTTTGGATAATTGCACAAGATCCTGAGATACCTTGAGAGTACTCGCAAGAGCAATTGAGTTTTCTCTGCTAGCCTCTTGTACCCCAAGATTTAACTCAAAATTAGTCAAAATACCCAGGATAGTATCAAGTCCAACAGTTTGGACATCCTGAGTTTCTTCAATCACAGGGATATTGATATTAAACTTTTCTTGGAGAGTTCTTAGTACTTTAATTACGAGCCTTGCATTGGATATAGATTCACCCAATGAAAAGGACTCGTTTGAAATGTCCAAAATTTTGGCTGAGTACTCTTTTATGGTTTCATTCTCCCATCCTTAAAGTTTCAAACTTGGTCATTAAAGTTCTTAGCTTGGTATTTCTAACACTAGCTGGTCCTTCACAATGTAGTTGAAGAATGTCCCAGGCAGTTTTGGCAACAGTTTGAGTAGAGAATAAACTATACATATGAGGATCCATATGGTCAGAGATTGCTCCCATGGCCTTGGCATTATAGTTTGCAAGAGCAATTTCCTCATGTGTCCAAGTTTCTATGGGTTTAGGCCCATAATTTCTCTCTTCTTTGCCATCAGATGTGGCTGGGGTAAGTTCAATCATGGAAGAAGTGTAGCCATTCACAAGACTAACCCAAGCACGATGATCAATATATTTAATGTGCATAATCATTTTCTCCTTCCAAATGGTATAGTTTGAACCATTTAGAGTAGGCAGTTTATTATGGCTATGGATATGGTGACAATCCATTGTGGCTACTTTCCAGGATCGATCTCAGTTGAGTCGAGAGAAAGCTCTGATACCAATTGAAAGAATTGTAGCTAGGACTATTCACAATTGTGCACAGACTTGTGTGTACAGTTATGCACACAAGTGTCAGCACAACCGAAAAAACAACTAATTTCCAGAAAATAACTTAAGTAAACCAGAATTGTAAATGCAGTAGAATTAAACCTTCAGCAAGAAATTCTTGCTGGAATCCTTTTCATAAAATAACAACCTTGTTTAAATAACAAGATTGTAGAATAAACGAATACAATGAAAAGAGAAATAAACTACGAAAGATCAAAGGAAGTTCTACTCTAAGAACTTATGAAAACACAAAAACAATCTTGAATCCTCAGACTTCTGATCTTCAAGATACAATAACAAAATACTCAAGGATTTTCTCTCTTGGTATCTCTCTATTTCTTGCGGCAAAAAATCAGTTGTAAATGAAGAAGACGAGGTCTTCTTTTTATATGCGGATGAGGAGTCCTTGATTAACAAGGAGTCAATCCCTTCCTTGTATATATCCTTCTCTCAATCCGCAACATCATTCCTTATCGCCAAGAGACTTTCCTTTCTTGAGACATTTCCTAAAATACAAAACAACTAACTAAATACAAACAGTTAGTTGTTAGTCAACACATATTAACAATTATTCCTAATCTATTTATATACTAAATATACAATAAGTAAGTATTAGAATCACAAAGATACAAGAAGACACAAAGAGTATTTTCATACTCTTTCAAGGAGAAACATGAGCAAGGATTAATAGACAAGGTTAAGGAAAAGATCAAAGAGAAAAGGAAGCTAAATAAGAAAGGAAAAGATGGCAAAGGTGGTGGTCAACACAAGGAGGGACATGGTGAGGGAGAGGAAGAATATGAAGAGGAAGGGAAAGTGGAAGGGGAAGATAAAGAGGAACAAGAGGAGGAAGAGAAAGAGTCAGAGTCATCATCAGAGGAGGATGAAGAATAGAAAGTGAAAGCGAAGCAAAATTTGCCTTTAATGAATTTTTAGCAGTCATCTCTTCTTGGAATATGTATGTATAATGAAACATTTACCGTTATTGTTGCACGTGAAGAGTTGATTCAATCATGTAATAAGCATGAATTAGTTGGTTGTAATTTACTTTTCTTTTTTTCTTCGTGCAGTGCCAATTCGTACACCTTTAATCCTTTTCTTTACCTCCCTTGTTGTTTATTAAATGCTGCTTTTCTGTGATCACCCTTGAAATAAAATGTTGATTTTTCCAGTTTCAGCTGTATATTCCATCCACAATTACATCCAAATATTTGTTTCTTGAGCAAATGACTGGTATGATATTAACGTCTTTTTTTGTACATTTGAATAGAGCTCTCCATTATGAAGCACAAATTGACATTTCACCTTTCTGAAATGTCATACAAATCTTATTTTTGATTTTGCTATGGTTTAGATTAAGAATTAAATGGTTAGCTGGATCTAGAGAAAATAATGAACAAGTCGTAAGTATAATGGAACATTTAGATGGATAGTTGGTGTAGCTCAAAGACCCTTTCTCCAATACAAACTAACCAAAGAGTTTTCTTGACACCATTCTATATAACATCAACAAGATTGAAATTGTCTATGGCTTAGAACAAGTGAGGCGAAACTCACAAGGTGAGATAAAACTCACAAGTGTTGTCCTTAGTGTTAGCTACACTAATAACAACACATACACCAATTCAAGAAAAACAAAAATAAATAGAAATAAATCTAATTTGCAGCGGAAGAATTAAAATAATACAGAAGAATATAATTTTTACCAAGTTATATAAATATATAACTTGATGGGTGCCAGGAGGGCAAGACATTTCTATTAATAATATGAATTCAATACAAGGTCGAAGAAGTTCCTTAATGATAAACAATCATTAACATAAGGAACAACATATAAAAGAACTCTCTCTGAAAATGAACACTCAAAACCTCACAAAAATATAAAAATCTATATGAAATTCTCGAGTGTCGGATTGAGTGTTGCCAACACTTGAACGGCAACACTTGAGAGTAGAATTCTATTTCTTGTGCAGATTTGTGTTTTCTGAATTGGATGATCTTCAATGAAGATCCACTGCACTATTTATAGGCCACAAAGTCTTGGAGCCTACTCAAAATGATCAGCAACAGCCTTGGAGTTTGTTTCCTCCAAATTAGCTTTCTCGCCTCATTTGTAGGAGACTAGGTCTTCTCTTGCTTCTCTTGCTTGTACCTCTCAGCTCTAGATGTCTTGTACTCTGACTTGTTCTCCCCCTGAATAGCTGAATAAAATCTCTTTTTTCTTTGTCATTAATTAAACAAATAAACACATGTTTATTTGTTAATTATCTTCTCTTCTTCGTGAATCGCGCCTAGGCAGTTTCTGTTGATCTTTTCCAGCTCATTTTAAGCAGACTAACTACTGTTATTTAAACATTAACTTCCACATTTTTATTTGTGAAAAATACAGTAACTATCTCAGTGTTGCCAAATCCAAATGGCAACACTTGTGGAAACACCAGTGGCAACACTGGTTTGCAACACTTGGGACAACATTCATGGCAACACATGATCTAACATTAACAATCTCCCCCTTAGTTACTAATTTCTTCACAAAATACCAATGTGATGATCTTTACAAAACATTTAGTCAAACTTAACAAAACAAATCAAAAAAATGCCACGTGATTTTAATAGAGGCAACATCAACCTTCAGGCAATGTTTTAAAACATTTTTCAATCCAAGTATCACACTCACACGAGTGGCAACATCAACCTTCAGGCAAATGTAGTCTCATAATTTCAAAATATCTCCCCCTTAATACGAAATTAATAACTAACCAAAATAATTATTAAAATCTTAAAACAACCATCCAACCATTTATCAAAAACCATCCATCTAAGTTTGAAGAAAATTCCAGCTGAAACAAAGAAAAATAGCAGAAATTTAAATTGTTTAAGCACTACAAACCAAATAAAAACAAATAAAATTGTTTTTGTTACCAAACCACCAAAACAAGCAACCATTCGAACCAACCATCAACCTTCTGCATTTCCAGCTCCTTCACCTCCCTCAGTTGTACCACTTGGTCCAGCTCCAGCTCCATCCGCTCCATCATCATGCCTTGGCCTTGATTGATCTCCCCCTATTTTGGAAGAAATCATATCCACCATTTTCATCATATCAGTATGCATGTCCAGCCACCCCTGTATCACTGAGTCTATATGCTTCACCTGACTATTGAAAAAATTAAGAACCATGGAAGCATCAACCATTACAGGACCAGTGCTGCCTTAAGTGTTGCCAGTTTCAGGGGCGACACTTGGGGCGACACTTGAAGCAGGGGCAGCCAATGGAGGAGAATTTGTAACTAAAACCCATGTAAAATCTCTGTGCCTATCACCTTCAGTAAAGTGTTTGGTAATTCTGTAATAAACAGGCTTCTCAGAGATATTATCGGCATTCCAAGGCTTAAGGTTTTGGTACATAAGAACATTGAATATAAGGGAAGGAAAAATGAAGGAGGAGGTCTCTCTTTTCTTGGCCCATGCAGAAAGGTGAGCAAATACTAATCTCCCAAAGTTAACTCTTTGTTTATTGCCTAGTTTGTATAACAAAGAAGCTTGCTCGAATGTCACCGTGTTCTCATTGGCTGTAGGTAGACAATTTGTTATACATATCTTGTGAAGCACACTAAACAAAGAAGTAAGATGGGTAGACTTAAAGTGATCAGTCCAAACAGTGATTCTCCCTCCAGTTAAAAAGGTGGCTAAGGCATTAGGTTCAACTTCCAAACTCTCATCTTCAACATTAGGAAGGCCGAATGCTTTGTTGATGATCAAGGGATTAAAATCATAGATATTGCCCCTAACAAAGATCTTTCCATAATGAGGGGTATTCCTATCATCAATATCCTCCCTAAGATGAGTATAAAAATTCCTAACCACACTTTCAACATAAACGGATACTTTCACAACCGTGGGTAAAAAATTTATGCCCTCCAAAAATTGATACACTCCTAACTCCTTGAATTGATTCACATACATGTTCCTTTCATTCAGAATCTTTTTCTCAGAATCTTGAACCCACTTATCTAAGCTAGATTCACTATAAAATTCCTCGTAAAGAAATGGGCGTTCATAATACCCAAAAGACTCATAATCTGATTTGGAATCTTGAGAGGGAGAAGGAGTGTTTACCTGAGGCCATGAAATGGGAGAATACTAAGGTGAACTTGACTGGGCTTTGGACTTGGCAGCAGGTGTTGCTTCAGGTGTTGCCATTGGATTGGCAACACTTGGGGCGACACTGGCAGAAATTTTCTATTTCTTTATAATCCGGGACTGAGCTTCAGCTAGAGTCTCTTCATCATCCATCCAAGCTTCCTCATCCTCATCAGAAGATGATGAGGGCTCCTTAGTCTCTTTAAAGATTGGGTCCGAATTGTCCTCGAACGAAATGTTGAGCGACGAACTTGAACTATCCTCCACATTGACAGGATCATCAGCCGTGTTGGAAGGTATCTTTGACCTGAACAACGTCTTGATCCTTTCAGATTGACGACGCACACCACCCCGAAATGATGAAGAGGCATCAACCGCCTTTCTCTTTTTGGTTTTCTTTTGAGGGGCGAAGGTGAGTTCTACGGAGGGGGTAGTTTCAGGAAGGCTTATAGGAATGGGAATTTGAGGAGGATTGTACACAATAATGTCCAAAGATGGTGAGGTTGAGGGTGTGGCCGAAAGTATCGCAGGTGATATCTCCATGGGGACGGCGACATTGGAGGCGACACTCGAAGGGGCAAGAGGCGAAATCTCCATGGGGAAAGAAATTTGGGAAGAATTCTTGGGGCTAGCCATGGAGGATCGAGGAAGACGAAGAAGAAGGGAACAGGGGAAGGGTTTCCGCCTAGAGAGAGAAGAAAGAAGCGAGAGAGAGGGTTTAGTGAGGAGGAGGGTTTTAATGAGTGAAAAGAGAAGGATTTAATTGATTTGACAAGTTCAAATTAATTTAAAATCCTTTTATCTCTTAACAAACCCAACAAACTCAAGCACTGTTCCGCCATTTAAGAAAAAAACTTATTTTTTTTTTAATTTGTATAATTTTTTTTAATAATATAATAACTAAACATAATTTAGTAATATCCATAAAATTGTGTTTTTCAAAATTCAAAGAGATGAATTTTAAAAAATAGATATTTCTAAATTACAATTAGTTAGACAAAAAATAAATATTTTTGCTAAAAACCTTTTAAATTTCACAAACTCTAAATATAAGGAAATAGACTTTTGGAAATTTAAAATTTAATTAACAAAAACAAAAATAAGAAATAATAAAAAAATAATGTAGCATCTACTAATGTGTTACTAGCAATGTTGCGTGACACACAAGGCAACATTTTGAATAAAATCCCCTTGATATTTTTTCAACACATATATAACTTATCATTCCTTAGGCAATTTTTAAGCAAGCTTTACACATTCTTTATTTACAAGGAAGCATCGTAGTAGCGAGCTCCGTGCCCCGAGTTTTTTATAAACGTGTAAAGCTATATGTAGTAAGTTTTATACCTTTCAAGTATGGTACACTGTAGTAGCGAGCTCCATGTCCCTAATACTTAGTATAAAATAACTACATTATACTCCCTTTGGGAATATTTTAACAAGCTTAGCCTTTTTCTATATCAACATAATATAAGTGACTATGTCACTTTAAGCACAAAGGGGTATTTTATAAAAAATGTTAACCTTAAGAATGTACGCATACTAGAACAAAAAGGTCAGTAAATGCCCCTGAATGTGCGCTCGCCCGAAAAATAAAATAATAATAAAGGAGTCGCCACGCCGTTTTTAAGAAAACATTGAAAACCTTTTAAAGTGAGAAAATGGGTTCGGGGTCAGGTTACGTGTTGGAAAGAACCGAGAGTTCACCCAACACGCCTCGTCCGTAGACGAGTCTTTCTAACGTTCAAAATTTAATTCATTCGAATATGTGTGCTAGTGTGTGAGACAAGATATGTATGGAATGCAAAGAAGTACTTTGTTTTATTGCTCAAAGGGAAGAAGAAACAACTTGTAAGCCATTGACAATGGGAGGCCACATCCCATATTACAAAAAGGATGAACAAAACTTACAACTAAAACGAACCTGCTGCAGAGGCTTGTTGTGTCGCGTGACACAGGACTTGAGGAGTCACTTGTGTCGCGTGACACTACAGGTCACTTTGCAGAGATTTTACATTATTAAACACTATGGAAATAAATCTATCTAATCACTTCAAATGAATGTGGATATGGAAGATCCACACCCTAACTTGAGTGATAAAGGGGATGGGGAAGGAGGAACAAACTTACAACTGAAAGATGATTCTCTGCAGATGGGTCACTTGTGTCGCGTGACACAGGACTTGATGAGTCACTTGTGTCGCGTGACACAGGTTTACCATCAGCAGGAATCTCACAATTTAAAATCAGAAACTAACAAGGATCGATTCAGATCTATTTGATATACCAAATCAACTCGGAATTAACACAGATTAACAATGAATTACCCAAGGGAGCATGGATATGGGAGATCCATACTCCCTTGAGCACCAAGCAACCAAGGGAGGTCCAATCACAACACCAATATACAATTAAACCAAGCAAAACCAATTAAACAGAGATATGGCAGTTGCCACTTGATAATCTAAAGCAGATGGAGCTTGATTATCAAGTGGAGGAAGAACAATAGCAAATAAACAAGTAAAATGAGAGAGAAAGGGGTGGAGAAATGCGTTACCCATGTAGTCCTCTACTTCTACACCAAGTTAGGTGTAGGAGTCTTCAATTCAGCTGCTAGGGGATGTGGTTGAACACTAATTGACTGCTTCCCTTCAGATCTTCAAGGTAATGTGGGTTGTATGAAGGTGGGTGTATGATTTGGGTGAGGAAGAGATGGAATTGGAGGGGTTTGGTGTGGTTTGAGGGGAGAGAGTAGTTTCTGTCGTCAATTGGGCAGAGTAACTTTAGGGTATTGGAAAAAGGATCCTGATATGAGAGGGGGAGGGTCCAATTTATAGGCTGCGTGGAGTGGGTCACTTGTGTCGCACTGCCTTTCGCTTCGCTTTTCCGTGGCCAATTGTGTCGCACGACCTATCCAGCCATGTAACCGTTTTTTGCGTCAACAACTGATTCTGGAACCTTCTATGATAATTCCCAATAGGTCCAAAGCTGATTATTCCTGGTAGGTCCTTTTATGTGGAAAAATCACTCACAAGTACTTCCTTCATAAGATCTTTAAGAAAAGTTTCCGGAAGACTTGCAATTGATCGAGAATTTACCAAAATGCCCCTAGTGCAATTTTATTACATTAAAATGCACTTTTAAACGGTCACGAATTGGATTGGCGTACTCACAGAGCCCCTCGGCAACGTCACTTATGGAAGAAGTGAGGTTATCGACAAACAGGACCCAATCCCAATGAGTGGCTGGGGAATAAGGCGAAGGGCTGGACGATGACTTGGTGGATCGGATGGCTGGACCTTTTAAGAAAGGATTACTACGTATCCCTGGAGGGAATCAAGCCAAATCGTAGTTCAGAATATTTGGAGGAGACCATTAGGAGGTGTCTGACCCAATTGAAGACTGTTAGGAGGTGTCTGACCCGATAGAAGACTGTTAGGAGGCATCTTGACCCGATAGAAGACTGTTAGATGGCGTCTAGACCCGAATAGACCATTAGGAGGTGTCTGACCCGATAGAAGACTGTTAGGAGGCGTCTTGACCCGAATAGACCATTAGGAGGTGTCTGACCCGATAGAAGACTGTTAGGAGGCGTCTTGACCCGAATAGAACATTAGGAGGTGTCTGACCCGATAGAAGACTGTTAGGAGGCGTCTTGACCTGAATAGACCATTAGGAGGTGTTTGACCTGATAGAAGACTGTTAGGAGGCGTCTTGACCCGAATAGACCATTAGGAGGTGTCTGACCCGATAGAAGACTGTTAGGAGGCGTCTTGACCCGAATAGACCATTAGGAGGTGTCTGACCTGATTGAAGACTGTTAGGAGGCATCTTGACCCGAATAGACCATTAGGAGGTGTCTGACCCGATAGAAGACTGTTAGGAGACGTCTTGACCTGAATAGACCATTAGGAGGTGTCTGACCCGATAGAAGACTGTTAGGAGGCGTCATGACCCGAATAGACCATTAGGAGGTGTCTGACCCGATTGAAGACTGTTAGGAGGCGTCTTGACCCAAATAGACCATTAGGAGGTGTCTGACCCGACGAATGAAATGAACTGAAAGGAATGATTTTGATTCGACAGTTTGGACGAGACATGTTTTCATACATGTGTTGTGCTTACCTGTAGCTGTCGGAGGGACTAATGCTATTGTTGGTTCTGCTGAGGATAGATGCAACTGTCGGGGACTCACGCTACTGTTTGTTGATGTCTTGTTGTTTTGTCTTGTCAGGGGACGGCCTTTATTGACTCTTGGCCGATTTTGGAATCACTAACCTTTGCTTGGTAGGGCAAGAATCCTGCTTGTTAAATTATCAGGGAACAACAGACTTTGTTGGCGATTTGGCAATGGGGCTGATAATTTTGATGAACATTTGCTGGAAAGATCGCTGGATTTGCACTTCTTTTGTCTCAATTTTTGGTTTAGGTACAGTCCCCAAGGTTCAATTGCGCTTAATTGTACTCTGCGGGGGACACAACACTTCTAAGCAGTAAATTTTGGTTATGATATTCCTTGTTAGCAAAGATTAAACTATGTTAGTTTGTTTGCGCAAGTCTATCTGCTCAAGGAATGGGACGATGGTTAAATGGAGAAAAATGATCGTATTGAATGATAGGCTATGCCGGATTTGCTCATGAAATTGCATCGGCTGGGGCGTGTATAGCGGTACATGTGATGAAATGGGCCCTCTCCCGAGTGTTGTGTATCTTGGGATTGAATATGTATGGGTAGGTTTATGACGGCAACGGCGAGTCGGGAATTTTACGGCTGGTGTTTGGTGAGGGCCAGAAGTGTCGCCCGACATCCCAGACAAGTATGGCAAGTTGTGTCGCACGGCTTGAGGAAGTTCGTAACAGACCCCCCCCCTTTTAAACCAGCTTCAAATTCATTTTGCAAAAAACTGTCTCTTCAACAACCCCAGTTTGAGAGTTAATCGATTTCTCTAGCCAAGATTGGAACTTTCGACCGCAATGGAACATTATAATGAAGAAATTACTTCCCGGGAACATCAATTTCGCCAAGACTTTATTGAAATTACTCATTTTCACCAGAAACAACATAGGAAGCTTATTGATACAAGGTATGGCATGCCCTGCATCTGGTCTCTGAAGAACTGGAGGATTGATTGGGAATTGCTCCGGGCTGCAGCTAGCTTTTGGGATTCGGAGAGACATGTCTTCACTCTATCGTATAATGATTTGACCCCGACCATGGAGGATTTTAGAGCATTAACAGGCTTGAAGGGGTCGATGATCGTAGCATTTCCACGGGACAGATGATCGGTTATAGAGCAGCTATCAGATTTCTTGGGCCTGCCTGCAGATCAAGTGTCATCTACTATTCTGGATGATGGGCTCATAGATTTGACTAGGGTAGCCAGGTTGCGCTTATCCAGTCCTGAGCTGTTCGATCTTTCCACATCTTTGGACATGTTCATGCTGCTCACCTTATCGGCTCATTATTTCTGTGGGTACATCGGAGTCTGTCTGGGTATGTTGTTGGAGATTGTCAGGCAACTTAGGGGTAGTCGAGGTGTAGATCTTTGTCAAATTCAATCCGGCCAAGGGGAGATGGACATTGTACCACTATTACTGGCTGAGACCTACCATGGCATTGACAGGCTAGCGGGGGGATAAGACTTCATGGGTGCGAGAAGCCCCGATTTGTTATCTTTATGGCTTTTTGAGCGGTTACGCTTGATAATGCCTCTTCCGGAGGGTCAAACAGCTATGCTCTGGGTGACTGGACAACGTAGAGTGTTAAGAGGTGTGGCCGCTGATAGCTGGCAGATTAGATTGGCGCAATACAGGACGGTTGATCTGAGTTTTTGGATTTCGGCGTGAAGGTTACATACTATGAGGGATATTCAAGAGGGGTTAGTGGTAGTCAGACTGCCAGGCTTGCATGTGTCTTCATTTTGTGTCCCATCACTGGTGAGCAGGCAATATAGGTACCCTCAGCAAATTATCTGGGATTTGAGATATAGGTTGATGTCTGATGCTGTTCCGATGATCATGACCGAGCCCCAGACTATGCAATTCTTCAACAAATCCTTCTTGGAGGGTTTCCTTCCCATACGGACGCTCCTTTCTCAAGCTAAAGGGTTTACATTTTTGACCACAGAGTACCTGATTTGGTATGAAGAGAAGCAGGGTCCCGTGCAGCTGGCTATAAAGGCTCGCCGTCGGGAATACTTAGGAGCAGACTACCCATTCAGCCGATCTTTCCGAGATACAGAGGCACGAGGGAATCCAGATAATGTCACCGACGATGTTGCTGAGGATTATCGGAGACAAGAAATTCGGAGAGCTGCTCTGAGGGATGATCCGGAGGTGATGGCTCGCAGAGAGGTTTTGCGACAAGAGAGAGATACCAGGTCTGCTTTGAGGGAGACTGGTCTGATCGAAACACTGACACGCATTATACCAGAACTGGGGCGGGCTCAAACTGACTTATTTGACATTCCTAGGCCAAGGACCTCTTGGGGACCAAGGAAAAGGAAAGACAGGGGTACAAGTTCGGGAGCGGGGACGAGCTTCTAGACACTTTAAGAGATAGAAGACTTTTTTTTTATTTTGAGCAAGGGATTTATTGCATGGAACATGAGTATCCCTTGATTACTTATTGCAGACAAGATAGATGTTAGCACTTTGAAAATTATTGCTTTTTATTCGTAACAGGTTATTTGAATCAAAAGCAGGCCGTGCTTGAACTCATCAAAAAGAATATTAACTTAAAAATGAACTTTTGAAAAGCCTTAGATCTGTATTCAAAACACATCTTGGTAAGATTTGACAATTTGCAGCAATTTAGACCGAACCACGAGTGGTTGCCTACGTTCCCCTTTTACAAAGAGAACTAAGGGGCTCAGGTCTCCGTAGTTCGACTCAATCAACTTTTGTGTTTAAGAAAGGGGAAGACAGAAGGGGGACATGGTGCAACCCTGTTTTTTACCTAGACCGCCCCTCTTTAGGGTTTTCAGTCTAGCTGGGTATATTCTTTTAGCACCGGGCGCGTCCCTTGTTTTTGCATGGACTGCCTTTCGAGAGGTTTTCAGTCTCATCTGGGACAATTTTATTGCGCCCTTATTTTATATATTTTTTATTTATTATTTTATTTATTTATTACTCCCTCCGTCCCACCTCAATTGGTCCATTGAGGTGGGACACGGTTTTTAAGAAAAATTATTAAAGTGGGTAGAAATTAGAGGAGAGAGAATGTAAAAGTTAAATGTGTGGTAGGGAATAGGAGAGAGAATGTAAAAGTTAAAAATATGTAATAGGAGAGAGAATGAGTGAGAGGAATAGTAAGTTAAAGTGGGTATAATGAATGGTTTTTTTGTAAATATATGGAGATGATATGGGTATAAATATATGAAAAACTTTCCATTTAAGGAATGGATCAATTGAGGTGGGACGTCCCAAAAAGGAAAGTGGATCAATTGAGGTGGGACGGAGGTAGTATTTTTTATACAGAGGGGGAAAGGACTCGATCACACATAGTACCTCCGCAACTTGTCTCCGTTGACGGGGTGCAACAATGGGTTACCATCCAAATCTGTCAGCTGCATTGCTCCTCCGGAGAATATCTTCTTTACTAGAAATGGTCCGACCCAAACAGGTGCCCATTTGCCCAATGCATTGCTCTGATTTGCGGGCTTTATCTTGAGAACCAGATCGCCAACTTTGATGTCCCTGGGCTTCACTCTTTTGTCAAAAGCGTGGGCCATTCTTTTCTGATATGCCCGATTGTGCTCCATGGCCTTTAATCTGCGTTCATCTAACAGAGCCAATTCATTGTATCGACTTTGGAGCCATTCAATCTCATTTACCTCATTCTCGAGCAACACCCTGAGGGATGGAATCTCTAGCTCAATGGGCATGACAGCCTCCATTCCGTAGGTTAAGGCGTATGGGGTTGCACCGATAGCGGTCCGAATTGAAGTGTGGTAGCCCCACAGTGCTAAATGTACCCTCTCTGGCCAATCCCTCCCTCGCTCGGCCATCTTCTTTATGATACTTTCCAAGTTCTTATTGGCAGCCTTAACAGCACCATTCGTCTGTGGTCTGTGCAGTGAAGACTTGTGACGCTTGACCCTGTATTCAGTGAGTAACCGATCAGTTTCTCCTTCGAAGTGGGTTCCATTGTCAGAAATAATCTCATTAGGGACTCCGTAGCGGCAGAAGATATGTCCCTTTATGAAACGAGCCACTTTCTTAGGTATGAGCACTTTGTAGAATGCGGCTTCCACCCATTTTGTGAAGTAATCTACTGCAACCAAAACAAATGAGTGCCCATTGCTCCCGGCTGGAGTTATTTTCCCAATGACGTCAATTCCCCATGTTGTGAAAGGCCACGGGGTTGTCATACAGTAAAGGTCATGAGGAGGGATATGGTTCAAGTTGGAGAACCACTGGCATTTATCACAAGTCCGCACAAACTGGATGCAATCAGTTTCCATAGTGATTCAGAAGTAGCCCAGTCTGATGATGCTGTGCATGAGGGATCGAGCATTCATATGAGGTCCGCATGCGCCGTTGTGAACATCTTCCATTACTCTCTTAGCCTTCTCCTTCCTGATACAGAGCAGGAGTCCATAACTCATTGCCAAGTATGATGTACTGAGCTGATAACCTTTTCAAAGCTTGCAAACTCTTGGCATGAATACCTTTTAGGTCTCCTTCTTTATCAACGGGAAAAGATGCTTCACCATGCTTGAGATATTGGAAAATTTGGTTGTACCACGGCTCATCAACAGTTCCGATCTCTATTTCATAGCAGTATGTAGGATTTTCTCGCCTACCGACCTTGAACGGTTTGATTGATTTTCCTTTTGGGATTTCTACCAAAGTGGCCAGAGTAGCTAGGGCATCGGTAAATCTGTTCTTTTCTCGTGGCAGGAATTGGAATGACACTTCCTTGAACTGGCCAATGAGCTCTGCAATGTAAGCGTGATACCTTTGGAGACACGGATCTGAGGTTTTCCATCTGTTGGCAGCTTGATTTATTATCAGTTGGGAATCACCAAACACTTTCAACTCATCCACATGTCGCTCTAGGGCAGCCTCAAGACCGGCTATGCAAGCTTCATATTCGGCTGCATTATTGGTAACCGAGAAGTTCAGCTTGATAGCTATGGGAGTATGCACGTCATTTGGGTCTACTTGTACCATCCCGATGCCATTACCTCTTTTATTCGCTGCGCCGTCGAAGAATAACTGCCACCGGTTGCCATTTTCTATAACAAGAATCTCTTCATCAGAAGCTGGCCGAAAATGCGGTCCTCGGGCTTACACTCTTGGGGGAATCGCCTAATTGATCCGCAAAGTCTGTCCCTTGATTGACTTCCGGATCACATATTTGATGTCAAACTCAGCTAAGAAGAAGGTCCATTTTGCTAATCTGGTGGAAATGTTGCCTCTGTCACCCTGAAACAGGTATCTGATCGGGTCCATCTTGGAGACTAGGTGCACTGTGTGGGATAGCATATAGTGCTTCAGCTTTCCGACCACCCAAACCAGAGCTGCGCATGTCTTCTCATGGGCAGAGTAATTCAACTCGCTACCTTGGAATTTACGACTGACGAAATATATGGCATTCTTGATCTTGGAGTCCTTCTTCTCTTGCGCTAGCATGGCTCCAGATAGGCCGTGTGTGGCCGTCGAGATATAGAAGTAAAGGCTTGCTCCCGTGAGGTGGGCAGAGAATGGGAGGATTAACAAGGTAAGCTTTGATTCTCTCGAAAGCCAGTTGACATTCCTCATTCCAAACCACTTCCTGATTCTTCTTCAATAGCTTAAAGATTGGATCGCATATGGAGGTTAGCTGGTTGATGAATTTGCTGATGTACTGTAGACGGCCCATGAAACCTTTTACCTCGGAAACAGTTCTGGGTGTCTTCATTTCAACAATCGCTTTGACTTTTCTGGGATCTACTTCGATGCCTCGCTCTGTGACCATGTAGCCCAAAACTTTACCTCGAATAACCCCAAAAGTGCACTTGTCTGGATTTAGCCTCATGGAATGCTCCCGAAGTCTGTTGAAGAACTTCCTTAAATCAGTGAAATGTCGCCCATCCGACCCTTTCGAGTGAATAATCATATCGTCCACATACACTTCAATCTCCTTGTGGATCATGTCGTGAAACAGGGTAGTGACGGCCCTCTGGTAGGTAGCCCCGGCATTCTTCAACCCAAATGGCATCACAGTGTAACAATAAGTGCCCCAAGGAGTGGTAAATGCCGTCTTGTCTTGATCTTCCTCAGCAATTTTAATCTGGTTATAACCCGCAAAACCATCGACGAAGGATTTGACCTCGTAGTTTGCAGTTGCATCTACCAGCATATCGATGTTTGGCAAGGGGAAGTCATCTTTGGGACTAGCCTTGTTAAGATCCCTGAAGTCTACGCAAACCCGAACCTTTCCATTCGCTTTTGTGACCGTGACTATGTTTGCCAGCCAAGTCGGGTATTCAATCACCTTGATAAAAACCACCCGTAAGAGTTTCTCAATTTCTTCTTTGACTTGTAAGGACCACTCGGGCTTGATCCGGCTCAATTTCTGCTTTATTGGCTTAATCTCTGGATCTAGGGGTATCCGGTGTTCTAAGATAGATGCATCCAACCCGGGCATGTCTTTGTAGGACCAGGTAAAGACGTCTACGAACTCTTTAAGCAACTCGATCAAGGCAACCCGTTCATATCCGGAGAAGTAGCTACCAATTTGCGTTTCTTTGGGTTCTTCGGTCGTTCCCAGGTTCACCATCGTCAATACCTCATCGGCAGCTTGGGCCCGACTTTCCTTTTGCTCGCAAACCTGCTTTGAATTATTTTCTAAAATTTGCTCATCTATTAAGTCTACATTATCTTTAATTGAATCTAGCTTAATTATTTTTAAATCTTGATTACGCAATTATTATTTGTACAAGGTTTAAACTACAATGAATAAACTTGTACAAAGTTTATTTTGCAATTATCTCTTAATTTTCTTTACTTTTCTTTACTATAAATTTTTATGAGACAGTTCTTCTAAAGCCCCTTGGCATTAATATTTAAAGAAGAAACACGTTTTTCTTGATTTCTATGAGGCCCCTAGATCCAAATCATATTGCCCTGTTCATACGTGCCCTATCAAAAAAAATGACAACCTGCTCACAGGCTCACAGCTATCAAAGTAAAACAATCTCTAATAGCCAACTATTTGAGCCAAAATATATCAGAGCCAAAAAACTATAATAGATGACTATAAAACTCTAATGATTGAACCACATAATTAAAAATAAGGATAGAAAATTAGTTATAATAATATTTGACTCAACTATTAAACTAATTTAAGGTAGAATAATTTATTTTAGGATTAAACCTCATCGATCTTGATATTTATGGTTGAGATTATTTTTCATTAGGTGGGTCCAACTTAGACAACTTTAGTTATGAAAAAAAAAAAGAATAAATTTCATAAAAAATAATAAATTTTGAAAAAATAGAGTCATTATTAATTATAGTATAGAATTAATATTGGAAGTAAAATTAATATGAACATAAATTAGGATAGGTTGTGTCAATTCAAACTTCTAAAATTAAGATAAGATTTTTAGCTCAAATCTTAAACTAATCTGAAATTTACCATTTTTATTTATTAAAAGAGAATTAATTTTAAAATCTTAACTTAATATAAAAATAAATTATCATATAAATTTGGAAAGCTAATAATCAAAAGAAAATAAATTTTAAAACTTAACATATATAATTAGGAGAGATGTCTATCTAAACTTCTATAATTAAGGTCATAACTATAATCCTAACCAAGGAAAAACACAATACTTAACAACACATATTATATATATGTATAATTTTCTATTACTTATGAAAAGTGTCTCAAATGCCAAGATTGCCCTTAAAACTCCAATTCTTTATCAATAACAACACCTCATCAATGACATCAGAAGTAATAGAGATTTTTTTCTCGTTCCTTCATTGCAATTTAAGATTGTCATACGAACCATCAAATTAATTTTTGAGAGTCAATTTCAGACGCTTTTTATTTCGACGGTTACAAACAGTTAAACCCGATGTATATTGTAATATAGAACAATACTTCTACCGTGTCGATGACACGATGACTATATAAAAGGGAAATAAGCAATGAAAATTAGATCCCCAAATCAATCTTGTCTTCCTCCGATAAACCCCATTCAACCCATATTAGTTGCACGTCCCATTTCTGAATCAGACTTGGGTCAACCCTTGACCTTTTATAAGTTGTATGCTAGACTTGTCAAAACAACAAATGCCCCTCGAGCTTAGTTTTATTTATTTATTTTCCTGGGAAAGCTTATCACAATTGATGAGAATGCCATTTTTAAGAAATCAACTTGCTTTCCTTAAAAATAAAATAAAAAATCAACTTGTTAATATCATAACAAATGTAGATACCTATTTAATAACACAAATTCAACCACACCATAAAAATTATTGCATTGTTTGTTTTGTATATGTGCGGGTGAACTTGCCATTTTCACCTCGAAAGAGATGTGATAAAAGACATCACTAAACTACTAAATCTACACACTAAAGAAGAGAAAGCAAAACTATTATTTTGGTTATTTAACTATACTTGCTATTTAACTATATATATATATATATATATATATATATATATATATCAAAAACAAAAAAAAAGTAAAAAAATACATCAATCGTAATATAGATTGGCATTAACCCTGACAAATAGAAAAAAATAAGCCGCTTGATATGCATCGTTATAGATCAATTTCTGTTTTTCGGGAGCCATCACATGATAGAAGCTCCTAATGGAATTTGATCTCAAGCCTCCGTACAAATCTTAATGGTGTGGGAAGAAAGCCATATGTGGGTGGTTTTGATTAAAAACAAAATAATTCTCTCCCATGTGCAACGGTTAAGGAGTGAAAATCCGCAATGAATTTAGATAGATAGCAGTTTTTCATAGCCAGGTAGGGTTAAATTTATGGATCAGTTTTATTCTTATTTGTCTCGGCGGTTAACACTAAAAGCGTGGGGAGTTATAAAATCGTCGAGTGGAGGGGAAAGAATTCAAGGCCGTAGGATTTATTTCTCAGATTCAATCTCGAGTGTTCTTTGTCTCATCGGTTATCTTCATTCCCTATTGTAGATAGTATCAGTTATATTTTGGGAAAAATACCAAAATCCCCCTCTGAAAAACTTTCATATCCAAAAAGTCCTAAAAATAATTATTCAATTTAAAAAGTCACAAAATTCAATTTTCAAAACCAAAAAGTCCAAAAATTAACTATTTAACGAATGTCGTCATGTTTGGAACTTTTATAAAGATGAAATTTTTTTTTCTAAGAATAGTGAGGTGTCACCTACGCTTCTAACTCTTATAATGCAAGGCTTTATTAATTATATTCATAAATAATAAAAACATAATAATTTACAAATATTATTATAAAAAGAAATAATAATAAGATAAATTCTTAATCCCATGTCCAATAATAATTAGAAAATCAATTACATTGTCTTATTAAATTTAATTGTTATAACTTATAATTATTAAAATTTTAAAAATATGATTATAATAATCATGAATTATTTTTCATATATCATCACTATCAACATTATTTTAAATTATTACTTTAATTTTTTTAAAATTATATTATTAATAATAATAATAGTAACATAATTATTTGTAAATTATTATTACTATTATTGTTCAAGATGGGTATATTTTATCTTTGTAAAACTCATAATTGAAAAGAAAATCAAGTTTTCATCATTTTAAATTCTTAAATTAAAGAAATCAGTTAAATAGTTAAATTTTGGATTTTTTGATATTGAAAATCTAGTTTCAGGACTTTTTGATAGAATAATTATTTGTAGGGTTTTTTGGATATTTTTTTTAAAGGGACTTTTCGTTATTTTTCCCTTATATTTTTAAAGAGTGACGGGATGTGTTAAGATTAACCGAAAGTTATTAATTACATGCATTGACATTTTTTTACACATTTATTGGCACTTTTTAATTGATGATACTTGCAGTTGGAGATGGCCAAAATGGACTCAAGTCCGTGGGAGGTCCGTGTTGGAAAAATAGTGTGTTTTGAAGGAAATTAATAGTTTATTTCCTCAAGGATAATTTTGTCAAATTACATAATTATTTACGTGTTTGTGTTCTACTCCATGAGAACAAGAAATCAAATATTTATTTGTCCAAAATGAATTTTGGATGAATTAAATATGAATGCTCAAAGTATGTGGGTTGGAAATAAGTTATCCCACATTGGTAAGGAAATGAACTTATCTCACATGGGTTGAGATATAAAGGCTCAAAGTAAAAGGAAAGTGGTGTTATCCCACATTGAAAAGGAATTGAACTTGGTGCTAGTATAAAGTCTTGAACATTAGAGTAGTGTTCAAGATTATGTAGCATAGAGGCTCTCTCTCGCGCACAGGTGCGCAGGGGGAGTGCAAATCAAGTTCAAATTTGGCTTGCGAGGTGTGTACTCGTACATGTGCGCGTCCTACGGACACAAATGTAGCACCAAAATTGCCTACGTAGACAAGCCCACCTTTTGCTAATAATTTTGATTTTGTAAATAAAAAATAAGCCTTTTGACTTTGACTAATATGCTCGGTCGAGCAGGTTGTTGACTCGCCCGAGCAGAGCATGGCAGATTGACAAAGTTTTGCGGACAGCCGTGCTCGGCCGAGGCATGTGCCTTGCTCGGCCGAGCAGTTCCTGAGCAGATATGTAACATCCAAGTATTAAATGTGGAAAACTGAAACGAAAAATCATTATGGCTAATATTTTCGGATTAATGGTTGATTAATTTCGTAATAATATTGTTTAGTACATAATTAAAACCATATTTTCAGTTTTTGATCTTGGTTTTTGAAGATGTTTAAATTGTTGTTTGTCAACAACATTTGAGGAACACTAGAGAGAGAAACACAACAGAGAAAACACTTGCAACCAATATCCTCCTCCATATCCGATTTGCTGCATATTGATATTTCTTTCTTTGGCCTCCTAGCTTGCATTATAACATCAAGAGGTGATTTAGTCCAAGCTCCGTTCAGCTCGCCAGGATACTTAGGTGCAAAGTGCCCCCGGTCCGCAAGTTCTATCCTGGGAGACAAGCGTCCCAACAAACTCAAGCACACTCGATGAGGGGACGAGTATGTCTTAAGGAGACAGTGAATTTCATTGGGCTCGTGCATCTTCATCAACAACTTTCTCTTTGTATTTTCAGTTTATTTATTGTATTTTGTTTTCTGTAATTGTTTTCCTCGGCACCCTTGTAACAATCTTAAGACATAACCCTAATCGAGGGAGTCGATTACAGATCTTTTTAAACTGTTGATACTAACTAAGTTGTTGTGTCTCGATGGCGACTGATACCAACACCGTGGAGACCCAAATTGGATCCCAAACTGGACCCCAAACTAATCCCCAAACTGGAAATGGAATTGGCTCTACTATTGTGACTAATCCTCCAACGATCCATATCCTGACCCCTCATGCTGAAAAGCCTGAGAAGTTTGTTGGCCACGACTTTAAGCGTTGGCAACAAAAGATGCATTTCTATCTCACTACCTTGAATTTGGCAAAATATCTGAAAGAGGATGTGCCAAAGGTGAGTGAGAATGAAACAGATGTTACAACCTTGGTTGCGGTTGAAACATGGAAGCATGGGGAATACTTGTGCAGAAACTATGTCCTAAATTCGCTTTCAGATTCTCTTTACAATGTGTTCAATGAAAATAAATCTGCAAAGGAATTGTGGGGGTCGTTGGACCACAAATATAAGATTGAGGATGAGTGAACAAAGAAGTTCATTGTTGCCTGTTTCCTTGATTTTAAGATGGTGGACAGCAAGAGTGTGAAATCTCAAGTTGATGAGTTTCAAACCGTTTTGTATGAGATTCATGCCGAAGGTATGGTTATAAGTGAAAGCTTCCAAGCGGCTGTAATCATTGAGAAATTGCCTCCATATTGGAATGATTTCAAGAACTACCTTAAGCATAAGCGAAAGGAAATGGATGTGGAAGGAATCATCATTCGTTTGAGTATTAAAGAGAACAATAGAGCCGCTGAGAAAAAAATTGTTTCTAGTGTGGCTAAGGCCAATATGGTGGAGCATGGTCAAAGCTCCAAAGGCAAAAGCTTTGGTAAGGGAAAAGGGAAGGTTGTGTCAACTTCCAAACGTTCCAACTTGGGACCAAAAGGTGGTGCTTTTCTGCACTGTTCAGGCACGCTGCTTGGCTTGTCCGCGCGAACAAGATTGCACCTAAAATCTTGTCCACGCGGATAAGATTGTCATCAAGCAACCCTATAAATTCATCCCTTCCCCCTCAGTTTCAAGAGGCCAAAAAATTCGTAAAACCTACTGTTACTCTGCCCAAATTCACCCTCATACAGCCATTTACACTTCCAAAACCCAAAATCCACACCATATCCATCCTTAAATCCATCCCAAAATCACTTTGAACCTTGAAATCCTTCAAACCTTAAGCAACAAACCAAAAAACAATTGGTAAACCCTCACCTCCCTTACTCAAATATCCTTCATCCATGCATATTTCTCATATATGAATGATGTAATTTAGCCTTCTTTACTTGCTTTCTCATTCCCCTTTCCTCTTGTCCCATGGATCCAAGAGGATCTCCATGGAACCCATTTCCATGGATGATCCTCCAAAAATGATCCACATTCTCTTTCATTTTAAGTCATTCCCCACTCCATTTATTTTTACATGTCTCTTGGTATTTGTTTACTTGACCTAAGAGATGGTCATTTTGGAGTCAATCTCCACACATGACCACTCCTAAATGGTTCACACTACATAATTTCATGCCTCTTTGCACTTTTAGCTCTTACTTGCTTCCTTGACCCACATATGGTCATCTTGGAGTCAATCTCCATAGATGATCATTTCAAATGGTCAACATTATTTACATTTCTTGCAAATTCCCCTCCCCTTTGTCTAAGGTGCTCACCTTGGAACATTTTACTTGGATGAACATCATCTAGACATACAAAATGGGTCACACAAAATGTACAAGATACACTTGAGTATAGGTCTCAAAAAAAAATTTGTAAATTCGATTTTCTGTTCCCAGATCAGGCATATCTCGCACGAGATATCCTATCTCGCGCGAGACATCGCCTCGGCAATCTGTGGCTTTCTGGTTTCTCCTGTTCATCTCAAGGTCCGAGACCAAGGTCGAACACGCAAGGGGGATCCCAGAATCCATTATCTGCAGAGTTCCCTCATCTTAAGGCCTCCCTTAAGATGTCGAACTCGAAAACATATTTTGATTAAATAATTGATTGTTATTTATAAACTACGTATGATTGGGTTTTATTTAATTAAAGTCCGGTCCATTGGGGATTCGGGAGTTGTAACTTAATTTATTCATCTCTCTCTCTCTCTCATTATGTGGAACTACGACGGCCTGAGTCTTCCTAATTTGGGAGAAACGTAGGCAACCACTTGGTGCGGCCACTATCTGTTTTCCTTTTGTTTTCAAAAAAAATCTCTTTTTTATCTATCACCTAGATTGACTATCACACACGCGCACTCATGATATATCTGTCATTGCACTGCATACCCTCTATAAACCCGAGACCCACACTAAGGACGGATGACGGTAACCACCTAGTCGCCGGTCTCTCCGAAGTTGGATCATCCCACTCCGCGTATTCAATCCACCTAGATTGTCATATCGCGGGGAGCCTAGCCTTCCAGCCCTGCATCGCCACATTTTCATGTAGATTGTCTTTTTAGGATCACTCCGTGACCGGTCGGTTTTTGACTCGGTGATCTTTTCTTGTTTTTGACCAAAACAAAGCCATGTAAAATTGACAATAAAGAAGGACTCGAAAAAGTCCCCTCGAAAAAAGTCCCTTCGGAAAAAGTCCCTTCGGAATGACCCTTTCGGATATCCCTTTGAAAAAATAATAATCCTTCAAAAAAAACGATCTTACATGGCTTTGTTTTACAAAAATCGGATTGATTGCTTAGTCGTTAGGTTCTGATAAAGGCCTTAGAAACCCCTCAAAACGGATTTTTCGTTCCGACCAAAAATTAGGTCTAATAAAAAATCGACTTTTCGTGTGATTATCTCGCGCGTGACTACATATCTCGCGCGGGATAATGTCTCTGTTTGCTGAAACTGAGCCTGAGCCATTTAAGCCTGCTTCCGACTTGTTGGGGCTAGATTTGATCCTGATATCGTCTCTGCATCTCTTCTGTCAGTTTTCCGAAGCTACTCAACTTCAAGACTCCCAACGCAATGTCTACCGAAAAAGCACGTCATCACCAAGAAGGACCTTGAACAACCAACTTTGCAAGGGTTAACCAAGGCCCTTGTCGCTGAAATGGAACATGTGGAAGGTTGGAGAGAAGCCTTTGATTTACCTTCCACCCGCATTGCTAGAGACTTTCGGAAGATGGAAAGTGGCTCCGATAGCGGGCAATCATCTGTGCAAGAAGAGCTAAGTGACATCAAGACTCAACTTGCCAAAGCCCTGCAGCAAATTGAGGACAACGATGCATGGCACAACTTGGAAGAATCCATCCAAGCCGACAAGACCAAGATGCTGATTGAAGAACTTGAAGAGGTCAAAAGCGAACTTGAGGTTATGACCCAAAAGTGTATCACTCTCGAAACCCACATTGAAGATGACATTGATGAAAGAGTCAAGTATTGCCTCAATACTCTCTACCGTGACCTCAAGGAGCAAATGGAAGCAGAATATCAGTCTCGTCACAATGTCTTTGTGCATCACTATGAGAATCATATCCGAGACCTCCATAATCAAATGGCTAAGCGAAGGAAAGGGAGGATTTTCTCCGACATCGGAAATATCACTCTCGGTCATCTCTTCAGAAGTCTTCACAAGGAGGGAAAGTTGAAACCAATAGAAGGATACATACCTAAGAGGGAAGGTCGAGCTCCACACCTCTATTGCTATTACCATCAGTGCCATGGCCACCATACCAACGATTGTTTCAACCTGAAGAATGCAGTCCAAGACTTAATTGACAACGACGCCATCAGAATTTGCCCAAGTGGTGGAATAGTTTGGATGAATTCAAGCAAATGAGGAATCTCTTTTCTTTTCAGTTATTTACTTTTATTTGCAAAAGAAACGGTAGTAGTCTAGTTTAGTTTAGATACTACTTGCCTAAAATCCTCATTTGTGGGCAAGAGTATCGAGTTTTTCAATAATAGTTAGTCAGTATTTCCCTTTTTCAATTCTGATTACTTATTTGAAATAGAGAAAGAAAGCACCATGAATGTCATAGAAACTTGCAATGAAAACGATTACTCCAAGGCACTTCGGTTTTCTGGAAACCTTCCTGTTTGGAGAATGATGCAAGCAAAAGGATACTTCCCTGGCTTGGGACTTGGAAAACACTTACAAGGGATAACGGAACCACCACCGGTTCCCCCACCTCACACAAAGCATGGCCTAGGATACATCATTTCCATCCACGATGGGGATGACGAAGAAGGGTGGGACTTCACTCAAATCAAGTGGGAAGGAACCACATACAAAGGCTACAATAACCCAAAGGCCAAGAATTACAACCTCGAGCCATATCGAAAGACACTCAATGGCTACTTCGTCCGGGAAGGGGAAAGCATTCCCTACTTTATCTTTTCAGAACCATGGACTGATGATAAAGGAAAGCGCCAACCAGGCTTTGAAATCTTCAGCGACTGCGATGCTTCTCCAGATGAAACAGAACCCGTCTCACTAATCCCTAATGATTTGTGGGGCACGAAGGCAGAAATGACAAGCGAATGGGACTTTGTGTTGGGAGAAGACATGCTGCGACAGTTTGAAGACCTATGCCGGTTAGAAGATAGCCAGATCCATGCAATATCCAAGGGGGACGCTCCAACCATTGATCACACAAGGCTAATACAGAAATGTGATAAGCCAATTCTAAACTGGCACGTCACCGGAGGACCGGTTGTTGATGAAGACTTCATGATCAAAGAGCTTGGTTGCACTCCCCATCCCCGCAGGAAGATAGGCCCTGTAACTTTCACATTAGAAGCAGGCTCCACCTCTGATGAACTCACTCAAGAGGAAATCGAGGCGGTGGCCGAACATGTATTCCCTTACTTCCTTAATGAAAACTTTGATCTTTCCGAGTACCCTGATATTGCTAACATCATGAATGATGAATTAACTAATAATAATCAATATAACGAACACGTTAATAATGAATCATACGATGAGATAGATCAAGAAAACTAACAAATTTTAAAAGAGTTAGCTAAGCAAGTAGTTCGTTGTGGAAAGAATGGCCCTGTTGACGATGAGGAAATGAAAACGGTTAATCTTGGGACGACAGCAGACCCCAGAGAAACAAAGATTGGCAGCTTCTTTAAGGGGGAAGACAGAGAGACCTTGACGCAGCTCCTCAGAGAATATGTCGACGTCTTCGCTTGGTCCTACAAAGATATGCCTGGGTTGAATCAGTCAATTGTAGAGCACAAGATACCGCTGCTACCCAACGCCAAGCCAGTCAAACAGAAACTACGCAGAATCAAGCCGGAATGGTCAATGCAAGTAAAAGAAGAAATCATGAAACTCTTGAACGTAGGTTTCAACAAAGTGATCGAATATCCGGAATGGCTGGCAAACACTGTGCAAGTAGCCAAGTCAAATGGGAAGATACGAGTTTGTGTCGATTTCAGAGACTTGAACAAGGCATCCCCTAAAGATGACTTCCCGCTACCAAACATAGATATGTTGGTCGACGCCACAGCCGCATACGAAGTTCGCTCATTCGTCGACGGCTTCGCGGGGTATAACCAAATCCTCATGGCAGAGGAGGATCAGCACAAAACAGCATTCACCACACCTTGGGGGACATTCTGTTACACGGTCATGCCGTTTGGTCTCAAGAACGCTGGGGCTACTTACCAAAGGGCAGTCACGACACTATTCCATGACATTATCCACAAAGAAATAGAGGTATACGTGGATGACATGATTGTCCACTCAAAGGGGACAGATGGCCAGCACTTCAGAGATCTCAGAAAATTCTTCGATCGACTGAGACAGCACAAGATGAGACTCAACCCCGCCAAGTGCTCATTCGGAGTGGTCAAAGGGAAAGTCTTAGGGTACATGGTCACTGAGCGCGGCATAGAAGCAGACCCCGCCAAGATAAAAGCCATCACAGACATGCCTCCACTCAGAACACAGAAAGAAGTAAAGGGGTTCATGGGCAGACTCCAATACATCAGTCGATTCATCAATCAGCTGACTACAATGTGCGATCCTATCTTCAAGCTACTTAAGAAAAACGCACCTCAAGAGTGGACCGAAGAATGTCAAGAAGCATTCGAGGAAGTTAAGCATTACTTAACTTCCCCACCCATCCTGGTTCCACCACACAAGGAGAAGCCCTTGAAGCTGTACCTCACGGTTACTGACAATGCGCTAGGGGCTATGCTCGCTCAAGAACAGCCTACCTCACACACAGAGAATGCCATATATTTCGTCAGCCGCAGATTCCAAGGCAGCGAAATCAACTACTCTCCACTCGATAAGTCTTGCGCTGCTCTTGTTTGGGTATCACAAAGGCTAAAACACTATATGGAAGCTTTCCCGGGTCGTCTCATTGCAAGAATGGATCCGTTGAAATACATCCTAGACAAGTCAAATTTGTCTTCGAGATTGGCCAAATGGTACTTCATGCTCGCGGGGTATGATATCACTTACGTCACTCAGAAATCCGTCAGGGGAAGTGTATTCGCAGATCAGTTGGCCGAATTTCCTTGTGACGAAGTGAAGGGGGAAGACCCGCGATTCCCTGATGAGGACATCATGAGTATAGAAGAAGAAAATAAGTGGCAATTATTTTTCGATGGCGCGGACAACAAGAGAGGGTTCGGCATCGGAATGTTGTTAGTAGACCCTGACGACATCTATACTCCATTGGCAATACGTCTTGATTTTGACGCCATCAATAACACCGCAGAATATGAGGCTTGCATAGCGGGGCTCGAGGCGGCCCTAGAACGCAACGTAACTGAACTCGAGGTATTTGGGGACTCCCAGTTAATCATCAATCAGACACTGAAGAAGTGGAGGATCCAAGATCCAACCCTTCAAAGATACAGTGCCCACCTCCAAGAGCTGGCGCAACAATTTCAGGATGTCTCATTCCACTATCTCCCTAGAGACAAAAATCGGTTTGCAGACGCATTGGCTACACTCGCTTCCTTGGTCGAAATCCCTAAAGGAAAGGCAGTCAAACCCTTCAAAATAACACGGCGTTCAACTCCTGCCTACTGTGCCGTTATAGATCTCCATGACTGCAAAGACAAATGGTTATCCGAATGTGCCATTGTTGAGAACTCCGAAGAAAAACCATGTACCATGATATTCGGCATTTCATCCTAGATGGAACCATCCCACCTGAGACAGATCAGAAGACTCAGATCGCCCTTAAGAGGTTGGCCGCTAATTACTCCATCATAGCTGGCCGTCTATTCAAGAAACATTCCCAAGGAAACCTCCTTTGTGCCACCGAGGAAGAGGCCCAAGAAATAATGGACCATGTTCATCAAGGCATATGTGGAACCCACATGAGTGGAAACATGCTCGTCAAAAAGATCATCAGACAAGGGTACTTTTGGCTAACCATGGAAGTCGACTGTACCAAAATGGTCAAGAAGTGCCATAAGTGTCAGATACACGCCAACCTTCAGCACGCACCACCTTCCTTGTTGTACCATATGACTTCTCCTTGGCCGTTCTCGACATGGGGGATAGACGTGATTGGAAAGGTCACACCCACAGGAGCCAATGGACACTGTTTCGTCCTAGTAGCCATCGACTATTTCACTAAATGGGTCGAGGCCGCCTCCTACAAGGTTTTGAATGCCAGAAAGGTCGCAGAATTCATCAAACATAACATCATCTGCCGATACGGGATCCCGCAAGAGATGATATCCGATAATGGGTCGCATTCGAGAAGGAAACCGATTGCCTCCTAACCGAGTACAAAATCACAAGACACAAGTCGTCTCCTTACAGGCCTCAAACGAACGGAGCAGTTGAAGCCGCAAACAAGACAATCGAAACCATCATCAGAAAAATGGCAGTCACGGGGAAAGACTGGCCCGACAAGTTACCATTCACACTATGGGGATACCGCACTTCAGTCCGGACAGCCACAGGGGAGACTCCCTATGCCCTCACATTCGGAATGGAGGCTGTCTTACCAATAGAATTGGAAGTACCATCACTTAGGGTTCTCCTAGAAAACCAAGTGAACGAGGTCGACTGGTTAGAAAGCAGATACGAAGAGTTGGCCCTGCTAGACGAAAGGAGGCTGAAAGCAGCCGAGCACACTCAAGCTTACCAAAGAAGAATGGCAAGAGCTTTCAACAAAAAGGTCAAGACAAGGAACATCAGAGTAGGCGACTTGGTTCTCCGTGAGCATCGTCCTGGACCTTTCAACCCGTTAGGCAAATGGGGACCAAGATGGATAGGACCCTACATCGTGAAGAAAATATTCTCTGGGGGAGCCCTTCAGCTGGTGGACCTAGACGGAGATCAACTACCAAAGCCGGTCAACATGGACAAGCTCAAGAAATACTTCGCGTGACTTGGCCTCCTAAAAAGAAATCGCTCGCTAGGTTGAAAATCCCGAAGGGGACGACCTAGGCAAAAATTAGAGATTGCACAAGAAAAGAAGCCCGCTAGATTGAAAACTCGAAGGGGCGGTCTAGGCAAAAGAAAGGGTGTGCATAAAAAAAAGGGGGGGGCTTGTCTCGCGCGAGATTACCCCTCGGCCTGGAACCATATTTTGTCCTTTTTCTCTCAAAAATGAACTACGTTAGACCTGAGCCTCTTATTTAATTGCTGTAAAAGAGGAACGTAGGCAGCCTCCAGGTTCGGTCTAATCAAATAAATAAATCTACTTTTGTCCTTTTATTAATCGAATACATTTTATTAACGGCAAAAGGGAAATCCTAACCACAATGACTAATTTACTAAGCTAACAACCTTGAAAAAAAATACTAATAAAGCAAAACTATTGATCTATCAAAGCAATCTCTTGGTACTCCTTAAGATCTAGCCTTTCATTGACTTGGTAGGCCGGCGGACATGGTCACCACCGTCTTCGTGATCCTTCTTGCGCTTTGAGCCCCTCAAAGCAGAACATCCCTCGAGGCGATCAAAGACAGACTCCGAGAGCCTCTTGAAGACATTGGGCCTATCTAGAGCTTGCGTCTTTCCAGGCATCCCTTTGCCTCGCCTCTCGTACCAATCCCCATCAAGAAAATCCTGAGTTGGATCGGTTCGCACATTAGCAGGATCAGACTGAGCCTCGCTCCTTCGCAAAATACTGCTAGCTACAAAAGAATCCCCTAGCAGTGAAAGCCGCAGATCATCAATCTTCTCCACACTAGGGTGGCCGGTATGAAGAAACCAATCCAAATACTTGTCGGATAAGAAGATGCTTGCATTAAAAGTCTGAAGGTTCGACCAGCGATCCCGACTAGTTCCTTCACCCCATGCTTGAGCTAGCACCTGCGCAAACTCTACACCAATATAGGATACATCACGAGAGGCCCCTTCGAAAAGATAAGTGTCCTGCTGCTGACCAAACTGACGGAGCACCCGTTTGGGAAAATAAAAGGAGGAATCTCGCAAACCCGGAAGAACAACCCTGTCAAAACCCTTGGTATTGGCAACATACTTGTTCAATCTCCAATAAGGTAGACACCAAAGGATATCAGCAGTTACCGTCTTCGCAATCAACTCAGCCCATTCATCCGTCGAGAGATCCTTGATCAACAACTTTCGCGTATGATATGTGAAAGGGGAATATTCCAACGGGGGACCTACCAACTTGAGATGCTCCCTAAGCCAAATAGTTAACAAAAGAGGACTCCCTTGAGTCATGGCACCGGTCTTATGCAGCTCATCAAGACCATGCAAGGTTTCACCCAAAATAAGCGGGATAATGTTCCTAGAACGTTTCCTAGCTTGCAGAATAATTTCCACCAATTGGGAGTCAACCAAGCCATCCCTGCATGTAAACAAAACATCTCCGAAAAGAGAAAGGGCCAGAAAGTTCCGTTTGTAGACATGAAAGGCATCATCATCCGAATCTCCGCTGAATCGTCCAGGAAAAGAACAATCCACCCACCTACGGTGAACCAACCCATAGCAAGTATCAAGGGGGATCCCTAGCAATTCATTCAAGGCCTCCGAATGATTCCTATTGTATTTAGGAACAGCAATCTCACCAGTCAAAGGCATATCCAAGATAATGGCAAATTCCTCCACAGTAGTCACCATCTCATTCAAAGAAAAATTGAAGAGATGAACAGAGGGATCCCAAAATCGAGCAGCACCCTGCAGAAGATTCCAATCCGGTTGGAGGTTCTTCAAAGTAAAAAGGATTCTGAATTCGAATTCTGCTATGAACCTATTGAGAGATCGATTGCGAAACGACCTCACAAAATCTCTTGATGCTTGCTTGAAGGCTTCAATCACATCAGACGACAAAGAAAAATCATCGACAATCATGGACGTTGGGGCGATCTCCTTGGAAGCCATGGATCACAGGGTTGGAAAAGAAGACAAGAACTTTACCCTAACAGAATATCTCTAGAGTTTGAAAGGCTAGGATGTGTTATCTGGCCGAACTACAGGGCGTTTATATAGGGAAAACTGACAAAATCCCGTTCGAAGAATGAAGAGGATTCTGCCTGGGTAGCGTGTCTCGCGCGAGATACCTTGTACCGCGCGATACATCTCCACGGTAAAGCAGCAACAGTTCTGCACAAATAGCAATCTAGCCCCGACTTGACGAAGCAAGTCTCGAAAAACTTGCACATACAGTTCATAACATGCAGTGCAACACCAAATTCAAGCTCAAAATTGTGAGGCGGCCATTCCATTTCCAACCACGAAAAGTCGAGAAAGTTAATAAACTAACTAGTTAAACCTAGGATTAGGACTTGAGAAAACATGTTTTTTTGTGCTACCTACTTGTTCCTAACAGGTACCAAATAAAAAAAATTGTTTGGACCCACACGGCCAATATGTACAAATCATCAGAAGTCAAATAGAGAGAAAAGGAGGGGATCACGCCATCAAGTCGCTCGAGCCGCCGGCACCTCCGCCATCACCACCACGGGGGCTACCATCCCTCCTCGACCTCTTGGCTCCACAAGTAGGGGTCACCGCAGAGGCTACTGTCGAGACCGCCAAAGAAGCCTTCTGGAACAGCCTCTCAGACAGGTCCGACACCAGGGCTATCAGTCCCGCCATCTTGGTTGCTCCACGGTTGTAATCGGCCGCAGACATAGTGACCTGACAACAAAGGAAAAGAAATGCTCAGATGAAGTCGGACATATACACTTATATGGACGAATACGTGAAATATAAACGGAAGCATATCGAGGAGACATCCGGCGGAAGGCGGTAACCCTCGGGAATATGGTCCAGAGTCGGGATATGGCCCATCATCGGCATACTCCCCATCATGTACGTGTAGCTCAGAGGACCAAAATCTGGCGCAAAAGGCAGAGAACCAGCAGACTGGGAAGAGGTACTAGGGGCTGATGAACCTGAGGCAGAGGCGGAGCCACGAGCGTGCGATCGCCTAGCACCCACCAGAAGGGGACCCATCAGTCGAGGCAAGAACTCCTCATAGGAGGCCCCGTGAACAACACAAGCCATCGCCGTATCACCCACCATAAGACCGGCATAATCATCATCTGGAATGGAGTAGGCGGGTACATCGCCCTCGGCGGATCCGCTGGCACCATATATGATGATAGTCTACCCCGGCCATGCTGTGGGAAGACCCGCTCACCAAGATACATAGTATCCCCCTCCAGAGATGCCAACATCCTCTGTATCCAAGTGGCATCCCAAGCACGGTGCACCTCCCGCTCCAACAGGTTCCATGGATAAAGGCCTAGCCGCTCATACTCAAAAGCATCCAGCAGGGCCCGCGCCTCTACGACCGTCAGGGTCCACTCCTGATCCTCCTCCTTGTCAACGCTCCGATTGGGGTGGCTCCACCTCCTGATATCCGGGAACAAAGGGGTCCGGCTCTCCAGCTCAAACTTGTACAGCCCAAGGACAGTATAGCCCTATATCTGCACAAGAAAACAGAACGGATTCGCATTTAAATACGTACAAAGTATACAGATAAAGGACAGAAAAATGTAATCAAGAGCATACCTCCCAAGCATAAGAATACCCCGACAAGGTATCCCTGGTGTGCCTACACGCCTCGTACATGGCGTGATAGCAGAAGGCCAGCCCCGCTGAACCCCAATCATATGTACTCACCTCATCTAAATTCACCAACAGGCCCAAAAGAGAAAGACGAGCCCTAGAGGAGTGGTTCGCAAAGATGGTCTCGAAAAGAATGTACCAAAGGGCGCCCCGCACCAACCGATCAGTAACCGCATTCGGTTTAAGAGCATAATCCTCAATCTGACGCCGGAGGGGTGTTAGCTCAGCAGCAAATTCCTTAACCTTGTTAGGGACGAAACCGATCAACTGTCTCCACACAGCTGGACTCGCAGGCTTATAACCCGCAGTCTTCGGCAGGGGCTCGTCGGTGAACTCCAGCCCCGTGATAGCAAGGAAGTCCGTCGGAGTCATGGTTGCTTCCCCGAAGCGCAAATGAACGGTGTGGGTAGTATCCCACCACCTCTCCCTGATCGCCTGAAGAACTTGGGGAGTCCGTCTCATCCCCTGAAGGTTATCAACAAAAGTTAGAAGCCCCGTTTGGGCCACCCTATCTCGAACACCATCAAGATCCTTGATCTTGTCCCACACAGCTCTAGCCAGTTTTGGGCTCCCACGGCAATTCTTCGTCGGCCTATACGACTACAAAACAGTGGAAAAGCAAAAAGGGCAATATCAGAAATCATTCCATGGCAAAAACTCAATGAAATAAAAGAAAATTTTCAATGAGACATTTCATCGAACACTTGGCGTGCGTACAAGAAAAGCTTGCCCAAGGATGCCATTGATGACCCGAATCAACCCCTCCTACAATCCATGATATGTAGGAGACTCATACGCACTCAACGCAACAACAATCACTCAACAAATCCAACAAAAAACAAAGCATGCAAGAAAGAACCTAGTTCTAAGACAAAAGCAAAGAAAAATGGCCATTGATGAAATTGGGATTCAAGAAACATGGGTTCCAATGCAATGCAATATAAGAGACAAGAATTGAGAGAGAAGCTCTTACCAAACCTTTCCGAACGGCGGTGGAGATATGCGCGTCCCTATCGAATGTAAAGTCGTCGGGGGGATAATCCTTCCCGAGCAAATAACTTCCCAAAATCGGATTCTTTTGCTCTTGAGCCATTGATTGTGGAGAGAGAAAGGATTGAGAGATGTTTAGAGGGAGGAATCAATAAGCAATCCACGAAATTTTTTAGAGAAAACGACCTTGGCTCGAGCTAGGGAGGGAATTTGAAAAGGATGTTTTCAAATTAAAAGAGGAGCTGCTGTTTTATATTGCCCCGACAGTACAAGTCTCGCACGGTATACCTTATCTCGCGCGAGATATACCTTCGGGAAATTGACAAAATTGTCCTCGACAATAAGCGTCTACGCAACGTCAAAATTCAAGATTATGACACATTTACCCTTAGAAATGATACACTAGCAAGGAAACGTGGAAAAATATGCTCCACAAGTCACGGAACGAGCCGAACGTGACACCCGCACAATCGCCCGATACGGCACCAGTCGCCCGAAAACCAACTGATCCAAAAATCAACTCAGTCCACATGATTCAGAGCCCAGAAAGGTGAATCATCAACATAAAAGCCCGGTCCAATGCCCAGACAGGTGGATCGTCAACAGAAAAGCCCGATCCAATGCCCAGACAGGTGGATCGTCAAAATAAAAGCCCGATTCAACGCCCAAACAAGTGAATCGTCATCCTCAAAAACAAAAAGCCCGATTCGGAACCCAGACAGGCGAATCGTCACAAAAACCGACAGGACTCAAAGGACCAGATAGGTAAGCCTTTGTTTTCTAACACATTTTCCGCAGGTTCGGAGCCCAGACAGGTGAATCTTCAGACAGGCAGGTATATTCAGAATTGGGTCTTGATTTGATTCCTCAGTATGAACCTACCTTTTCAAAAAACAAAATCTCCTCGATTTTCAAAATGATTTTCAAAATACCTAAAGCAGCCTTTTCGTGTTTTGGAGTCGAACTACGTTATGGTCTGATTCTCCGATAGAGATACGTAGGAAGCCGTGCGGCCCGACCATCCCGATGTTCAGAATGATGTCTTTTCTATCATTGACATGACTTCTTTCATAAGACTTGTCGACGAGGGGCTCTGTAGACACCCCATTCTGAACACATCAGATCAAATTTATACCACTCTAAGTCTCGCTTTGAGTCAAGAAGTAGAAATCCATCATTTCGTCATGTTTCGCTAAATTTTGACTAACCACCATTAGTTTGGGACTAAACTGCATACGAGACAGCGAGGGAAGGACATAATTGTCCACAGGAGCAATATCTCGCGCGGAATGACGTGTCTCGCGCGAGATATTGTCCCTCTGCAGCATGCAGATGACAGTTTCCTCGTCGATTTCAACCTCTTTTCGGGATAAGACTTTATCCATCCGGCCAACCAATGATTTTGGGAGTCTGGAACCTTCCTAGGAGTGTTTGATCTCATCTTCAACACCTCTCCAACACCTATAAATACTTGGTGACTTCCAAGGTTCAAGAGGTCCACAATTCCACAACTCACACACATTTTGTTGGTTTCTCTCCCTGAAAGATTCCTACAGAATCACCCTAAAATCACCTCAAAGTTTGTTTGTCAACCTTGTTGATAAACAAACATCAAGATCCGAGTCAAGGACCGAGGCGAAGCTCTGTCCGTATCAAGATTCGATTCTAAACTTGAGTCGAAACTCTGCCCAAATCACCTCACGCAAGGTAACCCCTAAATCCCTTTCTAATTGATTGTTAGAGTGGTATAAATCCATTGAATCTAGGGTCGGCCTAGAGCCTCTCCAAATCATGGGGACGGTCTCGAAGCAATCGATCCTACATTCCGTTTAACCCTGTTAAATGGATCTTTGTTTATTTTAATTTGCAATCTTCTTCTCTTTTTTTCGAAAACCTCTCTTTTCTTTAGCAAGACCGATCTCCGGATTGGGTGGAATGGGTGCTCCTTGACCTTCCCATTCCATAACCTAAGCCCCGAACCCAAATCTCTTTTCAAAAAATGGTTTTTCTATGTTTTCCAAATGAATAATATAGGTGGCGACTCAAAAAAAAGATGTTAAAAAATACTACGCATCACTACACCCACTCTATGGAGTTCATACTGTTGTTGTTCGGAAAAGGGTTTCCGACTGTATTAGGTCCATGGGGATGCTCCAATTTTCCTTCCTCTATCAGGTTCTGGATCTCATACCGTAACCCCAGGCAGCTATCAGTTGTGTGCCCGTGGTATTGGTGGAAGGCGCAGTATTTGCTTTTGTCGGCATTGACTGTGGGATTCTTGGGTTTGTAGTTTGCAACGGGCTTGAGGAGGCCCTCTGTGATCAACCCTTCCAGCATCTTACTCAGAAGCATATCCAACTTGTCGAAGTGTACGGAAGGCTGCTTCATGGGGGAGTTGTTGCTTTGCGGGGCTGGGTTTCTGTTGACCGACTGTTGTCCCAGATGGATGTGGTTGACAGAAGTATCTTTCCCTTTGTCGGGGGCTGGTGCGGGATTGAATGTAGCTGCTGATCTGTATATGTACGGCTACACCGTAGCCAGTTTTTCTTTGAGATCCTTTTGGAATTGTGAGCCGGCATTGACCATGGCTCGGAGATCTGGGAAGAAGTGATGGCTGATGAGCGTTCTGATGGACGGCCTCAAGTAGGACTTGAAGATCCGCATATGTTCGTCTTTGGAGAGTGGCTCCATAATCTCAGAGAGTTTCCAACTCCACCTTTTGTAGAATTCTCCGACGCTTTCATCTGCTTTCTGCTCGGTGGTGATTAAGTCCTCACGACTTGTTTCCCACTCCATGTTGGATCTGTAGCGCTCTAGGAAGATATTGCTGATCTGATCCCAGGTATGGCGATCTGCAGGCTTGACCCTTAGGAACCACCGTAGCATAGAACTCTTGAGAGTATGTTGGAAATGATCGGCCATTTGCTGGAGGGTTGCTCCTTTTTCTCTCATGCCGAGAACGTAGGTGTCAACATGCATCTGCGGACATTATGTTCTGTCGAATCGGTCCATTTCCGACATTCTGAATTTAGCAGGGAGAGGCGTGACCATTCCCGGATCTGTAGATTTGAGCGTTTCTTACTTTGAGCTGCTTATGCTGGCTTTCAGGTCTTTCATTTGTTCGACCATCCAGGCCAGGGCTGGGTCCGGTGGTGGACTTTGAGGCTCGGTGCCGGGTGCTGCCATATGAGCGGCAGTAATTGAGGTGGAAGGCTTGATATATGTGGATATATGGGGGCCTTTTCTGGACTGTATCGGGGTTTGTCCCCGGTGTTTTGAGGTTCGTGTATAGGCAATGGGTTGAACCCGGGAGGGTATTGGAGGATATTGACATCTGTTTGAGATGGTCCAGCGGTGCGCTGGTTATACTGAGTGATGGGAGTAGTACTGGCTTGGCCGTATATGATAGGGGTGCCTTGAGAGGTGGCAACATGAAGCCTGGGTCGGCTGTTTCCTTGGTTCGAAGGAATCCCGTAATTTGGCGGGGGAGGAACCTGGTTGAAGGTTTGAGGAGTTGATCGGGGGGCTCGTCGTCCTCGATCAAAACAAAAGTACCGTCTGGCTGGGGGATAGCTGTTATACCTCGCTCATTCAGAAGCTGTACCACGAAATTCTGCTGATCTTCTTTCTGCCTTTTGTGAACCTCACAGGCCCGGATGGCTTCTTCCAATGTCATATCTGTTACCGGTGGCGCGGGGTTCCATTCCCGTCACGATTTCTCGGTGAGCTCGACATGTCAGAGAGTCTGGCTGAAGGAACTGAGGGAACCGGAGTACTGTCCGATCACCCGTAACTGTGACTCTGGCGAGGCGCTGACCCGGAATTCTAAACCACTTTCTGCTCGCTATAGGGAACGAAAGGCAGGGTTTAGGTTTCGGAAAGGGTATTTGGCTCAGGGTTTCGGGCTTGTGCAATGTGCAGTTACCGATTAATGTTTACTTAAAACATATTTTCTTAGAGTCCTAATTGGTTGGAAAAGATCGTGTCTTCTTTTTCGCAACTAACCTAAGGCTCGAATCAGTGGATCTCGTCACTACGTTTATAAGCCCCTCGTTTTTCACCTGTAAATCGTCTTCCCGGGACGGACAATCCCGTGCGAGGGTCCTATAAGGCAAGCGAGTTCCACCGACAAAGGAAAAAGTGAACTTAAGGCTAGCTGGTCATGCAAACTTCCAACGTATGTGACACGCGGGCCACGGTCGAAGTCAACGTCCTTAAGTTAAGGCAGAAATCGTGCCGAAATTTCGGCATGACCTCTCCTGACTCGCTTGCGCGAGGGGCCTTAGCTTTTGGCGTTGGCCAAGTTGTGGCTGGCACGGTGCATACGTTGAGGGTTTGGTGACAAGTGTCACATTGAACCTTCGGGTATGTTTTTTGGCATGGATCAGCGTCAAAGTCAAGGCTGAAAAGCTAAGACTTCGGGTCGGGAACGACCTTCGGTCTCAACTTTTAAGTTTGACCTCTGAGGGAGACCGGCATAAAAAACATACACTTGAGCTTTAAGACACGTACTAAGCCAAAAACCAACCGGGGTCTTGGACAAAGTGTGACACAAAGAGTGCATGGCTTACACGGGCTAGGATGGGCTGTTTGGGATGACCCCGTGCGCGCTCAAAAAGTGTCTGGCAGACCAACCGAGCTACAACTGAACGGTCATCCCGGGTTACGGGTCGTAGTGTGCAGTGTACCAAGGCAGCAAGTGCGCGTAGCGTGTGGTGTACCGAGGCAGCAGTGTAAGTAGTGTGCGGTCACTAAATTCTTTTCTGAATAAAACAGAGATTTTCAGAATGTGTTTTAAAGAATTTATGCGCAGTTCAAAATATAGCATGGAAATCAAATATGAACAGAAATGCATGAACATGTTATGATTTTGGATGAAAAATGCAACATTTTTTTTGTAAACCTTTCGATTTTTTTTTCGAACAACACACGCACACAAAAACGAGGAAGGGTAAACAAAAGTTTGACCCACGGAATGCTTTTTGAAAACGACGGCAGTTTTGAAAAAGTATCCTAGTCCCCAGCGGAGTCGCTAACTGAAATTACCCAGGATCGCGCGCGGGAAATGCGGCGAGCGGTTCTTTCGCAAACTTGGGACCTCGCTTCGGGAAGGAGAAGAGTTGCCACGCGATTTTGTATTTTGAGCCCAAACGTTGAGAATGGCTTTGAAAATGTGTCGTTTTGTATTACGAGCCCAAACTTTGAAAATGGCTTTGAAAATGTGTCGTTTTGTATTATGAGCCCAAACTTTGGAAATGGCTTTGAAAATGTGTCGTTTTGTATTATGAGCCCAAACTTTGGAAATGGCTTTTAGGACCAGAGATTGTTAGGTTCGGAGGTCACGTTACGTTTCGGGAAGAGTGTACGGAGGTCACCCGAAATGCCCCGTATGACGAGTCTTTCTACCTTTCTCGAAATTGTGTTCGTGTGTGTGTGTGTGTTGCATTTTTTAAAAAGGGGGGCTTGAATGACAAGCTTAATCTTGGTTTGAATGTCAAACGTTGATTTATGAAAAAAGCGAGCGTTTGAATGACAAACGTCGGTTTTGAGATTTTTTAGGAAGAGGGTGTGAGGGACAGGTTTGAATCTTTAGTTTGAGTGTCAAACGTTGATTTTAAGAAAAAGAGCGTTTGAATGTCAAACGTCGATTTTTGAGTTGAAAATGAGCGTTTGGATGCCAAACGTCACTTTTGCGCGTTTTGAAAAGGAGTTCGAATGACGAACTCCGGTTTTGAACCGGGCATTACATTGTTACCAATTTTATGAAAAAAGGCGTTAAATGACATGCGATCGACGAGTCGTTTTGCGACTCGGACTTTGATAAATAAATACTATCACAAGCCAAACGGCTCGGACTGGTAAATGACAGTATTTAAAGTACGATATCGACGGAATCAAACGATCCGGACAGTAAAGGTGCGATCGACGAGCCAAACGGCTCGGAGTTGTAAAGGTGCATAATTTAAATGACGGTATCGACGGATCAAACGATCCGGATTTTGTAAATGACTATCACGAACCAAACGGTTCGGACTGTAAAGTTGCGATCGACGGATCAAACGATCCGGACTGTAAATAACATAAATGTAAAAGACGCTCGGAACGCCGTTTTAACCCGAAATTACTTCTCTTACGGGAGAGAAGATGATTTTGGGGTAAAACGTATCGGACCCCGTAGACGGCGTTACGTCTACATTTCAATAACTTTGACCGAAACGATTATGGCGTTTGACGCGTAAATCGAGGCAAAACGAGTGTTTAGAGAGAGAGTGTGTTACCTATGGCTAGGGGTTGACTCTTTGACTCGGTTGACGTATACGGGATACGATTTGGTGTTTGGAAGGGTGTTTTGAGTTTGTTTGGTTCGTGTTTGGTTGAAAAACGAGGTTTTCACGCAAATCGAGACAAAATGGGGCTCGGGAGGGGGTAAAATGAGTTTATGCCGTGGAGTTTGTGGGGAGAGTTTATATTTTTTTTTCTCTTGAAATGTTTTGACAGCCCTTGTATTTATAGGGAGAAATTGCAAAACAGTCCGGACGGACTTTCCTTCAATTTCAAGAGGTTTTTTGGTATTTTGGAAAATTGGAGGACTTGTTGGCAATTCTGGTTTTTCAAGTAAAACAGTCCGGACGGACTTTCACTCATTCTCAGGGGCATTTTGATCTTTTCACCTTGGAATTTGATTGATGTTGATTTGTGGGCTTTGGCATGCGTGCCACGTGCCCCTGTGACTCACCTATGCTAGGGTTTTTGTCCCGTTATTCCCGGTTTTGTCCATTTTTTAAATAACTGTCCAGAAAATGTCCGAAACGCCCCCGAAAAGTGCCGAAAAGTGCATTTTTTGAGGAAAGTCATACTTTTACGTGTGATAACGTGTGTTGAGTACGCTTTGACGTCGGATTGCACGGGGCAGTCCCGGAATGTCTCGTTGGCTTGAGAACGGGGAGCTTAACGGGTTCCGGTTAATCTGAAAAGGGCCAGTTAACGGATTTCGGTTAACTTTTAACGGATTTTGACGATCCGGATTTGGGTACTTATAATGCCTTGGGTCAAAACTCGTTTGAAAGCACCAATTAAGTTAAACCTCTTTCAAACGCATGAGACACGGAACGATGCACCTAACTGAGTCAAAACTACATCAATCGTTATCTCATTTTGATCACAAATTAAGATATAATGATGCACCCAACTGAGTCGAAACTACATCAAAATATCCTAAAATTTCACAAGTGTTCTAATCAAGGGGTGGCATAAAACTTAAATATTTAGAAGGTTTTACACATAGTAACAAATATCACATGGTTGTATTATGAAACTTATGTGTACATAATCATGAACATAGGACTTCGCAGAATATTCCAAACAAACAATTTGTTTCAAATCTGAGAATTTATTAATCCAATTAATCAAATTAAACAGACCAATAACCCATGTAGAAGATTAATCATATCAATCAACTATTAATCATAATCATGATATATAGCATATAACTGTTTTTCTCAAAACAACACACATAAAATTATAGATCTATTTCATTCAGCATGTAAAACATTTAATCAAATTAAATATAACATGCCAATTTTAACCTAATCATGATAAAATGCGGCTCTGATACCACTGTTGGGTTTTGGGATTACAAACGCAGCGAAAGATTTAGCATATAACACAAAACCCTAGCCTTGAATCCGTCTAACATGAATAGATTAAAACCATAGAATATATTTACATACCATAACAGCGATTTTGTTGCTAGAAAACGAATTCGAGATTCAAACTTTGAATCGATGACGAACCTATGATCTTCTCCTTGTTCTTCCTTGCGATGAATTGATCTTCAAGCTTTAGGTGATAACGGAATCACCCTCTATCGGTAATCCACACGCGAATGAACCAAGATCTTGTATCTTGTAGGATTGCTAGATGATCCCCGATTATTGAAACACCTTTCAATAATCTATGGCTAATATTGAATTGAATCTAGGGTGTTTTGATCTTTGATTCTCAATTAAAATCAAGAGAATTGTGTTTCTCAAGCCCTAAAATTAGTGTGTATTGGCTGGGGCAAAAGGGCATATTTATACTTTATAAATATCCCTAACAATTAGGGAGAAAAAGCCCTAATCCAAAGCCAAAACGGAGCTTCAGCAATGAGGCACGACTCGTGCATGTGGGCACGACTCGTGCTCACGAGTCGTCCCAAAGGACACGAGTCATTCCTTCCTTAATTCAAGTCGTGGCACGACTCGTGATCAAGAATCCACTCGTGCTGATTGATGGCACGAGTCATGACCAAGGGAATGAGTCGTGCCAAAGGGCACGAGTCGTGACAATCACCAGATTTTCCAATTTTCAGCCATTTTCCAATTCGTTCTTTGTGTGTGACCCTTTAGGAATTGTATTTTATGTTGGTAGTGAGTTGAAACATCATCCTCACAAGACATAAGTGATCTCTAGAAATTCATTATGTTCACCCAATTAAATATAACATCAAAGCTTGATTCCTTGATAGATCAATGTCACAATCCCTTTGTCTACGATGTCATATTGAACATTAGTCATGGTCCACGTCAACTCATATTGTTCAATGCTTTCTCGACTCCGAATATGTTGATAATCCAAGTGCATTTGATCTCTATCAAATCTCTTGAGTGTGGCCACACATTTTATCAACACCATTCATCGAGGGGCCCAAGCAAACATCTCTCTCAACGAGAGGGACAAATCCCATCTTGACTTATTATTCTTCCCTACACGAATCCAATCGTGCTAACATAACCCTTATTTCTATCCTATTAAAGATAGTGTTAGACTACATCAAACACAACGTTCATTATGTGGAAGATGATGATAATCTCAGGTACAAAGGATTCTAATGACACGACTATCATGAGATTTAATCATGACATATATGACTATAGGTCATGTCATAAATCTCATAGGTAGGTCATGTCCAGTACCTTGTTCTCTAACAAGTACCCATATGTGTAATGTGCATCACATGCATATAATCATCTCTATGATTATCCATTACCAACTTATACTAGTTATTCACAATAACTAGGGACGCATGTTATTATAATAAACATGCAAAACATATAATAAATCAAATAAACATTCTCTATAATAAATGGTAAAGACGATTACATAACGATATTAAGTTATAAGTCAAAATAACTAAACGCCTAGGGCATTACACCAACAACTAGCATAAGCATCAAAATCCCTAACACAATCTGTATACTCCATATCGAAAAATTGATCAAGTAAAATAGCCAAAACCTCACATATATCAGCATAAATCTTAAAACTCTCATGCACAACTGGGTAGAGCTGTCAATACGGGCTGACGGGGTGGGCCCAACCCGCCACTAAACGGCTCGAGACAGGGCGAGCCAAATTTCTGACGGGCTGAAAATATGTCAACTCAACCCACCCCTATTGCATGGCGGGGCGGGCTGGCCCGACGGGCTCGACCCAAATTAACGGCTCTAACTATACCATCCATCACTATATTAGTGGTTACTTTATTTGATATTATTCTATTTTTTCGTGTACACTGATTATTTTGTAGCAATATTCATTTTATACTTTAGATAGTGAATATATTCATTTTATACTTAATAAATGAACTATAATAGAAAATTTTAGACAAAAACTTGGGTGAGAACATGAAAACCCGTCTCATCCATGAGACGGGTCGGATCCTGACCCATCACCCGCCCAACAAAGCCAATCCACGCCTCCGCCCAAGCTTTTTGCATATGGGCGGTCGCCCAAGCTGGAATGGGCGGTCGCCCAAGCTGGAATCAGCCCACATTTGCCTTAAGCCCAATCCTTCAGCCAACATAAAGTAATAGTTTGTATACATTAAAGTAATAGTTTGTATACATTAAAGTAATAATTTGTATACATTAAAGTAATACATATATACAGAAAAGTAATAATGTTTTTTCCTATGTTTTCTTCGTTTGGCAAAAGTAATACTTATTATAACTAAAATGTAACAAACGTGTTATTTATATATAATAGTATTTGTACATAATTGTAACACATATGTATAGGTATATATGTTTTCATGTAAAAGTATTACATTATCTATAGAAATATGTTACAATTTCATCTATCAAAGTGTTACATTTACTTGTATAAACTATTACATTCATATACATGAGTTAGGGAAAAACTATTACTTAAAGTAATACATAGAAAACTTAGGGAAAAACACTATTACTTTTCTGTATATATGTATTACTTTAATGTATACAAACTATTACTTTAATGTATACAAACTATTACTTTAAGAGATGGTAACTATTACTTTTCTCGAGAAAAAAAAATTAAAAAAAAAAAAAAAATAAAAAAAAAAAAATTGGCCTATAAAAGGCTGCCACGTGGCGGGTCATGCCCCATGGGTCATGGGTCGACCCGTCTCATGCATGAGACGGATCATGACCCGTCTCACAGGAGACCGCCTCAAAATTTTATAAGATTTTATAAATTGTTATTGATGTGTCAATTAACAATAAAAGCTTTGACCAATAAATACTTTAGCCAAATGAATACAACCTTTGATTACTGACATTTTCAAATCTCGCCAATAAGTCCATAGACCATTTTGTCAATGTCACTATATTTTTCACAGTTTTGTGATTTAACAGTTATGATATTTCACAGTTGTGTGATTTCACAAATATATGATTTCACTGTTATGTGATTTCAGAATTATAATAAATTGATCCCCCCTCAAAATTTTAAAATTCAATATTTTAAAATATAGAAATCGACAAAATAATCTGAAACCATCTTATTAATCATATCGTCAAAATGAATCAAACAAATACATTCAATATATGATTCAAATTTTAAAAATAAGAGTTTCATTTTCCAATTGTAAAAAATTGAAAAAAACGTTTTTCATTTCTCAATTATTTCACAGTTGTATGATTATACAATTGCGTGATTTCACAGTTGTATGATTAAACAGTTGTGACATTTTTCTTTTTTCACTTGTAAAATCATTTCTCAATTGATTTCACAGTTGTATAATTACACAGTTGTGTTATTTCACATTTGTATGATTACACACTTGTGTCATTTCACAGTTGTGTCATTTTTCACTTGTAAAATTATTTATCAATTGATTTCACAGTTGTATGATTAAACAATTGTATGATTAAACAGTTGTGTATGATTCACAGTTGTATGATTAAACAGTTGTGTTATTTTTCATTTGTAAAATCTTTTCTAAAATTGATTTCACAGTTTTATGATTAAACAATTGTATGATTTCACAGTTGTATTATTACAAAGTTGTGTGTTTTCAAAGTTGATAATTTTTTACTTGTATAATCATTTTTCCAATTCATTGTATTATTACAAAGTTGTGTGTTTTCAAAGTTGATAATTTTTTACTTGTATAATCATTTTTCAAATTCATTTTCTATATAAATACTTGGTAATGAGAAACACAATCTTTAAGTAATTCCATCAAGTAATACAGTGTCTCCAACCCGTCACATATACAAGGCACTCTATAAGACTTTTAACACGATGGTCCAAGAAGATTTCCTCAATTATCTTAATCAACTTTCAAACGGTCTTTATTCCCGAATAAGAGAATATCTCCAAAATTTACAGGTTCCAACTCAGATTCAAATCTTAACTTCAGCATATGACTAGCAACTTTGGTTATTGCAACATTAGTTGGAGCACAGACAACTGTTCTGCAATTCATCTTCAAGAGGATGAGGATCATCACGCTAAAAGTTTTTGTTTTCCCAGTCCCGAGTGGACCCCATATAAGTTCAACAGAAACCTTATGCTCGCGTTTCAATTTGAGAAGGGAACCAAGATTACTTCTGTTTGGGATACATTCAGCCCAGAAAAAATACTTCTATCAATCTATTCAGTCAACTGGAAATTGCTATAAACTGAACAAAGACTGCAGTTATTCTCTACCTGTGGAATTAACTTGATGCTGCCATAAAAAATGGTTGCACAGGAAACTGACCGGGATAGCAACGGTGACCGATCCGGATAAACACGCTCCTCGAGATCCTAAATAATGTGGGACCTACAAGATAAAACACCGTTAGGGTGGGGGGATTTTCCCCCCAAAAACCCTCCGGCGTGAGAATCATTAATCCGATTCATAACATATATTGACATAATATTTAACTTTAGAGAGAGAGAGGGAGGAGAGAGAAGCTCCTAATAATTCCATACCTTAGTAAAATGAAATGGGGGGAGTATATATATCTGGCAACCAAGTCAACAAGTCAATAACATTATCCTTATCATTTGCCACGTGTCACGCCGTCATTGGAGGGAAATCTCTCCTGAGATTACATTTGGATAAGGCCAAGGCCCTTAGACTTGACAAGGCAAGGTTCTCTCCCGGAGACATCAGCATGCTGCTGAGAGAACCAAGATGCGACATGCGACATCCGACATGCGGGAACAACCAGTCGACATGCGGGAACCAACAGGAGACATGCGACATGCAACCTCCGACAGGAGGCATGCGACATGCAACCTTCGACATGCGGGAACCAATGTCCCACATGCGGGAACCAACAGGAGACATGCGACATGCGACAACCATAGGAGACATGCGACCTGAGACATTCAACACTTAACAATCATAACATTAGCAGCATACAATCATGAGACATGATACATATATCATATAACACATCATACGCAGCATATAACACATAACATATAATATGCGGCATATATCACATAACACGGGGGAACCAAACCATAAATATAACTTTGACAATATTCTCATAAAATGTGGACCCCCTATAGACCATAAAATAGGGCCCCCTATCCTCATAAAGTAGGTCCCCCCAAAGACCATATATTCGGGCCGGGTAAACATTTAATAGGAATAATATTTTGCCCTGGCGCATCAGAAGCCCCCGACTCCTTAGCTCGATTATTCATGATCGAGCTGAGGAGTAAAACAATATTCATAATAAAATATTACTTATCACATCGAGTCAACTCTCACGGTATAGAACATAGGTCCGTTCCGTGATTTTTCCAACACTTTCATTACTGACTTCTCATTTTACTTCTACTTTTTGCATTTTCTTTTTACCACTTCAATCATTTCTGTAAATTTTTGGCTGGTAAAATATGCGGAAACCAATCATACGAGAGCCAACATTATACGGCTCAGATCCACAAATGTCGACAACATGATCCCTCTGACCTTTGACGTCTTTTCAACAATTCACTCTGATTTGGGTCTATACTAAAACAATTTACTTTTCTGTCTTTTACCTTCGCTTTTCATACTTCAGTTGTCGCGATCTGCGACTTATCCTTAACTTTAACTCGAATGATATTGCCTACTTTCTTTAACTTGTTTTGAATTTTCATTTTTTGCGTTCATTATTCTACCTTGATCTCTCACTTTATATGTCGCCTACTACATTTTGCTTTAATAATTAACTTTTTTGCTTCGATAGTTCATCGAAGACTCACTTTACGACCTTTATCTCTATATACATACTACTCCCTTCAAAAGAGTGAGGCTTGTCTTTAGGCAGCCTCACTCCCTAGCTATGCTTCTCGCCCTTCATCTTTACTTAATTTCGGGGCGACTTACTATTCCTTGTCTATCTGCGCCTGGCACCTTTAAGCCCGGTCTTTCTTGAACCAACTCTAAAACCAAAATACATCCAGGTCACAGCCTCACTTGGGCTAAACCTCGCGGCTAAACTCACTTGGCCCAAACCAAAACTCGCGGCCAAACCCACTTGGCCCAAACCCAAAACTCGCCAATAGCAAACGTGCTAACTAAAAAGCGACAATTACAAACGCGCTAGCCAAAACACAATAATCACAAACGCGCTAGCTAAAACACCACCATCACAAATGCGCTAACTAAAACGCGACAATCACAAACGCGCTAACTAAAACGCGACAATCACAAACGCGCTAACTAAAACGCGACAATCACAAATACGATAACTAAAACGCGACAATCACAAATGCGATAATCGAAACCGCACTAATCAAATCCGCGCTACTCAAAACCGCGCTACTCAAAAACCGCGCTAACCAAAACCTTACTAATACAGCCGCGCGAACCAGAACCGCGCTAATCAAAACCGCGCGAACCAGAACCGCGAAAACCAAAACCTTACTAATCAAATCGCGCTGATCAGAACCGCTCTGATCAATATCGCGCTAACCAAAACCTTACTTGATGCTAAACCGCATCACTAACAAAACGCATTCAATCATGCCGAATAAAACTCAAACCGCCTTAAACCAAATCTTGCGCCTCAGACCATCTGGCCAAATCAACTAGTTCCATCGCTGCTCAACTTTTGCCTAGCACCTTTAAGCCAGGTCTTTTCTATGCCTGTTAAAAAGTCAGGACTTTTCTGTCAAAACTTTTCAAACTGTTGCATCTCGCCAAACTTTTCACTTTTCAAAAACTTTCCAAACCGCGGCATCTCGCCAAACTTTTCACTTTTCAAAAACTTTTCAAACTGTGGCATCTCGCCTCAATGTCACCAGGTCAAAAGGTTTGGCGCCTGAGACCAATATCCCCAGGTCGCCGCCCCTGATCTCGCCCGTAAAAAGGCCGGGACTTTCTAGACGCCTGGAACCACTATCTCCAGGTCGCCGCGCCTGGAACCAATATCTACAGGTCGCAGGAGCTTCACCACTCAGGCTAGGCTAGATCACATAAGCTTCTCCACTCAGGCTAGGCTGGGAGCTTCGCCACTCAGGCTAGGCTGGGTGCTGAGCCAGGCCTCTGCCAGGACTCCCGAGTCCGCAAGTGCAGATCCCGTTGTGCCTGGCTTTTCAACCAAGACTTTTCTGATAACTTCATCAACTTTGTCGCAGCTTTATCAACTTTGGGGCCGCTTTATCTACTTTGGGGCCGCTTTATCAACTTTGGGGCTGCTTTATCAACTTTGGGGCCGCTTTATCAACTTTGGGGCCACTTTATCAACTTTGGGGCTGCTTTATCAACTTTGGCACATGAGCAGTTCGGGATGCGAGCCCAACAGCATGGGATGTCAGCCCAACAGTTCGGGATGTCAGCCCATTATATACTTTATTATGCTCTTTTCTCAAAACTTTTCAAAACATTTTCCTTGCCAAAAAATTCAAAACATGGCGTCCCACCAAACTTTAACTTTTTAAAACTTTTGAAACATGCGGCATCCCGCCAAACTTTAACCTTTCAAAACCTTTTCAAACCTGCGGCATCCCGCCAAATTTTAACCTTTTAAAACTTTGGCGTCTTGCCAAACTTTCACTTTTCAAAACTTTTCCAAACACTTTTCAAATTCTTTTTAAAACTTTCCAAACACTTTTCAAGTTCTTTTTAAAACTTTCTGTGCCCGTAAAAAAGCCGGGACTTTCTAGGCGCCTAGCATTTCGCTCTTCTAGGTCGCCGCGCCTGGCATTTCACTCTTCCAGGTCGCAAGGTTTGGTGCCAAGGAACCACTATCTCCAAGACACCGCCCCTGATCTCGCCCATAAAAAAGCTGGGACTTTTCTAGACGCCTAGCATTTCGCTCTTCTAGGTCGCCGCGCCTGACATTTCGCTCTTCCAGGTCGCAAGGTTTGGTGCCAAGGAACCACTATCTCCAAGACACCGCCCCTGATTTCGCCCATAAAAAAGCTGGGACTTTTCTAAACGCCTAGCATTTCGCTCATCTAGGTCGCCGCGCCTGGCATTTCGCTCTTCCAGGTCGCAAGGTTTGGTGCCAAGGAATCACTATCTCCAAGGCACCGCCCCTGATCTCGCCCATAAAAAAGTTAGGACTTTTCTAGACGCCTAGTATTTTGCTCTTCTAGGTCGCCGCGCCTGGCATTTTGCTCTTCCAGGTCGCAAGGTTTGGTACCAAGGAACCACTATCTCCAAGACACCGCCCCTGATCTCGCCCATAAAAAAGCTGGGACTTTTCTAGACGCCTATCATTTTTCTCTTCTAGGTCGCCGCGCCTGGCATTTCGCTCTTCCAGGTCGCAAGGTTTGGTGCCAAGGAATCACTATCTCCAAGGCACCGCCCCTGATCTCGCCCATAAAAAAGCTGGGACTTTTCTAGACGTCTGGAACCACTATCTCTAGACGCCGCGCCTGGGCCTCAATGTCACCAGGTCTCACTCCATCTTCAAGCTTTATCAATCCATCTTTAAGCTTTATCGGCAACTATCCTTATCTACTTTGTCGCAGCTTTAGCGGCAACGATCTTTATCAACTTTGTCGCAGCTTTAGCGGCAACAATCTTTATCAACACATAGGCAGTTCGGGATGCGAGCCCTTCCAAGTTACGTAGCCGACTTTGTCACACTCGACAGAGTCCCTACAAAAGACATGAGGTAGTCATTTGCAAATCAAGTAAACATTTTCTTTATATTTAACACAATAAGAAAATATTATGCAACTTTTATACAAATGAGAGAAATAATGATCCACTACTATCTTTCGCATTTTACTGAGCACATTATTATTTCAAACATATTATCGCGACTGCCATTATTCACTATCCATCATTTCACGATCCCAAACATGTAGCAGGTCAACGTTCCCATATGTCACGACACTTTCATTTTCATTCGATATATAGCATATCTTTTCACAATTCCAACATAATTTTGCACATAAACACATAGCATAAAACTCACATATTTTTCTTTATGCAATATCATTTTTCTTGTGCCATAATGCTTTCATATTTAATTCGATCAAGATCCATACTTTGCTAATCTTGACGACTTTCACCATTAAACAACTAAGCAAGGGCATAATTTAAAAATTGGCACGACATGTCGCAATATAATACTAATCCACGTTCATTAATACTTTAGCAAATAGGCAACAGGTGTTTCATATCATATTATACATTCTGAGGGACATAATAAAAATTCTTATGTGAATCATGCACATGGGCCTTACGTTATTGATCTTATATCTTCATATTTATAAGGCACGCTCCACATTAGCGGCCACTCATATCTCTCATCATAACAACAACATTTTGCAATCATAATATCACATAATCAATTTCATAAATGAATCATAAACTCCATATATTCCAGTTATATTAAATTTGTCTCATTCATACTAAGATCACCATTATTTTCTTTCTTAATAGATGTCGATACTTAGCATTTTCACGCATGCACCACTGCCTACGTTTTATCCATTTCTAAAAAGTTGCCACATTTAAATTTTATCAAATCCGCATTTTGACTCATAGGTTCATTTAACCAATATCTTTCTACGAGAATTTATTTTCATAACCCCATTCTAGACGATGGTTACTACTTTAGATAATTATATTTAAAATCTAATAATTCACATTCCCCAAAATTAAATAAAGCCCCAGACAGTCTTATAAGAATTTCATATTCTAGTCATCTTTAACATACTTCCAGTTTTCGTCTAAGGGAATTATTTTAAAATCAACTCATTCTATCAAGCAAGCATAATAAACAGAGAACACTTTCTTTAACTTTGTCAGATACCCATTACCCATTTTCATTTTCTGCCATACATATTTCTGATCAACAAAACTTTAGTCACCCATTATCTCTTTTTAATGACATAAGTAGGCAAGCAGGTCAAGCCAATCCATTAAATATAGGAGCATATAACACATTTAATTTTGCTATGTAACAACATTTCTAAGCATGCATCCTTATTCTCACATAACGATTTCATGTAAAAGTCATTTAACACGAACATAAAGGATGGGAAGAGACGACCTGACGAAGGTTGATGATATTCCGGATGGATTCAACACCAAGGTTGTCACACGCTTGTCCTTCCCCTTAACTTTTAACTTTCTTCATCCACTTTTCCTGTCTCAAATACTTAGCCCAACAAATAACAATACCATTTTTTCTACTTTTCATTTTATCAAATTGAAGGCTATCATGAAAAAAGGAAGAGTTGACCTGATTTATTTGGCCGGCAATCTTTGTCTTCGACAGCTTCCTTCTTCCCGAACCAAACTCACTGTCCAAAAGATAACAAATACTCCCAAGAAGGCATGCAATTCGTTATTTCTTAACCAAGAATACATCATTAAAAACATAAGGGTGATTTTGGCAAACTATCTTGAATATAGACCTAAACATAATTTTTCATATGTCGCCAAGCACTTCTTTCTATTCTTTTCATATGAAATTGCCAATTGTCAAAACATTATTTTAAAATATACTTTAATTATTTCAAGGAGCCTATCCCCGCTAGATTATAACTATTCACATTCAAGTTTCTACATTCCAATTATCTCTTGTTAGGAGCAGGAAATAGGCAAGTAACGTATTAAGCTGATTTATTCTATCAAATTAGCATAATAAATAGAGAGCATATTTGACTTTACTACGCACCATAATTTCTAATCATATATTCATTAGCACAATATTTTCCTCGTGTTTCACTTTCCTTTCTTTTCCACCTAACGATAACTAAAGCAAGTGGCTTGAAATATTTTTCCACCTTACGATATTTAGAGAATTAAATGCGCATGCTTTAATATCGCTCAAGTAATAGATCAAGTTAAAGCGTTAACTTAACATGGTACACATATTCATTTTTTTATTAAAAGCGCATTCGCATGTACTTGTTATCAATTTACTAAGCATGTATTATTAAGCATTTATTCACTATATATGGCAAGAAATGGAAAGAAGCGACCTGATATGAATTTGCGGCAATTTTGACGGAATCCGTTAATGAATTAACGAACTTCTTAACGACCATTCTTAATATAACCTCCAAGTTAACGAAGCTAATGGCCCAAAGGAAAAAACCCACGCCTGCTGATCTCAACCACTCACAAGATTTGTGGCTGTAAATCCACCTTTCCTCAGACCAACTCCCAGCCAAGTAAAAAATACCATTTTAATAATACTTATTCCACTTTCTCTTCTCTCTTCTCTTCTCTTTTTCCATTTCCATTCAATTTTTACTCATAGCCCTCAAACTCAAACCTTCCAACAAGAAACCTCCCCACTCTCAGTCTCCTCTTTAACCAACCAGGAGCGACAATCCCCGGCGAATTCAAGATACCTCGGCGACCTATAGCACCGGCGGCAACCTCCTTCCAGCGACAACCCAGGCGGCAACTTCCAGATCCAACCTTGATTTCTCTCAAGCGACATCAACCGACGGCAACCACTTCCGACGGCGACCCAACACCAACCGCCAATGGTGACATCACTTTTCAATCCCGGCGTCCTCCATACTCGCCGTTCTCGTACTCTAGCGATTATCTCTGTTTCTTACTGACCCTTTAATGGACCCAAACCTTATTTTCACTCTAATTCTTTCCCTTTCGACTTCCACTGCTCGTCGGCGGCATCAACCAAGTACCTGCGATTTCTCTCTCTCAGCGGCAACTCAACTTGGTCGACGGCAATCCCGTTGAACCTAGCTTCCGCCTTCACTCAACTGGTACCTGCGAGATCCGGCGCTACTGCTACTGCCGGCGGCAATCAAAGTTATTGCCACTTCCGGCGACAATCAAAACCACGGCTTCCTTTTTAGTTGACACGTACTGAAAAACGTGGCTAAGCAACTGACACGTGTAGGATAAGGTTAATCTCTATTTGACACGTCTCTCCACCCACTGTTCATTACTGTTACCTTTCTCTCTCTAACTTTCCAGCGAATGAACTTGTCTTCTCCGGTGACGGTTCCCTTTCCAGATCCGCCACTCCTCTTTTCTAAAATGCTTGCTCTGGTTCTTCATCCATCTTACAGAATTCATCCTTCTCATCCCTCTCTCTAATCCCCACAAAAACAACCAAATATTTGACAAAATTCTTATCCTCTTCCTCCACTCCTTTCTAGTGACCAAGCTTTGAGAAAGCTTTTAATGGCCTCCAACCAGAATCCTCAGCTTCTTTCTTACTTCCCATTTCTTCCGATCCAAAAAACTGTTCTCATTTTGTGAAGCTTCCAGCTTCAACCACGGTTCTTTGCCCAGAAAAGAAAATGTTGATTTCCCAAAATTCCGGCTAACTCCGGCAAACTCCGTCTGGCCATCTGAAGCTACCCCCGAACTGCTGTAGTCTAATTTGATACCCATAGCTCCTCTAATCCGGCCAAACCTCACCGGAAAATGTCAGTCCCGGCAACGGAACCAACTGATGCTGCCATAAAAAATGGTTGCACAGGAAACTGACCGGGGTAGCAACGGTGACCGATCCGGATAAACACGCTCCTCGAGGTCCTAAATAATGTGGGACCTACAAGATAAAACACCGTTAGGGTGGGGGGATTTTCCCCCCAAAAACCCTCCGGCGTGAGAATCATTAATCCGATTCATAACATATATTGACATAATATTTAACTTTAGAGAGAGAGAGGGAGGAGAGAGAAGCTCCTAATAATTCCATACCTTAGTAAAATGAAATGGGGGGAGTATATATATCAAGTCAAAGTCGACAATAACATTATCCTTATCATTTGCCACGTGTCACGCCGTCATTGGAGGGAAATCTCTCCTGAGATTACATTTGGATAAGGCCAAGGCCCTTAGACTTGACAAGGCAAGGTTCTCTCCCGGAGACATCAGCATGCTGCTGAGAGAACCAAGATGCGACATGCGACATCCGACATGCGGGAACAACCAGTCGACATGCGGGAACCAACAGGAGACATGCGACATGCAACCTCCGACAGGGAGCGCGACATGCGACCTTGACATGCGACATGCAACCTCCAATGCTCCCACATGCGGGAACCAACAGGAGACATGCGACATGCGACAACCATAGGAGACATGCGACCTAAGACATTCAACACTTAACAATCATAACATTAGCAGCATACAATCATGAGACATGAGACATATATCATATAACACATCATACGCAGCATATAACACATAACATATAATATGCGACATATATCACATAACACGGGGGAACCAAACCATAAATATAACTTTGACAATATTCTCATAAAATGTGGACCCCCTATAGACCATAAAATAGGGCCCCCCTATCCTCATAAAGTAGGGCCCCCCAAAGACCATATATTCGGGCCGGGTAAACATTTAACAGGAATAATATTTTGCCCTGGCGCATCACAACTTATTTTATGAATCCTCATAAAATTGAAGGAACTTCAAAATCAGAACGATTAAGAAGTTCAAAATCTCAAGGAATTTCAAATCAGAACGATTAAGAAGTTCAAAATCAGAGAGATTAGGTACTTCAAAATTAGGGCAATAGGAGGCCGATCGAAGAGTATGAGGATGGGTTAGGGCTATTAGATCTGGATCTGAGGGGTCGCCGAATTTTGGTGTTTTGGGCGTCGTCGGTAATGATGGAGATGACTGCCGGAGAAGGTCAGGAGTAGGGATGCATGATCAGAGATGAGGAAGGAGAGTGAGAGGAAGGAGAGAGAGAGAGAGAGAGAGAGAGAGAGAGAGAGAGAGAGAGAGAGAGAGAGAGAGTGCGCGCTCTCCCGACCCGAGTTTAAAAAATGAGAGAAAGGAAAATAGACGAGAGGAAATCTAATAAATTTTCCTCCCAAGGTGTTTTTCCGAGTTTTTTTTAAGGGAAGAAGTGGAAGGAAAGGAAAATATTATGGATTTTCCCTCTTACACTTCATTCTAAAAGTGGAGGAATTGTAAGGAAAGAAAATTTCATTAACAAATCTTTTTATTATACCTATTTTACCCTTCAAATATAACATTCTTTCCTCTTTCATTAAGGGTATAAATGTAATTTACTTTAATTTTCTTCATCTTCCTTCCTAACTTATGAGCATGTCTTGAAAATATTAAATTCCCTCCTCTTCTTTTTTTTTCCCTTCTCTTCTCCTCTTTCTTTCTTTTCTCTTTCTTTAAAACTCGGGAGCGGACCCAGAGAGTAAACTGGAATTTTTTCTCAAATAATCACTTTTTACTTTTTTATTTACCAAAATAACTTACTGTTCAAAGTATTGCCCAGAGTGTCTTTTTTTTTTAATTCGCTACACCGTGTAGCGAGTTTGACTTGGGATTGGTCAAACTCGCTACACCGTGTAGCGAGTTTAGGGTAATTAAGTTTGACGATTGGAAAATTAATTAGGGCAATTAATTAACCTAAAATCGCTACACCATGTAGCGAGTTTGACCACCCAAGTCAAACTCGCTACACAGTGTAGCGAGTTATTTAAAACCCTTTTCCCATCCCAGTTTACGTCTTCATCCAAACAAAACAAAAAAAAACCTAAAGTTTCACTTCAGTCGCCGAGGAGAAGAAGGGAAGAAGAAGAACAACAACAACCAACCAACCAACCAAGGAATTTGGCAAGTGAATTCAACTTTTTTTAAATTGTAAGTTTAAATTTCTGTATTGTATTGAATTTTAACTTTGATTTTATTATTTATTTACTTACAATTTAGGATTTTTATTTTTTATTTTTTCTATGATGTTCTAATTGCATTTTGATACTTTATATGCCTTCCTCCGTTTCAAAAATGGTAGAACTAGGTTTAATTTAATTAGGGAAGTCAATATTATCTATAATCTCAATCTTTCAAAAATGAGGTAAGAAAACAATGAAATTATTAAGAGACGGCAATGTAAATAAATGTAGTGAAAGATAATTAGATATTTTACAAGAATAAAAAGGTGTGAAGAAAATGAAGAAGAACATAAAATTACGATTTCTGTTCCTAAATGTATGTATAAATTCAAAAAAAAAAAAATCGTCCCTAAGATATGAATGTATTTTTTGCAAAAAAAAAAATGTCCCTAAACACTTTTTTATTTTAAAAAATTGATATTCATTTTATTATGATAAAACTAAATGTTTAGAAATTGAATTGATAAGAATATCAATGGATCTTTGTTATTAAAATGTATATAAAACTCACATTTTTATAGTGTCGTTTAAATGAAATTTGGACATTTAATGAGAGACGAATTACGTAAAATATTTGAAAGGAAAGAAAAATCAGAAAAATATACTTGTAATAATCTTGAGTCATCTTTGAAAACATGCTTTTTTTATTATTTTTTTTATCATTTTAATCAACGAGTGTAACAAAAAAATCTTCAATTTTGCAAACTTAAAATGAAAAATCAGCTTAAACTATGAACACAAATCATGAAATTCATTTAAACAAATTGCTTTCATTAATTAATTCATTCATTCATTAATTCAGTCTATATTTCAATTATTGTTTGATTTATTGTTGTACGATCTAGGTGGGCCCAAATGATGCAAGGTCCACCCAAATAGTAATACAAGTGGATGAAATAGAAAAAGAAAAAATGGTAGAACTATGAGTATATATTAGTATACCTATAACAACATAAGAAAAAGTAATAATAATGATTATTAACCAATCAAGAAATTTGACAAGTGAATTCAACCTTTTTTTTTTAATTCTAAGAAATATTAATATACCTATAACAACATCTCAAATCTCATATACTTATACCCCAAACTCTAAACCCTAAATCAAATAGATCTACCCCAAACCCTTAAAATATGATTTATTGTTCAAACTTTTTTTAAAAAAAAAAACTGCATGCTATTTTTCAAAACCGCATGAGGATTACTCTTGAAGTATTACTTAGTATATAGGCTGAAAATCAAGACCTTCCCCACAGGCACTTTTTGGAAGTGTGGGATAACTTTGGATTACAATGCCACGTACTAGTAATTACACTTTTGTATTCTCTTATTTATTTCCTTGCCTCGTAGAATAATAACCAACCTTGATATTGAAATAAATAGATGGAAGCTTTCATTGATCCCGGGCCTATCGATGCCTCTGTTCTGACCCGGCATGAGGACCATAGGGCTAGGTATATTTGGGCCGGGTTGCAGGTTTCTAGTCCCCTCCATTTTCGTCATGGTGCCGCCTTGCCAGGCGAATTAGCTCATGTGGTATTGTTGAGACTGGCGGAGTGCGGATTTAGCGGAGTTCACTATATAGGGAGAGTATAGTATGATTTTGCGTTGCTGGAGGCTCTGATCGAGAGATGGCGTCCGGAGACCCATACATTCCATCTCCCGGTTGGTGACATGATGATCACCCTACAGGATATCGGCATGATTTGCGGGTTGTCGATTGATGGGGATGCTGTTACTGATGCTAGGTTTCCAGCACATATAGACTGGCGGGCTGCCTGTCAGGAGTATTTAGGGGCTGTCCCTGGTAACGGAGATATAGATGGGAGTAGTCTGAAGCTCAGGTGGATTACCCTCCGTTTCCCACACTTTAGTGACCTCACTGAGGATACTGCTCCAGAGATTGTGGATCAGTACGTATGGGCGTATATCTTGCTCGCCTTGGGTTCTACGATCATGCCTGATCGTACGAACAACAAGGTTAAGCTATGTTATCTCCCTCTGCTTACGGATGTTTCTAGGGTCAGCCAGTACAGTTGGGGGAGTGCTGCGCTCGCTTTCCTATATCGAGAGTTGTGTAGTTCGACTGACCCTCGGACGAGACAGTGCGGAGGATTTCTCAACGTTCTACAGGTATGTTTATCTCATTTTAATGTTCATTATGTTGTTTTTAAGTTTTATTTCAAAATAGCGGCATTATTTATAGTATTTGATTTACATTTATTTGATATAGATGTGGGCTTGGGAGCGGTTGAGATGTGTGAGGCCGCAGATCCGTACTCGATTCAGAGATCAGAACTTCGTGTTCATGCCCCTCGGATGTAGGTATACATATATCATACGTTATTTTCTCGTCGTTAATGCTTGTTTTTTTTTTTAACTAAATCTTATAATTATTCTGTTTATGAAATTTCAGCTGGACCCAGGCATCGCTGGATCTGAGAGAGGTTACTGCACATAGCCTGCGAGGCTATCGGGATCAGCTAGCCCGCCTAAACGAGGCTCACGTGGTGTGGCAGCCTTATGAAGGGAGATACGCTCCTTCCTACTGCACTCAGGGTGAGGACATATGGTTGGCGAAGGTCCCTCTCGTATGCTTTGAGAAGATCGAGTGGCATCTGCCTGATCGCGTTATGAGGCAGTTTATCCCAGCACCGTACGACACTAGCCCGGAGTTGCACCGTTCTGATCGGCGGGGAAACAGTACGGTGAGATGGAGTGACCGCCATCGCCCACTTATTGCACGATGGGGACAGCGGCACGAACATCTGGTTTTCGGGGAGTACGACTTCCACGATATGAGTTACACCGATCCATATATGATATGGTATCGGGACATAGCGTGTAAGTTTGTGCAGCACCTCACTCAAATAGAGGGGGATGGATACCAGTCGTCCGCCCCTACCTTAGAGTTTATGGTAAGTTTTTACATTTTTCAAGTTTTTATTTCTAGTTTTTTTTTTTTAACAAAACATCAATTATTAACTTATGTCTCTCGTACTTATATATATTTTTGATATGAAAACAGGTGCAGACCCTTCAGCGCTTGCATGTCGACAATGAGGCGGAGGAGCATCCCAGACAAGCTTCAATGCGGGCGAGAATTAAACACGGGTTCACGGGAGTTAGGGAGCTCCAACACCTTCAGTCTGCTGCACCTCCCCCACCGGTAGATCGCGTACAGGGGGTACAACAACCTCGACAACGTCGGGTTAGACGTCGTGGACAGGCAGAACCACCACCCGAAATGGACTTGCACGATGAGCCCGACCCCGAGCCCGAGCAAGAGCCTCAAGCGCAGACCCAGACCGAGATGAATTATGAATGGCTGTCATAGTCACAGTTACAGTGGGGGAGTTGGAGTGGGGGTTTCGGGGGAACTGGGAGTGGGGGTGCCGGGGGGAGTGGGAGTGGGAGTGCCCAGGCAGACCCTTCCCCTAGACCATCCACTATGGGCTTCGGACTTTATACGAGTGGAAGTGGGTTGAGGACTCCTATATCACAAGCAGGGCTCCGCCACTTCTCCGATCTGTCTCAGATTACCCCTGCTCAACAGCAGGAAGAGATGATTAGAAGAGGGTCTCGGCACCGAAATTCGACGAAACCCTACACCCCGTCTTTCTATGATAATAGGTAGCGAGTTCACTTTTTTTTATTAGGATGTAATGAAACTTTGTAGTATTGGTTTAGTTTTTATTTTGATGTTTTTATTTGTAATAACTGAAACTTTATACTACACATTTATGTAGATGTAAATGTATATGTTATTTGGTTTAGTATTATTTGGATGTAATGGAACTTTGTATTATTAGTTTATTTTTTATTTTGATATTCGCATTTTAGTTTTTTTTTTACACTTTCTACACATTTATGTAGATGTATATGTTATTTGATTTATGCTCCGTTTGTTTCGCCGTAAAATATTTTCCGGAAAACGTTTTCCGGAAAATAACTCGTTTTACGCCGTTTGGTTAGCCCCCGGAAAATGTTTTTCGAAAAATAACTCGTTTTCAGCTGTTTGGTTGTTTTCCGAAAAATGGAGAAAACGGTTTCCGGAAAACATTTTACGCCCTTCCTAACCTAAGTAAAACGACTTACTGACCTTGTTCTAAGTAAAACATTTTCCGAAAAATGGTGGCCTTAATGTACAACTCATATTACGCCCGGTACAACATAATTAAAAAAAAAATTAACTGCCCCCCGCCCACCCACCCCCCCCCCCCAAATTATTATTTTTTTATTTTTTGTAACCGCCCCACCCACCCCCTACCTACCCCCCACCCACCCCCCCCCAAAAAAAAAAAATTTTTAATTTTTTTTTGGTAACTGCCCCACCCACCCCCTGCCTACCCCACCCACCACCCCCCCCCCCAAAAAAAATTTTTTTTAATTTTTTTTTGTAACCACCTCACCCCCCACCCCCGACCCACCCCACTTCCCCCCAAAAAAAAAAAATTATTTTTTTTATTTTTTTGTAACCGCCCACCCACCCCTACCTATCCCACCCCCCACCCACCCCAAAAAAAAAAATTTTTTATTTTTTTAACCGCCCCATCCACCCCCGCCTACCCCACCCCCCCCCCCCCCAAAAAAAATTTTTTTATTTTTTTTCAGAATCGCCCCACCCACCCCCGCCTACCCCCACCCACCCCCCCCAAATTTTTTTTTTGTAACCGCCCCACCCCCCACCCCCCAAATTTTTTGTAATTACCCCACCCACTCCTCGCTCACTCACTCACTTTCCCCCCACCCCAAAATTTTTTTTATTTTTTATGTAGCCTCACCCACTTGCCCAAAAAAATTATTTTTTTTGTAATCCTACCCACCCCATTTTACCCCCCAAAAAATTGGAGGTGGGTTGGGTGGGGAAGTAGGCGGTGAGTGATACAAAAATAATTTTTTTTTTTGAGGGGGTGACAAGCGAGGGTGGATGGTGGCTATACAAAAAAATAAAAAAATTTGGGGTAGGGGGTGGGGGGTGGGGTAGGCAGGGGGTGGGTGGGGCGGTTATAAAAAAAAATTAAATTTTTTTTTTTTAATAAAACATTTTACGCCCTTCCGAAAAATATTTTTCTTACCAAACACCCTAAAACATTTTACACCCTTTCTCCGTAAAACATTTTACGCCTTACCTCCGTAAAACATTTTACAGGAAAACATTTTACGGGAAAACATTCTTCGGAAAATGTTTTCCAGAAAATGTTTTACGTCGAAACAAACGGAGCCTTAGTGTTATTTGGATGGTTTGTAGTTTGAGCAGGTTTTGGTTTGGATGTTTGTTTTTTCAGGTGGGTTTGCTGAATGTGCTGCTGATGGGGGGCTTCCGTTTATGTGAACTCGCTACATGGTGTGGCGATTTCGCTAAACTCGCTACACCATGTAGCGAGTTCACCTAAATATTTTTTTTTTGCCTTTTGTTCTCGACATTGCAAGAGGTCACCTTATGTGACCATATCCATTCCCCCATTTTATTTTTTTTTGCTCGACATCTCAGGAGGCCACACCATGTGATCGCTTGCATTGCTTAAATCGCTATACCGTGTAGCGATTTTAGTGAAATCGCTACACGGTGTAGCGAGTTAAGCAATGCAAGCGGTCACATGGTGTGGCCTTAGATTTTTTCCTTGACTCAATGTCCTTAGATTTTTTCATTAACCTATTTTTCATTTCTTTTTTAGTGAATTATGTTAAATATTTTAATTTAATTAGTATAATGAAAATAAAATTATTATTGATATACCACTAAATAATATCAATTATATTTTTTAAAGTAATTTTTAAAAATTATTACGAACTCACTCCAAATTACATCAACTTTTCAAGTTTAATTTTAATGAAAATTACATAAAATATATCTACAACTGAAACTGAATCCAATTCAAATCAAACATAAATTACATGAAAAACATTCTGCTACTCCCTAATGTTCGGGCATCTACGACGATTGTGCCCTTCTTGTTGGCATGATGAACACAAAGTCTTCCGTTTATCTGCTTGAAAATCCATAGAATTACGGAAGCGTCTTGATCTAGGTCGTCCGGACTTCGTAGAACGTCGAAGTAGGGGATTAGGGAAAAAACTGGGCACGAAACCATCCACACCCCAATAGTCCTCATGCTCGATTGGTTCGAATGTCCCCTTCCATGTCTTGTAGTATTCCCCAACGGTGTAAAATGGAGAAACGAAATCTCGACCATCAAGATTTTGTGCAGAACAACATGCAAGAAGATGGGAACAAGGCATGTGATAGGCAACCCATTTACCACATGTGCAGGTACGCTCATTAAGTCGGACAATCTGTATATTTCCTCCGTGATCACCCTGACGTGCGGTTGTCACTTGATACACCCCCATTTCGTGATTGTTGAACCTCCTAACCTGATGTGTTGCCCCTTTCGCGGTGTTCTTCAAGTAGTGATAATTGGACTTTAAAATTTGAATTGGTGTAGGGGATTGATGTTAGGGTTATCAGGATTACCTCCTAAGGCATTAATTGAAAATTCATGCCTTACTTGAAAGTACTCCACACAACGGTAGAAGGCAGTTTCAACAATTGCTGTGATTGGCATCCCACGAGCTCCCTTCATCACACCATTGAAAACCTCAGACATGTTGGTAGTCATGATGCCATACCTGTAACCACCATCGTGTGCCAATGTCCATTTTTTGGCATCCAAATTCTGAAACCATGCAATTGCCTCAGACTTAATTCCACGGATACTCTCTAAGATAGATTTCAATTTTATATCTTGAGTTGCTCTACCCGGCTCTCCAAAACAGATACTCAACCCTTCCCCTCTATGCTTTTCCAAGAAATTTGCTCGCATATGTCTCAAGCAATATCGATGATGCACGTTTGGCACCACGTATCTTGACTACGGTCTTGAGAATGCCCCTAATGACGGTCGAGATATCAAGCATACTTCACGACTCTTGATAATATGCTTGCAAACCAGTATAAGAACCAGCGCCCTCGGCCAGATCCTCCTTTTCGACAAAGGCAAATGCAAGCGGAAGTATACCGTCCCGGGCGTCAACACCTACGGCACCGCATTACCCCTTTATATCTACCATGCATAAATGTTCCATCCACGAAATGACTCGCCGACAATGAGAGAAAGCTTCAATGCAAGGCCCAAATGCCCGAGAATACTGTCGAAACATGGAGGACTCACCGACATGAGGAGGAGGTATAGAGTACTCAATAATTGTCCTCGGGTTGTATTTTTGAATGGCTGAGACGCGCGGGTAACCTTTATATAAGATTCCTCCCAATCTCCAAAACCTCTCGCAATGCCCTTCGCTTTCCACACCATGCCTTCTTGTAAGTAATTACCTTGTTGAACCTTTTAGAGATGTGTGCAATAATGACTCAACCTTGACATACGAATCGGTCTTAATAACACTAACGACTTCTCGACCGATAAACTTGGAATCTAGATTGGGGTGATCTTGACTTGCTCAAGGAATATAGCGGTAGTGAGGAGCCTTATACTGGTCACTTCCCGATAGCCGAACTTCTTCCTACTCACATGAACATAAAAATTGCATGGATAATTTTTCAATAGACACTCAATTACCCATGTGTGAGGTGTGCTCTTTCTTACCCACGAACTGCGATTGGTGCGAATATGGAACCTTTTTATATCAAATTGTGCCTCGTTCTTTGCCAGAAAGCGTATCCTTTAAGCAATCGCCTTTGTTTTTCGGATCCCATTTGGAAAACTATGTGCATGATCGTAATCAATCAAGCATTGTTCTTGTCGACGAAGTGCCAATATCACCGTAAAAGGGATAATCCGCTCTCTCATATCTTCGATTTTCCGGCACTTCATAGTGAACAAGGTGGTGCTTCCACATCATCATCAATTGGCCCCATCATATGCTCCAAATCGACATCGAATCACTACTACCCTCCTCGTATTCATCATCATCCTCTAGCATTGCATCTACATCGGTGTGTACTTCCTCTTTTTCATAGTCAACATCATAATCATCATTAACATGATCATTATGCCCAAATGCGATCATCATCATTAACATGATAATTATACCCAAATGCCCCATCATCATAATTTAGTGTTTGGGTTGATACTGAAGTTTGGGAACTTGGACCACCCACTGCATCACGGTTACCGATTAGTGAATACCCATAAATGGTCTCCGTGGTGCTTCAAACTCTAGATTGGGTCGATTTTCAATCAATTTTACAACCACATACAACAAATTTCCAATCCCCCCAAATTTAGCAAACTGATCGAACATTACATCCATACACGCATCATCTTCAATACGGAAAGGAAAGTACTCACCAATCCCGCTATCAAGAGAATGAGGGCATCTGTAAATGACTTCCAAATCAAATTGAGACCGATCTAAGTTCGCCTTTTTATATAACTCATCAATCAACTCATTGTATTTCCATCGGCAATCACCCCTTATTGCATATTTTGGCCCTTTTTTGAAATGAGGACCATCAAACGGTTGTTCATCATCACCTCCCCAATAACACATAAAAATGATTGGACCCCCGTTCATCTTTAACCCTACATTACGAAATCAAAGTGTTAAAACCTACATAACAAAATTCTAACATTTATATCTACAATATAATAAAACACAATTAAATAATTAAATTTTATATCTAAACACAAGTGAAAACAATGATTAAGATGATGTTAATTTACCTTGATTCTTGATCTTCAACAATTCTGATGAAATAAAATGATGTGAAGAAGTTTTATTTTGAAGAAAGGTGATTGAGAGAAAGAGAGAAAGCTGAGAGAAAGAGAGGAAGCTGAGAGAAAGGGATTACATTCACGTGAATCCATTTACTCACGGGTTTTGAAAACTGAACTTTGTAGCTGGAAAGTGGTTTGTCAGACTTAAACTCGCTACACTGTGTAGCGAGTTTCACTAAAGTTGAATTAAACTCGCTACACCGTGTAGCGATTTCAACTTTAATGAAACTCGCTACACGGTGTAGCGAGTTTAAGCCAGAGATTGTCCCCCCAATAATTTCATTCGTTTCAACATTTCTTATTTTCATTTTTTTTTCGTTCGCGGAGGTATTTTGAGCAATAAATATAGGTTAATTTAGTTATCATAATGAATATCTAAAAATTGTTACTTGTAGTACATATAATGGTGTAACAATAACAACTTTTAAATTTTAATTTGGACAATTAAATCAACTTCAAATTATTGCTCAAAATAGCTTCGTACTAACATCAGTTTTTTTTTACATGTGTTAAAAAAATAATGACATGTTGCTGAATTATTTTTTTTAAAATATTTTTTTTACATATTTTAAAACAAATGATGACATGTTGCTGAATTAAGTTTTTGTTTCAAATTTTTTTTTATGTGTTAAAAAAAATATGTCATGAATAATTGCAACAAAACCAAACACAAACTGTACAAAATAATTTAAAAAAACTAAAATAACATCACAAAAAATAAATATTGTCAAGTTAGTGGCCACATCCCGGCCACATAGGAAATCTTACATTAAATCCAAAAAATTCAGTGACCACAGCCCGATCACATAGTAAAATATTACATAAATTCCGGTACATATTAAATTCGACAGAAATTCAAATATTACATGTCCAACAAATTAACTTAACAATTCTTAGGGAAGACCTTAGAAACATTGGAACGTGTAATGTTAAGTAGTTTTTTTTAGCGTGAGACGGCAACAACAGCAACCTAATAGATCAACAAAACAAAATATTTAGAACAAAATATTAAGGAATATATCCTTAGGGAGTGTAATGTTAAGGAAAATATTTCATACCTGAGTAAGTATAAGAACAACACCAACACCTATGTTACTTCCGCCCTCGCTTTCCTTAAGCACTTTGTCAGCAATGTAAGCTCCAATTGTGTCAGTAGGATCCTTCAAAGTCACCGAAACAGTGCCATGACCAGTTGGTGTGCACTCCTTGACAACAACAACAACCTAATAGAACAAAAATATAATGATCAATTATTTGTAAATTTCAACCTTAACTATAATTAATGTAAAATATTATACCTGTTCTACCCTGTCATATTGTTTGCATTTCTCCTTGATCATTCTCAACGGATAATATGTACCCTCTGCAAGAAGATAGTCCATTGCGTAAAAGCCAAGCTTTGCCACTGGAAATCTTCATCCTCCACCGCTCTTCAAGCTTTCTACGTATGGCCTCTTGGGTCGACTGAGGGGGTCCCTGAGAGACATGAGCTTTTCCGGTGTGATGCCGACGCACGGCGGACTGTGCGACACCAGCGGGACCAACAAGGTTATGAGGCGGTGGAGATTCTAACTCTCGTTCGATTTGAGGCGGTGGAGATTCAAACTCTCGTTTGATTTGAGAGAGATTAGATTGACGATTGGAGGTTTGACCGGGATGACCAGGAAGAGGTTGTCGTCCACGATACCAGCGGGGGAGCGATGGATCCATTTTGACAGTTATAAATTTTGGATTGAGAGAGATGAATTAGATTTGAGAGAGATAGATGAGAGATGGATTGATAAAGAAAGAAAAGGGAGAGATGGACTGAGAAAGAAAGAAAAGGGTTTGAAGAAGACTGTTTTGTAGGGGTATTTGAATTTAAATAACTCGCTACACCGTGTAGCGAGTTTAAATTGGTTTGACCAAACTCGCTACACCGTGTAGCGAGTTTAGGTTAATTAATTGCCCTAATTAAATTTCCAACCGTCAAACTTAATTACCCTAAACTCGCTACACGGTGTAGCGAGTTTGATCAGACCCAAGTCAAACTCGCTACACGGTGTAGCGAGTTTCAAAAAAGGGGACACTCTGGGCAATACTTTGAAAAGTAAGTGTAAGTTATTTTGGTAAATAAAAAAGTAAAAAGTGATTATTTGAGAAAAAATTCGAGTAAACTGCTTACGCGAGGAGATGAGAAGGGGTTTATATTTGGGGGATAGGGGTAATTTGGCCATTTTGAATTATTACAAATATGGACAGGGACTATATACGGTCGTTTTAATTGCAACAAAATTTTGTAAAAAGTTTTTTACACAATTATTAAAGAGATTTTTGAAAATGATTACTATCTACACGTTTTTAAATGAATGTCTATATTTTATTAAAGAGATTTTTAAAAATGATTACTTCTGATACTATCTAAACATAGAGACGCATAAATATTATTTTTAAACACTTTTTAAACATTTAATTTTATTAGTATACAATGTAAACGAAAAATATTGATTGAATAAATTATATAATTTAAAAAAAAACGATATGTTATTCATTCTTGTATATTTTTTTAGTGAAAACAAAGTATTTATTTAGGATGAGGGTAATTGTTTGGAGGAATATTACGGATTGGATAAATATAGGGGATGTAAGTGCACTTTTATAACTCATATTTAGACGACTAATTGAATGAAGATTTAAATTGCAACAAAATTCTGTAAAAAGTTTTTTACACAATTACTCTCTCCGTCCCATAGAGCTTAGGAAGATTCTATTTGACACGGGAATTAAGGAATATTATTATAGTATTAGGAGAGAGAATGAGTGGAAGAAGTGTTGTGAGTGTGAAAAATTAAATAGGAGAGAGAATGAGTGGAGGGAATAGTAAATTATAATGTGTTGTGAGTATTAAAATAATGTAGGAGAGAGAATGAGTGGAGGGAATAGTAAATTTCTTAAGAGTTATGGGACGCCCAAAATAAAAAGTTTTCTTAAGACTTATGGGACAGAGGGAGTATTATTTATGCAAGGATTAAATTGAAATGGAAAAATTTGTACCATGTTTATTTTGCATCTATATCGAAAATTAAAAACGGATCACAAACCCAAAATCTTTGCTCGTTCCTCTCTGGCCCTCTCTCTTTTAACTTGGGCGGTACAAGGAGAAGCGTCTCATCCCACCTTCTTCATTTCTCTAATTTTTTAAACCCCCCACGCAGCACGACACTCCTCTCTCTCTTCCCCAATTCCATCTACCTCATAGCTCGAAACCCTCTCTCTACGTCTCTAGATCTCTCTATATCCTCTCCAATTCCATGGCAGACGGACCAGTACCTTCGTCAACGCAACCGTCTCCATCTCCACCGCAGTCTTCCAACACCGCCCACCTTGGCCACTCCGTGATTCCAATAGTCAATCGACTTCAAGACATTTTCGCCCAGCTTGGAAGTTCTTCGACTATTGAACTGCCTCAGGTGGCCGTTGTCGGCAGTCAAAGCAGTGGCAAATCGAGCGTTCTAGAAGCACTTGTTGGACGGGACTTCTTGCCAAGGGGCTCTGATATTTGTACTCGCCGTCCTCTTGTGCTTCAGCTATTGCAGACGAAACCTAAGGCTGATGGGACCGAGGAGGAGTACGGTGAGTTCTTGCACGTTCCCGGGAAGCGGTTCTACAATTTCAATGAAATCCGCAAGGAAATTCAGGTATTTCTGTTGTTTGTTTGTGCTTTTCATAAGTAAATCTATCTGTTATTATCTGAATGAGATAAGATTTTTGTGGCCTTTTTTTTTTTTTAAAAATAATTTTTTTCAATGGTGAACAAATTGATAGAGATACACATATACATGCTGTAAAGAATGAGGCGCCCGCCTCACAAAATACCAGGCGCCCGCCTCAATCTGTCCAAACCATTGCTGATGTTACTGCCTCCCATGCGGCCGCCTCCCTCAGCACCATGCGGCCGCCTCGCGCCAAGAACCAACAGACATTCAACTAATGCTGTTCCACTTCAGTTCATCTTAGGTTAATGTATTCTTGTTTATTTGTATGTTTCTTAGAATTAGAACATACACAAAATCTTGTATATATATTTCTCTTGATTCAATGGAAAATTTATCATTTGCCATAATCTCTCTATATGGTATCAGAGCCTCACGATCAATTTTTCTTTTCCTAAACCGTGCCCTACCTTCCTTCTTCAATGGCTGCTGCCGCCGACTTCCAAGTTCTTTCCAATTCCGCCGAACCAAATGTCCCTCTTATCGTTGTCTCTCTCTCTCATATCCTCAAACTCACATCCACCAACTACATCGCCTGGAAAACTCAGATTGAAGCCACTCTTCTCGGCCTTGATCTATACAAATTCATTGATGGCTCACATCTAGCCCCTCCTCAAAATCTCCCTATCATCACCACCACAACCGTCGATACAACACCCGCCACAGGCCAGACCACCCCTACAACTCCTTCCACCAATGCCTCTGTCACAACAAACAACACCACCTCCACTCCTAATCCAGCCTATAGCACTTGGTTCCGTCAGGACAAGTTAATCTTAGGGGCACTCGCTGGCACCCTATCACCCTCTCTCGTTCCTCTCATCTCTCTTTGTTCTACCACACTAGACGCCTGGAAAACCTTGGCAAAAACATATGCCAATTCTTCTAAGGGACATATTAAACAGCTTAAATACCGTCTCAAAAATATAACCAAAGAATCCCGCTCCATCACTGATTTTATGCAAGAGATCAAATCGTGTACTGATCAACTTGCTTCCCTAGACCGTCCCCTTGACCCTGATGATATCATCGATCGAATCCTAGATCAAATAAATGACCCCGCCTATGAGAGTGTGATCTCTGTTGTTCAAAATCGCGAAACTCCCATCACCTTTGATGAGCTCCATGAGAATCTCATTACCAAAGAGCTATCCCTCAAACAGAAATCTAAATCCATCCCTTCCTTTCCATCCTCCATCAACTTTCCGCCAAAATAATATGACAACCGCCACTCATCTTCTCGCTTCCGTCTCCAAAGACTGGGACTCCTTCCCACACCCGCACCAAATCCTGCATATTCTCCTCGACCTCAAACTCCCTTCAAAGGACGGTGCCAATGGTGCCGCACCTTTGGCCATTTCCTTGCTCAGTGTCCCATGTTCCGCCAACAATACCCACATGTCACCATCCCAAACTCTAATCCCAATTCCAACTATAATCCTAACCCTTCTCGTAACCCTTCTGCTACTTCTACTGCTACTGCCACCTCCAGGTCCTATTACCGAACCAACTCAAACCCAAGACCAAGCGCCTATACTGCCACAACTAATCCCTCACCTTCTTGGCTCTTGGATAGTGGGGCAACCCACCATGCTACTAGTGACCTAGATAATCTTGCTTTGCATTCTCCCTATGATGGCACGGAGGAACTTCTTATCGGTGATGGCTCAGGTTTATCCATATCAAATATTGGTTCAACTTCTCTTTCTGCTCCTACCTCTCAATTTCATCTTAATAATGTTCTTCATGTGCCATCCCTGTCCCGTAATATTATTTATGTTTCTCAGTTTTGCCGTGATAATAACGCTTCCATCACTTTCTCACCTAACTCTTTTACTGTGAAGGACATTCAGTCAGGCACAACTCTCCTTCAAGGTCAACCTAGCTCTGGAGTCTATGAATGGCATCCATCTCGTTCCGCCGTTCATTCTGTTCGCTTGTCTTCGACATCAAATTGGCATCATAAACTAGGCCATCCTTCCCCCTCTATTTTACGTTTTATTAGTAATAATTTTCATTTGAACATTTCGAATTGTGTGTCCTTTCATTGCAATTCATGTGATTGCAACAAAAGTCACAAGTTACCTTTTCATAATAATAGTATTCAATCTTTTGGTCCTTTAGATGTTATTTATAGTGATGTTTGGACTTCTCCTGTTCACTCTTTTGACTCCTACAAATATTACATAATCTTTGTTGATCACTTCTCTAAATACATATGGTTCTATCCTCTCAAAAATAAAAACGATGCCACCACTGTCTTTTCTCACTTCAAACTCTTGGTTGAAAAACACTTTGATCGATCTATAAAAACAATCTTTAGTGACAATGGTGGTGAATATATTGGTCTTCTACCACTTCTTAAATCTCATGGCATACAACATCTCACCTCTCCACCTCACACACCTGAGCATAATGGTTACTCGGAACGCCGTCATCGTCATATTGTCGAGACGGGTCTATCTCTATTAACTCACTTCTCCATGCCTCTAAAATATTGGTCTCTAGCCTTCTCTACAGCTTCTTACCTAATAAACCGCATGCCTACTCCTACTCTAAATTTCAAATCTCCATATCTAACTCTTCACAACCAAAATCCAAACTACCTAAAACTACGTAGTTTTGGCTGTCTCTGTTATTCATGGTTACGCCCATATACTTCTCATAAAATTCAACCTCGTTCCGCTCCTTGTGTGTTTGTTGGCTACTCGTCTACACAAAGTGCCTTTTATTGTCTTGATCCTACCTCTAATAAAATATATTCATCTCGGCATGTAAAATTCATAGAACATGAATTTCCTTTCTCAAAATCTACCACCCCTAATGACCCAATTTTAGCCCCTGATGACTGGTGCCAAGTATCTCTTCCTCTTCTTATACCACAAAACGTGTCTCATCATGCTTCCACTTCCCAGCCACAACATGTCCCTTTTAACCCAATCTCGACTGAAACACCTACCTCCTCTTTAATACCTTCTGCCACCACTTCTTCTCCTCTACAATCAACTCCACCGCCTACTCCACCACCTCCTCTAAATCGTCCCATCACCCGCTTACAGAATAAAATTGTCAAGCCAATAAATAAATTAAATCTTCACACTTCTCTCCATACACCTACGGCTGAACCTACAACCATTGCTCAGGCTCTCAAAAATCCAATTTGGCGTAAAGCCATGCAAAGTGAATATGATGCCTTGGTTCAAAATCACACTTGGGATCTCGTTCCACCTTCTTCGTCTCAAAATCTAATTGGGTGCAAGTGGGTTTTTCGCACAAAATATCATCCTGATGGTTCTATAGATCGTCACAAAGCACGTCTTGTAGCTAAGGATTTTCACCAACACCCTGGTCTTGATTACTCTGAAACATTCAGTCCCGTTGTCAAACCTGCCACTATTCGTACAGTCCTCTCTTTTGCTACTATTCATGGGTGGTCTATTCGTCAGGTTGACATTAACAATGCATTTCTTCAAGGGACATTAAATGAGGAAGTGTTTATGGTTCAACCTTCCGGTTTTGTCGATCCTTCTCTTCCTTCCTATGTTTGTAAATTGTGTCAGGCTCTCTACGGTCTTAAACAGGCTCCTAGGGCTTGGTACAATGAACTACGTTCCTATCTCATTTCACTTGGGTTCAAAAATTGTCTCTGATTCTTCTTTATTTACACTACGTCATTCTCGAGGTCTCATTTTCCTTCTTGTCTACGTCGATGATATTATCATCACCGGCTCCAATTCCTCTTTTCTAGAGTCATTTATTTTTCAATTCTCCGTCCGATTCTCCCTTAAGGATCTCGGTCCTTTTTCTTACTTCCTGGGTGTTGAAGTTATCCCACGTCCTCGTGAAATTCTTCTTAGCCAACATCGATATATTCAGGATCTTCTTATTCGTTCCAACATGTCCTCAGCTAAACCCGTATCTACACCAATGGTAACTCATCCGCCTCTTTCTTCCAAAGGTGGTACTCCTCTTGCCAATCCCACTGAGTATCGTGCCCTTGTTGGAAGTCTTCAATATCTTTTCCTCACTCGGCTAGATGTCTCTTTTGCTGTCAACCGTCTTTCGCAATATATGCATTGTCCCACCGATGAGCACTTGGTTGCGCTCAAGCGTGTTCTTCGATTCTTGGCTGGAACATCTACTCATGGCTTGCTTCTTCGTAGTGATTCACCCCTTTCTGTTCATGCTTTCACTGATGCCGATTGGGCCGGTGATAAGGATGATTTCGTCTCTACAACAGGCTATATTGTCTACTTGGGTACAAACCCAATTTCTTGAAGTTCTCGTAAACAACGTGCTTTAGCCCGTTCCTCAACAGAATCAGAATATCGTGCGATAGCTTCTACCACGGCAGAAGTGTTATGGGTTAAGAATCTTCTTCTGGAACTTGATTTTATTTCTACTTCCCCTCCGGCAATTTTTTTGTGATAATATGGGTGCTACTTATGTCGCTGCGAATCCTAAATTTCACTCTCGTATGAAGCACATTGGTCTTGATTATCATTTTGTTAGAGAACATGTCCAGAACAATAATCTTCGGGTTTCGTTCATATCCAGTAAGGATCAGCTTGCAGACGTCTTGACAAAGCCCCTTGGCCGATCTTCATTTCAAACTGTGATGTCCAAGATTGGACTTCTCAACCGGCCGTCCATCTTGCGGGGCCATGATAGAGATACACATATACATGCTGTAAATAATGAGGCGCCCGCCTCACAAAATACCAGGCGCCCGTCTCAATCTGTCCAAACCATTGCTGATGTTACTGCCTCCCATGCGTCCGCCTCCCTCAGCACCATGCGGCCGCCTCGCGCCAAGAACCAACAGACATTCAACTAATGCTGTTCCACTTCAGTTCATCTTAGGTTAATGTATTCTTGTTTATTTGTATGTTTCTTAGAATTAGAACAGACACAAAATCTTGTATATATATTTCTCTTGATTCAATGGAAAATTTATCATTTGCCATAATCTCTCTATACAAATGAGCATGATTTCTGCAACCGGTGTTTATATACTTAAGCAAGTTGAATCTAGTCGTTGTTTATAATTATAATAGCTTGGGGTGAATATTAATGGTAAAATGATGCGACATTTTACCTTTTGATTCTCCGTCTCTCGGAAGGATTATCCCATTTTACTTTTGATTGTCAACATGAATGAAATTTGACAAAGACTTAGTGAAAATATATTTCTCTTAATGAAATTCATGACCTTTCCTAGGCAGTGGCGAAGCCAGATTTTTTTTGCAAATGGGGCCTAGATTGCTCTTGGAATAATTAATATAATTGATGTATACAAATTTAGGAAGCAAGGGGATACAAATAATAATTTAGTGCAAAATTTTCTCCAAATTAAGGGGGTAAAAATGTATAAATTCATCATTTTTAGTAGTAAAATGTCAGTTTCTAAAAAAATAGTAGTGCTAAAATTGACATATTCCAAAATTAAAGGGGGGTCGAACGACCCTCTTGGAGTCAATGTGGCTGCGCCACTGTTCCTAGGAAAGGTAAGAGTCTAGGCAATTTGAGACTCAGCTATCTTATTGAAATTCTAAAAAATGTAATTGATGCACCAATATACTCTGAACAACTATTTTTAGACTTTCATTCGGAATATTAAATTCTCATTCTTGCTCAAAGTTTACTTAAGTTAATTACCAAAAAATGAAGTGAGGCTATCTTTCCGGAACGGAGGAAGTATTTTAGTTTGGTTCTCCTGCTGCTTGTTTGACATTGTTTCGTTAAGTCGACATGTAAGGGTTTTAGGGAATCGTCATTTTTTGTGTGTTGTTTTGAAGTAGGTTATTGGTTCCAGTAGTGTATCCCTGCAACACAGTGCGTGTACATTACTTAAAAAGGAAGTGTGAAGTCACCTGCACAGGCTGGAAGTCTGTGTCTATTGCTGAATATGTAGTGGAGAAAAATGATGAGAAGTTGGTTTCATCACTTACGATATGGGGTGATGGGGGTTTGTGTGCGATGGATGATGAATGTATCATCCCACCTGGCATTGTAAACCCCTGCGCTTTCATGGCTACCTCTCTATTACCTTCAAAATTCCATAAACAATGCCTCTGCTTTCCTTATAGGAGATATATCCACTTTTGATATGATTTTACAGCCGAGCAAAATCATGATAATGCTTACCTTTTCCTCATTGACACCAGAGAACACAAAGTTTAGTACCTTGTCATGATAATGGTCAATGGATAAACCCTGGGGGGTTATCTTGAAGTTAAAGCTACCATAGCAGTTTACCTGCTACAGTTAGATGTTACTTTCTGTTTTCAAATTTTTCCATGTGAGTTTAGTTAGAGAAATCACGTGCTTACATCTTACACTATTTAAATGATAGTGACAATCGCTTGGCATTTCCAGATTATGCCAATAAGTACATCATTCCAGCGTGCAATTTATTATACTAGGGGTAAGCCTCTTTTCTTTGTTTCTCAATGACTTGGTTCCTCTTGTTATGGACCAAGCAAGAATCCGTCTCTTCATCGATCTGCTCGCATTTTTGTCATCAAGTGTGCTTTGTAAGGCATACTTTCTTCATCAACGTGATGACAGAGCAAGTACTTTGAATGATCAGATGAAATGGTTGGAAGGGTTCTTAATGGAAAATTGTTCTTGTTCAGTTGTTCTATATTGTTACTTTCTTCATAACCTTATTGCAAATTCTGTTCTGCACCTGGTAAAAGCCAAAGGAAGCTATCTATCACATCTGTTCACAAGATAAAGAAAGTTATCTCTATTTCAGAAAAAGGAGAGTATGTTCATCATTGTTCTTACATGCGGCAATCACTCTCTTCGACACAATGTTTATAGATGCAAGTTTTTACCACTTTTTGACATGTTTTCTTTCATGCATTGGCACCAGCTGCAACATTTGGCTTATGGAAGTTGTGGTAGACAGATGAAATCAAGCTAACTCCCCCACCAGGCTCGGCCGGGCCGACCCCAACCCATCCAACCAACCCAAATCCCCCCGATAAAAAATAAAAGAAAATTGAAGTACCTGACTGAACTGTTTAACGGTGTTGCTTTGAATCAAACTTTGCTCATCTCCTTTTATTGCTCTTGAGATACGGTACTCGCTGTATAATGAAGCGAAATTTGTAGAATTCATCCTGCATCGCTATTGCTATGTTCTTATGTCATAAATTAAGAAACATAAAGGTTGTTGCATCAGGGTTTTCAGAGCTATGCTTGTTTATTTATGTAGTTTTTTTTTTTTTTAATCTTTTTTTGTTTACAAGTATGCCACTGTTGTGGCTTGAGAATAACCTGTCTCCATACTCGCTGCTTCCTTTGAAAATCTCCAGATTACTTTTACAGTTAAATGTGTGAGTTCTATGATATTAACACGCACTATATCTTCCTCACCTCTCTCCCATATTTTATGCTTGTCTATATAATTGAGATGTTATTGATTATTGTAGTTTTCTTTCATGTGATTACCCTAGGCTGAGACAGACAGAGAGGCTGGAGGAAACAAAGGTGTTTCAGATAAGCAGATTCGTTTGAAGATTTTTTCACCTAACGTTCTTGACATCACCCTGGTTGATTTGCCGGGTATAACAAAAGTGCCTGTTGGTGACCAGCCCTCAGATATTGAAGCTCGTATTAGGACCATGATAATGTCATATATTAAACTTCCAAGCTGCTTAATATTAGCGGTAACACCAGCAAATGCTGATCTCGCAAATTCAGATGCGCTTCAGATAGCTGGCAATGCTGATCCTGATGGTAGTTTACACTCTCTGTTTGTTAATTAATGATTTGGTCACATAAGCACAAACACTTCCAAGTAGAAATGCTATGTGCCCTCTGCGTGTTAATACAGGACCTTTTGTTGGCAGGTTACCGAACAATTGGCGTCATCACAAAGGTAATAGTTATCAAAGTCAATTCATCTTAAGGTACCCCATATTTTTTTGTAAATATTGATAATGTTTTGGCTTATCATGTTCTCTTTATTACTTTAGTTGGATATAATGGACAGAGGTACAGATGCTCGCAATTTTTTGCTTGGAAAAGTGATTCCCCTTCGACTGGGTTATATAGGAGTTGTGAATCGTAGTCAAGAGGTATTTCATCTACTATAATAGCAGTCATAGTTCAAGCTAATTGTGTTTTTATATTCTGTTTTGTAAGTATCTCTAAACCATTAAGTGATGAGGCCTTGTTCGTTGTGTGTGTGTGTGTGTTTTTTTCCCTGGTTTTGACACATTTCAATATTTTATTGGATCCTTAAATTAGACAACATATCGAACCTTGCAACTTTGCATGGTTGTATCATGTTCCTGTTGATTAGTTATCAAGTCAATTCAAAAACTAATCAAGTATATAGTGGTCTACGCCTTTATCAGATTTTATTATTCCAAAATCTATTGCATTCTTTGAACTTGTAATATACTATTATACTGAACCATAGTCGTTTTAAATTTTAGTTTTGTATAGTTTGCAGTTTTTTTTTACATTGGTTGCAGTTATAAGGTGGTTCATGACTGTATTATAATCCTGATGATAAATACTAATAAGTTGGCTGTCCATATTCGTGAAATTAATACTACCAAAATGCTAGATGCTAAGCAGGATCATGAGCAGACAAATCTTTTTGGCGGGTGTAAGTTGTGATTGGTTCTCAGGAACTAAACCATGGATGGTTAAAAAAATATGCTTGAGAAAATTTGACCAACTAGATATTGATATGGTTCCATTATTTGGAGAAGCATTGAGTTATTGGGTTTCTTGACATCTATGCGAATCCTAGTGAAGGTCTCACTGTTTTGCTGCTGCCAGCAGGCAAGAATTTTCTTGTCTAGTGGGTCTAAAACAAGTGATGTTTTAAGTTAACTTAGATTCCTATTTCTGAGTTTTACCATTTGGTTGCCAGCTTTGGTTCAGCTGATTTAAATGGCACATTTTGATTGTTGAACAATACTTTGTAGACATATGAAGCTATGCATTTGTTTTCGCTGAACTTTTATTTATCAGCCTGTATAAAACTTGGTAAAGAACAACTATGGGCTCGACAGTATTATTCTTTAGCCTTATGGTGGTTGTTACTTTTTAAACAGGATATTATGCTCAATCGGAGTATCAAAGATGCACTCATAGCCGAGGAGAAGTTCTTTCGCAGTCGTCCAGTACGATCATAATTTCATCTAATTTTAACCAAGGCTTGGCCTAACGTCGGCTATAACTTTTGTGACCTAACTTCTTTTCTTTTTTGTAGATATATAGTGAACTTGCTGACCGTTGTGGAGTGCCCCAGTTGGCGAAAAAATTGAACCAGGTAACAGAGCCTGCCTGAGTTCAGCGTCTTGCATTCAGTACGTACTTCCAGAAGTGGATGTCATATTAGGCACTGTCCATTTCCGACCATGCAAATGCACAGCTGTTCTGATTGTTTCCATTTACTATCTTTATTTACATTATGTACTAAACACTTACCTGCTCTCTTTGGGTCACTTTTACATCTGTATGCGAACTCAATTTAGACCCTCTCGTGAATATGAATATGATGTTCAAGAAACATGTTTTATATGAGCTCATTGGCATTTGCAGATTCTTATTCAACATATTAAGACAGTGCTTCCAGGGTTAAAGTCGCGAATAAATGCTGCTTTAGTTTCTGTTGCGAAGGAATATCAAAGCTATGGTGAAATAACAGAAACCAAGGTATTTATGTCTTGTTTGGTTATCTGTACTTCAACCTTGAGTCCTTCACAATATATCTTGAATTGCTTAGTTAATGTTTCCAATATGGTGTATGATAGCTATTTTTACATTTAGATTTGAACAAGTAGTTTAGGCTCCGTTTGTTTCGCCGTAAAACATTTTCCGGAAAACGTTTTCCGGAAAATAACTCGTTTTACGCCGTTTGGTTAGCCCCCGGAAAATGTTTTTCGGAAAATAACTCGTTTTCCGCTGTTTGGTTGCCTAAGTAAAACGTTTTCCGGAAAACATTTTACGCCCTTTCTAAGTAAAACGACCTACTGACCTTGTCCTAAGTAAAACATTTTTCGGAAAATGGAGGCCTTAATGTACAACTCATATTACGCCCGGTACAACATAATAATAATAATTAAAAAAAAAAATTTAACTGCCCCACTCCACCCCAAAAAAAATTTATTTTTTTTATTTTCTCAGAATCGCCCCGCCCCCACCCCCCCAAACACCCGAAAACATTTTACACCCTTCCTCCGTAAAATATTTTACGCTCTACCTCCGTAAAACATTTTACAGGAAAACATTTTCCAGAAAACGTTTTCCGAAAAATGTTTTACGTAGAAACAAACGGAGCCTTAGCCTCCACTTTTTTATCTCATAAATATAAGAGACCTTACAAAAGTTTTTTTTAGGAAAAATCCTAGGTACCAGAAAAAAGATCTCGAGGAAAAACCTCAAACAAAAGAAGACCCTAAAGTTGAAGACAAAAAGAAGTTTTGCCCACAGGGAAAAACTACATGCCGTTGCTGGATTTGTAACGAAATAGGTCATTATGCCCGAGACTGCAAAAACAACACTAATTATAATAAAATACTAGAAGAATTACAAAGGTTTGAGTTAGAACCAATATTTAGTGATGAAGAAATCTTCGAAGGAGAAGAATTCTGGGAACTCACATCAGAAGAAGAAGAAGATGAATCTGATACAGAGAATTCAAAATAATTTACTTAGCCAAACTATCCCTTGGGATGAAGAAACAGATAACACAATCTGGGAAACAGAAAAGAATTGTATTTTAGACAATACCAATGAAAATATTATGTCCTTAAGCAAGACTAATCCCAATAGTATTTACATAAAAGGATATTTTTACTTCAGAGGATATAAAAAATACTCCTTAGATTTGTATGTAGATACAGGAGCAAGTATGTGCACGGCAAATAAATTAGTTATACCAGAAGAATTTTGGGTACAGACTAAAAGTCCTATAAAAGCTAGGATAGCAAATGATGAAATAATGACTATGGATAAAGTGGCAGAACAAATACAAGTACAAATAAGTGGAGTTACATTCGTAATCCCAACATTATACCAAGTAGATACTACGGGGGATATAACCCTAGGAAATAACTTCTGTAGGTTATATGAGCCCTTTGCTCGATACAAAGATACTATCACCTTCCATAAAAAAGACATAGCAATTAGCATTAGAAAAATAACTAAAGCTTATTTTCATGGGCAAGAAGGATTCTTAGCTAGTAAAAAGTTAGGAACAACACTTCCAACACCTAATCTTGAAAATGTTACACCCATCATCACTGATTTTGATAGCTATAACATTTTCACTTTTGTTAAGGGGGAAGAGGGAGAGGACCCTCTCGAAACAATTTATTCATTACAAAATATAGAAAATCTGCTTGATAAAGTGTGTTTTGAACATCCTTTAGATGAACGAATTAATAAAAGTAAATTCACAACTCATATAGAATTATTAGATCCCAATAAAATTATAAAAGCAAAGCCTATGCAGTACTCTCCACAAGATCGTGAAGAATTCAAAAAACAAATCGATGAATTACTAGAACTAAAAGTAATAAGAAAAACTAGGAACCCCCATTTTTCTCCAGCCTTCATGGTAAATAAACATTCCGAATAAAAAAGAGGAAAAAAGAGAATGGTGGTAAATTACAAAATGTTGAATGATCATACAAAGGGAGATGGATACCTCCTACCTAATGAAGAACAATTATTACAACGAATCGGAGGAAAAAAATTACTATAGCAGCTTTGACTGCAAGTCAGGATTCTGGCAAGTAAGATTAACTAAGAGCTTCATTGAGCTTACAGCCTTCACATGTCCTTAAAGACATTTTGAATGGGTAGTCATGCCTTATGGCTTAAAACAGGCACTATCCATATTTCAGAGACATATGGATGAAAGTCTCTCAAATGACTTCTCTAATTATTGTGCAGTATATGTAGACGATATTATTGTATTTTCTGAAACAGAAAAACAACATGAAGAACATGTTAGTAATATTTTACAAAGATGCCTAGACTATGGAATAGTACTGAGCAAGAAAAAGGCCCAATTATGTAAAACACAAATAAATTTCTTAGGACTCACCATTGATCGTGGAAAACTTGTCTTACAAAAACACATAGGAGTCCACATTAGTGAATTTCCTGACCAATTACAAGACAGAAAAACTGTAGAAAGATTCCTAGGATTACTCAATTACATTTCTGGATATTATCCAAAAATTGCTAGTCTTAGACATCCTTTGCAAATAAAACTAAAAAAGTAAATAAAATGGTCATGGACTGACCAAGATACAGAAACAGTAAGAAAAATTAAAGGCCAAGTAAAAACTCTTCCTGACCTTTATAACCCTAGTCATGCGGACAAACCCATCATAGAATACGATGCATAAGACCTATATTGGGGAGGGGCATTGAAAGCTCTTACTCCTGATAATCAAGAATTAATATGCAGATACTCATCCGGAACATTTAATCCTGCTGAAACAGGATATCATAGCAATGAAAAAGAAATCCTTTCTCTAATAAGGACTATTAAAGCCTTCAAAGTATACTTGCTTCCATATAAGTTCTTAGTAAGAACTGATAATAAGAATGTATTTTATTTCATAAGAACAACCATAAAAGGAGATTACAAACAAGCCAGACTGGTAAGATGGCAACAATGGCTGAATTATTATGATTTCGAGATAGAACATATATCAGGAACAAAAAATGTACTTGCTGACATTATGTCAAGAGAATTCGCAGGTTCCAAGAACAGCTAAGCTGGAATGAGTATATCAAGTACAAAGGAAGATTATAGAAGATCAGATTCTCCAGTTAAAAGGAGAAATTCTCGAAAGAGAAACCCAATTAAGAAAACTCGAAAGAATGTATGGTAAGATGAAAGAAGGAGATTTAACTCCAAACAGCATAACATCCTCTATATGCAACGAGGTTAATATTACCCATAATAAGGGTACTTGCAGCAGCAAGGACTTAGAGACAACAGTCTCAAAATCTCCTATAGAGATTAGAGTAGCTCATAATAAGAGCATAATTACACCTCTTGAAGGTATGTTCCTTTCAAAGGAAAATCTGTTCCAGTCTTTGGAAAATAAGACTACAGGGGAACTTTCTTTTTCTCCCCAAACCAAAAAGATTTCTAAATACTATGTCCTTTATTTAGGCCCTAACCAAGGTATCTATACCGAATGGGCAAAAATAGCTCCTTTAATAGGCAACAACCATCATCAATCATTGATAGTCAGGAAGAAGCCCGAGGAGCCTTTTTCAACTATAGAAAAACCTTGGCCACTGAATGACCAAAAAACTTATAGCCAAATAATTCAATCAAAACCATCTCCTAGTATCAAACCACAAATGCCGGCAGAAGGTCCGAACCCAAGTCTCAAGTCCATGAGGCCATAAGAAACAAAATAAACAGATCCAAATTGGTCCTTCATGAAGAAATCAGTTCTATTAACAAAGAAAGATTTTTTCATTATTTTAATATGGCAGAAGCCTCATATGAAAACAAAGAACAATGTTTTTTCACAATTGATAAAAAGAGAATTTCTTTGTATGCTTTCTTTGAGAAAGCCAGACCCGAAATGGTCAAAGAAGTCTACGATTGTGGACTTTTATCTATGGTTTATCCAAGCAATAATTTGATTGAACTGAGCTTATTACCTAAGCCCATCTTTCATGCAATCAAGAACTATCGGACCAAAGTCATAGGATCCGGAGATCGTGACATTTATGTTAAGATCACTTAGGTTCATTATTGGCCAGGATGAAGATGAAGTGTTTCCTTCCTACCCATTTGGATTGAAGTAGGATTAGCCAAAAAAGGTGTAAGGTTTGAACAACCCCAAGCAAAGAAAATCACCGAAAATGTGGAAGAACTGGCAACAGCCTTAAGACCATCAAGACTCAGAAATGTCTACAGAAAATATACTGAGATCTTTTCAGATAGTAAAAAGAGAGTTAATTACTGCAATAATAAAGTTGTGATAATCTTCAATTTTCCCAACATAATTACTACTCATGAATTAGAAAGTATTGCTACAAACGAAGCAAGCTTCCTTGATGGAAAACTCAAAGTTTCAGAACAAACAAGAAGACAATGGTGCGAGGTATCCCCACCAGACCACATGTGCCCATATTGCATTAATAAAAGTCAAGAAAGACGGAAAGCAAGAGATGATGAGACAACCTCCACTGACTCCTACTTTGGAGAAGATATGTAATTTTGTCGTGAAGCGTCGGCTACGAATCTTTATGATCAATAATTTAAAGGGGTTTGCGTACCCATCTTTTTCTTTATGGACCTACGAGTCCACCTTTACTTTTGCTTTTTATCTTGTCGGGCATCTTTTGCCTTTTAATTTGGTTTTGAAGTCCGCGCTTGAAGTCCGTGTCCATCCTCCATCTATAAAAAGAGGTATTGTAAATGGTTGAAGGGAGAGCAGAAATAAATTGAGAAAGTTTTCTCTCGAATATCTTTATTCAGTCTTAGTGAGATAGCTAGACACAAAAGAGTGAAGAGAGCAATCCGCGGGACAGTTATCAAGCTGTTGGCAAAGAGGCACTCAAACCCTTACACTTATCCAACCTATCAAGGTAATACTCTATCCAAAATGAGAACTTATGGTTGGACCGAAATTTTTTATGATAACATAGATTATCTAAATTATATGATCAAAGAATTTCATGCTATAAAGAAACTTGTTTTAGAACATGGAATTCAAGCATCTATTACTACATGTATCATTTACCGACTTGAAGAATACATATCTCATGAGGGAGTATTCTATAGACAGAAAAAAATAGCTAGAGATTATCTCAGGCAAGCAAAACGTTTCTATAAGAAACATATTCGTAATCCACGTCAGTAAGATATTTATCTGCTTTTCATAATAAGATTGTAATCTTTATTTCAATATCATGTTTGTAATATAAGTTGCATTATCAATAAATATGTGTTCTTGGAAAGTCTTTCCTCCTAATAATATAGAATATTTAAACTTCTTGACCAGATTTATGGAAGCCAATTTCATTCTAACTGAAAGATTTGTCTTTAGTGAAATAATTACTGAATCTCTTATAGAAAACTTTGAAGAATATATTGCATGTGATTGCGTATATATCAATCAAAAAAGGATAGCTAGAAGTTGTCTCCAACGACTACAACGTTTTTATAACAAAAATAAACAAAATTAGAGCTAAAATAGGACGAAGAAAAATATATCTTACTGACGTGGATTACGGATATGTTTCTTATAGAAACGTTTTGCTTGCCTGAGATAATCTCTAGCTATTTTTTTCTGTCTATAGAATACTCCCTCATGAGATATGTATTCTTTAAGTCGGTAAATGATATATGTAGTAATAAATGCTTGAATTCCATGTTCTAAAACAAGTTTCTTTATAGCATGAAATTCTTTGATCATATAATTTAGATAATCTATGTTATCATAAAATTTTTCGGTCCAACCATAAGTTCTCATTTTGGATAGAGTATTACCTTGATAGGTTTGGATAAGTGTAAGGGTTTGAGTGCCTCTTTGCCAACAACTTGATAACTGTCCCGTAGATTGCTCTCTTCACTCTTTTGTGTCTAGCTATCTCACTAAGACTGAATAAATATATTCGAGAGAAAACTTTCTCAATTTATTTCTGCTCCCCCTTCAACCATTTACAATACCTCCTTTTATAGATGGAGGATGGACACGGACTTCAAGCGCGGACTTCAAACCAAAATTAAAAGGCAAAAGATGCTCGACAAGATAAAAAGCAAAAGTAAAGGTGGACTCGCAGGTCCATAAAGAAAAAGATGGGTACGCAAACCCCTTTACATTATTGATCATAAAGATTCGTAGCCGACGCTTCACGACAAAATTACATATCTTCTCCAAAGTAGGAGTCAGTGGAGGTTGTCTCATCATCTCTTGCTTTCCGTCTTTCTTGACTTTTATTAATGCAATATGGGCACATGTGGTCTGGTGGGGATACCTCGCACCATTGTCTTCTTGTTTGTTCTGAAACTTTGAGTTTTCCATCAAGGAAGCTTGCTTCGTTTGTAGCAATACTTTCTAATTCATGAGTAGTAATTATGTTGGGAAAATTGAAGATTACCACAACTTTATTATTGCAGTAATTAACTCTCTTTTTACTATCTGAAAAGATCTCAGTATATTTTCTGTAGACATTTCTGAGTCTTGATGGTCTTAAGGCTGTTGCCAGTTCTTCCACATCTTCGGTGATTTTCTTTGCTTGGGGTTGTTCAAACCTTACATCTTTTTTGGCTAATCCTACTTCAATCCAGTGGTAGGGAAGGAAACACTCATCTTCATCCCAGTCTAATAATGAACTGGTGATCTTAACATAAATGTCACGATCTTCGGATCCTATGACTTTGGTCCGATAGTTCTTGATTGCATGAAAGATGGGCTTAGGTAATAAGCTCAGTTCAATCAAATTATTGCTTGGATAAACCATAGATAAAAGTCCACAATCGTAGACTTCTTTGACCATTTCGGGTCTAGCTTTCTCAAAGAAAGCATACAAAGAAATTCTCTTTTTATCAATTGTGAAAAAACATTGTTCTTTGTTTTCATCCGAGGCTTCTGCCATATTAAAATAATGAAAAAATCTTTCTTTGTTAATAGAACTGATTTCTTCATGAAGGACCAATTTGGATCTGTTTATTCTGTTTCTTATGGCCTCATGGACTTGAGACTTGGGTTCAGGGACCTTCGGTGCTGGCATTTGTGGTTTGATACTAGGAGATGGTTTTGATTGAATCATTTGGCTATAAGTTTTTTGGTCATTCAGGGCCAAGGTTTTTCTATAGTTGAAAAAGGCTCCTTGGGCTTCTTCCGGGCTATTGAATGATTGATGATGGTTGTTGCCTATTAAAGGAGCTATTTTTGCCCATTCGGTATAGATACCTTGGTTAGGGCCTGAATAAAGGACATAGTATTTAGAAATCTTTTTGGTTTGGGGAGAAAAAGAAAGTTCCCCTGTAGTCTTATTTTCCGAAGACCGGGACGGATTTTTTCTTTGAAAGGAACATACCTTCAAGAGGTGTAATTATGCTTTTATTATGAGCTACTCTAATCTCTATAGGGGATTTTGAGACTGTTGTCTGTAAGTCCTTGCTGCTGCAAGTACCCTTATTATGGGTAATATTAACCTCGTTGCATATAGAGGATGTTATGCTATTTGGAGTTAAATCTCCTTCTTTCATCTTACCATACATTCTTTCGAGTTTCCTTAATTGGGTTTCTCTTTCGAGAATTTCTCCTTTTAACTGAAGAATTTGATCTTCTATATCTTCCTTTGTGCTTGATGTACTCATTCCAGCTTAGCTGTTCTTGGAACCTGCAAATTCTCTTGTCATAATGTCAGCAAGTACATTTTTTGTTCCTGATATATGTTCTATCTCGAAATCATAATAATTCAGCCATTGTTGCCATCTTACCAGTCTGGCTTGTTTGTAATCTCCTTTTATGGTTGTTCTTATGAAATAAGATACATTCTTATTATCAGTTCTTACCAAGAACTTATATGGAAGCAAGTATACTTTGAAGGCTTTAATAGTCCTTATCAGAGAAAGGATTTCTTTTTCATTGCTATGATATCTTGTTTCAGCAGGATTAAATGTTCCGGATGAGTATCTGCATATTAATTCTTGATTATCAGGAGCAAGAGCTTTCAATACCCCTCCCCAATATAGGTCCGATGCATCGTATTCTATGATGGGTTTATCCGCAGGACTAGGGTTATAAAGGTCAGGAAGAGTTTTTACTTGGCCTTTTTTAGTAATCCTAGGAATCTTTCTACAAGTTTAGCCTCCACTTTTTTATTTTTTTATATTGTTTTCTCTCCTCTTTCTTGACGATTCCGTATGGCGCTTCATGTTAGCCGACCCCAATTCAGTTTGGGACTAAGACTTTGTTGTTGTTGCTGTAATACAACAAGTTTAACAAAGCTGCTATTTTAAGTTGTTTATCCATTATTGATTTTGTTAATTGGGCCCTCATTTCTATGGTGATACATGCCCAAACTTATGTGATGCTATTTATGTTGAGGGTAGTAGCTATAAAAGTAGTCCATGGTGATTTTTAGTTGGAAATATTGACTAATGTCATATCTCATCTATTTGATGAACTATAGGCCAGTCAGGGAGCTCTTCTTTTGAGCATTCTTTCGAAATATGCCGAAGGTGATAAAGCTTTCTGATCACATTTCCTTATCATGTTTTCAGCCAGCTGCTCAACTATTTAATTTTTAATGGTGATTCTTATTTTGGCTTTATCAATCTATGAACAGCATTCTCCTCGATGATTGAGGGGAAGAATGAGGAGATGTCGACGTCTGAGCTGTCAGGAGGAGCAAGGATACATTATATTTTCCAATCAATATTTGTCAAGAGCTTGGAGGTGTGTGTTGTTGGTATGAATTTAATTAGATGTATGTCCATTGATACAAGGATGTTGCTCACTTTGATCGTGTTCAAATAAGAAATGGAATTACGAAGGTCTTTAGGATGTTGTCATTAGCTGCACCTTTTGCATTTGATTGATGGAGATCTTTCATTCACCTCTTCTTATGTTCATCTCTTATTGGCGATAAATGAATTGAAGACGTAACAAGCCAGGTCAACTTTGACTTGGAAAAATGTTATTGTTTTAGAGTTTGAGCTCTTTATTTTGAACTTATTTGCAGCATTAATTTGAAAAAGGATTCTGCTGCTCACCTGCAGTAGATATTTGTTTTGATAGCTATTTGAAGTATCCTTATTGTTACGTGCAATTAATTCTTGAGAAGTTTTCCTTTATCGTATAGACTACTTCCTGTTAAAAGAGGGCGGTACCAGGTTGTGATTTCACAAATCTTTCTGTGACCAACTTAATGTAGATCTAGAGAATATCGCTAGTTTCTTGCGAGTCTAGCTGATTTATATGTAGTATCATTATGGTAACTATATGTACACAGTATGCTAGGGTTGAAGCCACATTTCATCTTTCAGAGTTAAAAGAGCTCTGTTTCTGCAGGAGGTGGATCCATGCGAGGACTTAACAGATGATGACATCCGAACTGCAATTCAGAACGCAACTGGTCCTAGATCTGCATTATTTGTGCCTGAGGTAGGTGTTGCTATATGTACCACCCAGGTGGAAGATATATACAACTCCCTCCATCCCAAAATTGTACTCCCTCATTGAGTTTTCAACGTCAATTTGATTTTGTTTTAAAATGAAAACTTGACATGGATTTACTTTTCTTTTCCCCAAAAGGATAATACACTTGACGTGAAACATCTCTTATGTACTTCATTAACGTTTTAATTATATCTGTACTACAGATAGAAAGTGAAGGGGTTAGTGTACTCTTGAACTCTTTTGGCATCTCTCCCTGTTTTACCCTTTAATAACTGCCATCTTATTAACTTGTCCATCTAATCTATATATTTGTTTTTTTACGACTAAAATTTGCACGGGTTACATATTTATTGCAATAAAAAATTAATAAATATAAATTAACTTTGTAATATGAAACAGTGAAATAACACACACACGCACGTTCAAATTGTGTGTGCCACGATCTCTTTTTTCTTATAAACTGATAACACTTAAAAAAAATGTCATATTTTACTAATAATAGAAGGTTGTTGACTTTGTGAAGTCTATTGGGAAGTTTTTTTTCTTTTTGACTAGTGGAGAAGGAACAACGAAAAGGAAAAGCACAGGCCTTTTTTCTCATCTTCTGCTTAGGGTGTATATAAAGTTGCGAATTCTGATGTTGCTTTCTTTCCACTTGTTTCTTTATATGCTCATTCGGTAGTTGCTTTTCATTTCGGCTCTTAAGCTGCGCAAATGTTTTCCAATATATAGGTTCCATTTGAAGTTCTTATTCGAAGACAAATTGCTCGTTTATTAGATCCGAGCCTTCAGTGTGCAAGATTTATTTATGATGAGTTAATTAAGGTAAGGGTGTCATATTTTTCTGCTTTTCAGAGTGCATTATCCTTTTTGTACGGATATAACTGAAACTCTTTGGTTTCAGATGAGTCATTACTGTATGGTTAATGAGCTACATAGATTTCCTGTTCTAAGAAAGCGTATGGATGAGGTCATTGGGAATTTCCTACGAGAAGGGCTTTCTCCTTCAGAGACAATGATTGGACACATTGTCGAAATGGAGGTAGGTAGTATGCAGAACTCTAAGTTTTCAACTTTCATCTTTCCCAAGGTTGTTTTTTGAAATAGTTTACTTTAATTTATTTTAACAAAAGGGTAGGGAGTACTAAGGGGTTGCTCTTTAGCGATTCTTGTTGAAATGCATTAGATGTGGATTATGAAATTTACGTAACACATGTTTGAATTTGAACAATACCAAGAACAATTCCTCTATGGTAAAGATTACGATGCAATGCTATTTTAGCTTTCCGAAACTCATGGCCTTGCTTGAGACATGCAAACTATATTTTTTACAATGAGTCACATCTGCTGTGATTTAGCTACACATGCATCTTTTTTCCAGAAACTCTCAAGTCTAGCTGGAAACTGAAATGTTATGTTCCTTGTCGAAAATAAAAAAAATATTGTGATGTCGTTTTCCTTACACGAATTGAAGTTGAATGAAGGATGAATCAGGACACACATATTCTTTTGATTTGTTATAGTGGGTACTGAAAACAGAATGTTCCTAAAATAAATAATTGTATGTGAGAGGAAAGAGTACTAGCAAGGCGTGTCCTTTTGCCTGACAGGACCACTCCAACTATAGTAATGAGTCTTCTTGGTCAGACCTCTTCGTAGGATTAGGCTCAGTAGTTTGGTGTTCTTTTAATCACTGTATGGTTGAAAACATTTAGCATAGGCTTGTAGACTCTTTTTGTTTGTCAGAAGCTGATGAATTTCCAGTATCTAGCATCATATTTGTATGTCCATTATGAGCCTCTCTGGCCTTCTCTTGCCTTTCGCCCCTCCTGCTCAGGAGTTATCTATGATGATTGCAACGATAGGCTTTGTTGGTTTATTAGTGAGGATTTTCTTTCTGAAAGCTATTTGAATACATATTTGGTGTTGCTAGTGAGGAATTGCATTCTTTTCAATTTAATTTTGCCATAGAAATCAATATAGACAATAGCCATAGTAAACCTTTTTTATGTTATGAGACTTAATGGCATGTGGCATGGAGAAATTAAGGCGTGTTTTTTGCTTATACTGCTTGTATTCCGCATGAGCATGCTCTTATTTTATCAGCCACAAATGAATTAGGAGGTGATCAAATCACAATATCAAGTTTATCAAATCTTTCCTGCCCTTCTCATAAAGCTGATATGCCTGTGCATTTATGCAATCATACATTGTAGTGTTCTGTATAATGCGTTGGTCCTTACCTTCTTAGATATTTAAATTTTTGGGCAGATGGACTATATAAACACTTCACACCCAAATTTCCTTGGTGGGAGTAAAGCTGTAGAGATAGCACTGCAGCAAACTAAGTCAGCAAGGGTCGCTGCGCCGATTCCACGGCAAAAGGTATTCTCGCACTTCATAGCTTGCGTGTTTAGTAATTAAATCCTTGCTATCATTCTAAAAGGTTTCCCTATTCCGTAAGTTGAGTTAGATGTTGTTTTCTGTTGGTCAGGATGCAGTTGAGCCTGAAAAAGCATCACATTCTGAAAAAAGTATCAAGTCTCGTGGCATACTTTCCAGACAAGTGAATGGAATTGTTCCTGATCAGGTTAGTTTTTGGTGCACCTGCTAATGTTATGCGTTGTCTATATAATCTTTTTTATTTATTCTCCTGTTCTGTGACTGTGACTCTGTTGTACAACGAACAGGGAGTTCGGCCTGTTGCAGAGGTTGAGAAAGCCACGACATCTGGTAATATTTTATATGCATACATTTGTTAAGCTTACTTGACACTATCTGATTTGCAACTGTTAATGCTTTTGAACACTTTTCACTAATCTTTATTGGGCGACAGTGCACAATAATTTTGATTTCTTGGTACCCTCAATTTTCAGGAAATGTATCTGGTTCCGGTTGGGGTCTACCATCAATTTTCGGTGGATCTGATAGTCGCATGGCTGCGAAAGATAACTCTTCAAGCAAGCCATTCAGTGAACCTGTTCAGAGCATGGAACATTCGTTTTCTATGATCCATTTGAGGGAGGTAGGTGCTTAATATCTACAGTCATGAAGTTTGTCAATTTGTTTTCACATCTGGTCTGGTTTGCTTTAATGTAAGGCGAATGTCTGATTGATCTTTATTGTAGCCACCGGCTATCTTAAGGCCCTCGGAAGCCCATTCAGATCAGGAAGCTGTTGAGATTCTTGTTACAAAGCTCTTGTTGAGGTCATACTATGACGTTGTTAGAAAGAACATTGAAGATTTCATACCTAAAGCAATCATGCACTTTCTGGTACTTGACTCTATGGACCCCTCACTGGCTGCTTGCATCTATTTTATATTTTTTCCATCCGGTGATTTAATCTCCTTTCTAGTTAATTCCTATGGTAGTTATGGTTTACAATCTAGGACAAATCTGAGTATTTGTTAACCAAACAAATACTCCCCCCATCCCAGAATGTTATTCCCACTTTTTTTGTTAATTTAAATGATATTTGAGCAATAATTTTAGGTTAAGTTAATTATCCTAATGAAAATCTAAAATTTGTTATTGATTCACCATTATAAATATTATCAGTAACAAGTTTAAGATTTTCATTGGGACAATTAGATTAAGCTAAAATTATTGCTCAAAGTTCATTCAAAGTAACAAAAAAAAAAGTGGGAACATCATTATGGGACGGAGGGAGTATGTTTCTGTTTCCAATGGTGAGAGATCATAGTAATCTTATACTAGCAATGCAGTTTCTTGTGCCTGGCAGAGAATTACTGTGGAATTGACTGAAATTGAGTTTGTTTGATGATGTGAAACTTAGTTGGCTTCCAGGGAATGTGAAAATCATACGTGGGAACTTGTTAATATTACGATTATGCTCTTAATACTTTGCTCATGTTATTCTCAAATAGTGATTCGTAGCCAAGATTAAGGACTTAGATATTCTTGGAGAGTTACCAACTGCCGTAATTTGTATGGACTTTGGGTCACTTAGCGTGTCACTGCATTCTTATATACCTGACAGCCTCGACGATACGTGTAACTGGCCTGATCAGTAGTTTGAACTTTGAAGATTTGGAAATGTATGAATCTTGTGCAGATGCCTGGTAAGGCAGGACCCTGTCTTTTAAGGGTAGTTATATGCATGTTTTGGATATGAAACATAAAAATATGGTCCAGTCCTTAATTCTCTATTTTATGTCAACATATCCAGTTTTTGTGTTGTATGACTTTGCTGTTATCAAAAGATTTCAAAATGTAAATAATTCCTATATATCTACTTTCTCTATTGTTTCTCTGAGAAAGCATCTTTTCGGTCCATCAGGTAAACCATACCAAACGGGAGCTGCACAATGTCTTCATTAAAAAGCTATACAGGTAGCATTGACTGGTTGAGACCCGGTTTCATTGTTTTCTAGAAAATTGTACTACCCCTGTCCCAAAATGAATGTCCAAAAAAATTTCAAATTTTCTCTTGTAAATTATCAACTTTCTTGTAGAATAGATTTTTTGGACATACAATTTGGGACGGAGGGAGTAGTAAATTATCAACTCTCTTGTAGAAATTTTTTTAAGTTTGTTGACTTAAGGAATAATCTGCCACTCAAGCAGCTATCTAGTTTCTAATGCCTGAATGCTTTATTATTGCAACAGAGAAAACCTGTTTGAAGAAATGCTGCAGGAGCCTGATGAGGTGGCAACAAAGAGAAAGCGTACTCGGGAACAACTACGACTTCTGCAGCAGGCTTTCCGGGTGGGTTCCTGATATCTGACATTAGAATAATAGTAGTTTAGGCCACCATACATTTTCAATTCAAAAAATGGTACTCCGTACTCTGCATAGCATTTTCTTTGCTTGTAAAATTGTTGCCCCGTGAGGGAGTGGATCCAGGGGCAGATCTATGTACAGCAGAGGAAGGGGGTCAACTGACCCCTCTCGCTTTAAAATATTCCACTAGGACCCTTTAGATTTTTGATGATTTTTATACTGACCCCCTCAATGATTACAGCTTACCCCTTCATAGTTCATATACTCCACCCCTCAAGGATTACAGCTTATCCAAATGAAATTTTAACACTTGTTATTAATTCCAAATGAAATTTTAACACTTGTTATTAATATATCATTAAAATTACTATCAATAACAATTTTTAGATTTTTATTATGATAAATGCATTAACTTGAATTATTGGTCAAAGTTCAATCAAAATTATTTTAAAGAAAGTGGGACTATCTTTATGGGACGAAGGGAGTAATACATAGCTCCTCAAAATTTGACTCCCTTCTGGATATCCTAGATCCGCCACTATGTGTATTCCTTCTGGACACCAACTAGGAATTGCCTGCATATGGGTTTCTCATCCTTCCCTTTTTTTTGGGCCATAATACATGTCCCAGGTCTTTGGAAGTTGATGACATGTCGTACACTTGACTTACCTTTATATCAAAGTAAAAACTCAAATGTTGAAATGCTATATTCTGTACTTTGGCTGATGATTATTGTTTGGCCTTTGGAGTTCATTGTGTCAGTTGTTGCTCTGTCTCGAAATGAGCAACCATTATGTATTATCCTAACATTAGTGTCCGTTGAATTTGCTAATTTCACCTTTTGCCAACTATCATGTCCCAATATGCACTTAAGATGGTACACAATATGCACTAGGGTATTTGGATATGTGTGTGCTAATAGAAGTGCTAAAAATCCAATTTTCTTGAAAACCTAAAATGGACACTAATATTAATATTGGGATAGAGGAAATGTGTTCAACTGATTAAGTTTTGCTGCTTTCATCGCTTGCATAGATATTTAAACATTCCAACTTTTAGTTTGTTTTGTAGACATTTGCCGACCCCAAATCATTTTGGAACTAATACTTTATTGTTATTTGTTTTGTAGACAATTGATGAACTACCACTTGAAGCTGAGAGCATCGAGAGAGGTTACAGCTTGAACAATGATTCAACTGGTCTACCCAAGCTTCACGGGCTCCCAACATCATCTTTCTATACTAACAGTAGCGGCTCCACAGACTCTTACTGGCCCTCCTCACCCAAGAATCCGAAATCCCGAAAGTCTTCTCATTCAGGGGAGTTACAATCACCTTTTTATGTTAATTCTGATTCAAATGGAAATGGACGCAGTTCCCTTCTCGGTCTCTATCCAACCGTTGAACTGTGAACTGTTGTGACAAATGGCCTGGGGACAAAATTCATCTCGTCCCTCTGTTTTCAGCATCCTTGCAGTCTACCTCCCATCTTATACTTTTGGTTCTGGGACGTCTAGGGGCTTGTAATTTTTGCATTAGAAATATACCACCCCGTCCCAAAATGAATGTGCGATTTTTTTTTTTTTGAATTTGCTTTGTCAAGAGAAATTTTGAAAAAAAAAAATCGGACATTCGTTAGTAGTGATTATGATGACCATTGCTTTGCGAGCTGGATATTTCAATTAAGATATAGGTAATTTTTATAGTTATTAAGTCCATTATTTTAAACTTGTGCTGCAGAAAGTTTGTATAGTGCGCGCGTTTGGTAAGTTGTTTATTTTGCACTTGACATGTATTAGTGAATTGATGGTTTTTACATCTTTGCATATATATATATATATATATATATATTCAAAATTATTGTGAGTGGGAAAGGGAATGTGTGAAATCTACAATTTAAGTGTATTAGTATGATGAGAAGATTAAATAAAAAATTAAAAGGTGGACATTTTAGGAAATGAGACTTGTCAATGAGACATAATAAAAAGGAATTTGGTGTAAATTGTTATGGAATTGAAGGAAGAAAAGGAAATTGTAATAACCCAAAAAAATTTCGAAGATTATTTGATAAATTGTTAAATTTTCAATTAGGCTTTTAGAGGGACTAATAATCATATTGAAGTCCTAGAAATTATATTATGTGGGTTAAATTATTTAGATGAGTTGGGCTTTGGTATTGGGCTTAGATTAAATTAAAAAAAAATTTATAAATACTCATTTTTAGTAAATTATTTTAATAATTAAATTGTTTTCTTAAATTAAATTATTTGAATTACCTTTTTAATAAAAAGATTGGATTGTATTTGAGCTTTATTATTATTGGGCTAAACTACCTAATGGGCTAAGAGAACTTAATTGGCTTAGGATTGAAAAATGCCTAATTATAAATACATCTTTTTCTAAATTTTAGGTTACTTTATTCTTTTTTTTTTTTCCAAAATAAAAAGAAAGAAATAGAGAAGGAGAGGCGGCTGAGAGGGGTCAGAAATTAAAGGAGGAGAGGCTGTGTCAAGAAAAAAAAATAAAAATCAAACCAAGGTAATGACTTCTTTCGTCTTAAAATTTATTCTTAGGTTAAAACTTAAAAGAAATCTTAGAAATTCTTGAGATTAGATTGGGGTTTTTATTAGGAATATTGTTGATTAATTAAGAATTAATTTAAGGACATTAAATTAAATTAGATATGAATTTTTGAAATTCTAAAACCATTTAATTCTATTTAATTCTAGGTTTAGTCATTCTTGGATTTCTAATGGTTTAATCTTAGAGTTTAATTAATGAATTGAGGGTTTGATTATTGGGAAATTGTAGGTTATAATGATGTAACCCTAACCCTAGTTCATATTGTTTTGAAATTGAATCAAACTCAATTAATATGATTAAAAGTATTTTTATTAAAAAATATATAAATTAAATAATGTGTTTAATGTGTGGGAAATAAAAAGAAGAACAAAAATCATATTTTTGAAACACCCATGGTTCGGCCGAATTGGCCTAAGATGATTTTGGGTGTGTCTCTTTTTAGGTGTTAAGCTTTTGGTTTATTTTGTGTGAAAACAGTTAGTTTTTAAACTGAAAAGGGATCAAACTGCAAAGTTTTCAAAGCTGAAAGGGTTAAATTCTGATTTTCAGTTAAGTTATTCACTGGACAGTTAACTTCAGGACTGAACTGAAAAGTTCAAAAGTTCTGAGGGACTGTTCTGTGATTTTGAAAATTCGAAGGACTGTTTTGCAATTACTGAAAAGTTGAAGGACTGTTTTGTAATTTTTCAAAAGTTGAGGGATTGTTTTGTAATTTTTCAAAAGTTGAGGGACTGTTTTGAAATTTTCCAAAAGTTGAGGGACTTTTTTGTAAAATTCTGAAAGTTAAGTGACCTCTTGGTAAAATTTGGAAAGTTAAAGGACTTTATTGAAATTAAGAAAACCTAAAGGAACCGTTTGAAATTTAAGGGAAGTCCAAAGACTTTAAAGAAGTTATATAAAAGAGAAAGAAGAAAAATAACACTTTAGTATTAAAAAGAATACTAAAAGACTTAGATTCCTAAGATAGTAAAAACTTTCAAAGAAGGAAACTTTCTAATTAAAGAAGGTTACCCAAAAAGAGAAGAGGGACCGTAATTAGAAAGTTATCAAGGAATTAGACTTCCATTGAAAGGAAGGAAACTAAGTGTCCTCTTGGGGAAAGAATTATAAGAAGAAAGTTTCTAAATTAAGAAACTGCTAAATTAGGAAAGTTACTAAAAATAGAAAGTTAGTTAACCAATTAAGGTGAGTCTAAGAGTAACTCATAGGTTAACTAAAGAAAGGAAGTATAGGTACATAAGAAGTAATAAACGATTACTTGTGCCTAAGTTATGTTTAGGGGTGTCAGCGGTTCGGTTCAAACCGCGGTTTGAGACCGAACCATGTGGTTCAGCTCGGTTCGGTTTGGTTTTTAATGATTAACGGTTCAGCTCGGGTTCCAAAAATTTATAAACCATGCGGTTTAGTTTGGTTTGCGGTCTGACTCCTCCAAACCGAACCAAACCAAACCGAACCATTTCAAGCTGAACCGTCAAACCGAACCACCGAGCTGAACCGCCAAATCGAACCACCGAGCTGAACCGCCAAACCGAACCATCAAGCTGAACCACCAAACCATTGATTCTTAACCATTGATTATTTTGATTTTATTTCCACCCTTAGATCTTTCAAACCCTAATCTAAATACCTAACCCTTTCCCTTTTCATTTCTCCAGATCCATTTCCATCAACAACGGTGTCTTCCTCCTCCTCACTCCCCCAACGCTAACCCTAACACTTGATTCTTTTCCTTTCTCACTCTTCGTCTCCTTCGATCTGTCGAAACCCTAACACGCTTCACTCTTCCTCCGCCAAACCATTGATTCTTTTCCTTTCTCACTCTTCGTCTCCTTCGAAAGTCGAAACCCTAACACGCCTCACTCCCCCAACGCTAACCCGCCTCCCTTTCCTCCGCCTCACTCCCAGTTCCAACGCTACCAACACAGCGAGCGGCGTCTCTCACTATTCGTCTTCTTCATTCAACTATTTTTACTGAAAACAAGGATTTCCGTGAAAGATATGAAGTCCACAATAAATGATCTAAGTCGCCGGCCATTCTCTCAGTTCACTCAAGGTACGATTCTCTCCTCCTTTACTCCCCAATTTCATCTATAGTCGAATGAATTAGGGTTTTCAAATTGATTGCGATTCTGAACCTTGTTGAATATTTTCCCCTTTCTAAAAATATTGGAAATTTTGATTTTGAAATCTCGGTTTTGTTGATATTTACATCTATAGTCCAATTTCATCTATAGTCGAATGAATATTTTCCCCAATTTCCCCTTTTCGCACATAGCTTACATCATTTGAATAGGAAGGATGCTTATACTCGGTTTTGTTGTCTTTTCATTTTGAAATCTCGTTTGGTTGATATATCTCCTTCAAGATTTCAGGTTAGGTACTTCTTCCAGCAGCTTATATCAGGTGTCAACTATTGTCACTCAATGGAACCGCGGTTTGAGACCGTAGTTCGGACCGCGGTTTGAACTGCTTAATGGAACCGCGGTTTGAGATCGAACCGAACCAAACCGAGGTGGTTCAGTTCGGTTCGGTTTGAAATTTTCCATGGTTCGGTTCGGTTTGGGATTTCTCCAAACCGAGTACTAGCGGTTTGGTCTCTAAATTTGTCCAAACCGAACCAAACCGAACCATTTACACCCCTAGTTATGTTATTCCGTGATTGTAGATTTCGCGTAAAGGCGTTGCTTAAGGAAGGAAAGCAAGGCCAAGGTAAGGGATTATACATCTTTAAGTTAATTGATTTCCGCTCCGTTTCATGGTTTAGGCTTCCACATATTTCTTGGCGATGTACGTTCATTTGATACGTAAAAGCTGACCTCGCGTCAGTATTTGTTTTGACTCCCTCGGTTACCGTTATTTGCTAATCTTTTGTTATTCGTTTGCTAAATCGTTCTTTTGGTTTCGTAAATACAGAATTTTGTTGTTATTGTGAAAGTTCGTATTCTGTATAAAAAATGAATTTTGATATGATGTGATTTTTGTTCCATTAATGATCACTAAGTTAGACAACCTGCTCCGGCGGGGTATATTTGATATTTTGGCCTTCGGGCAAACTTAGTTCACCGCTTCAATGTAGTTGTGGTGCACTGTTTAGGACTCATGGAGTCAACCTTTGTGCCCTTTGTGGGATTTCGAACCCTTTGTGGGTATTAGTGCTCTTTGTGGGCTTTTGTTCCCTTTATGGGATTTTGGTTTGATAAGGTCAGTGGACCACTTATGTGATCATGATGTCTGTGAGTGATCTGATTATCTACGGCTGGTATGGGACAGTTGTAGATAATTAGATTACTCGAGTTAGTTTTGTTCAGCTTATCAGTCCTTTGAAATTCCTAATAATCTGTGAGTGGTTTAGTTAGTTAAGGCTGGTATGGGACAGTTTTTAATTAAGTAAATCATTCGAGTCAATTTGAATCGTTTCCGTCATTATTTGGAACTCCAAAATATTTGTCAACTCAGTTTGTGAAACCGTTGAGATTTTGAAAGACATTTTGTTTGAGATTTGGTAAATAAATATTTCGAATTTGTGTTCTGTTATATCTTCGATTGTTATTTGGAATTTGTATCGTTTGATATTCCTTCAGGTCAACTCCTCCTTAGTAACCGGAGGGGTTGTATATGAACTTACTGGGCATTGTTCGCTCACCCTTTCATACTCTTTTTCTTCCAGATTTCATATAAGAAGAAGGTGAAACGGTTCGGGAGCACTTCGTAAGGAGTTCAAGGATCATTTTAGACTCTTTAGTTAGTTATTTCAGTTATTTGAAAGTTGTAAGACTTTAAAAATTGTGTTGAGCTAGTGGATTGTACTAGCCGTTGGAATTATTACCGTTGTCCACATTAAGTTATTTCAAATGATGGTTAGTGTTTGAATTATGGTTTTTAGTAGTCGTTGGAGGTTATTTTATTTCCAATTAAGTAGTATTACTGTTGTGGAAATTCGGGGTCGTTACAGAAATTGTTAGGTGTTAGTAGAGCTATCAATACGGGCTGATGGGGCAGGATGGGTACAACATGCTAAAGCTCGCCACTAAAACAGGCTGTGCGGGTTGTCCCGAATTTTTGGCGGGCTGGATATACGTCATTCCAATCCAACCCACCGTGTACTGGTGGGCCATGCGGGCCAATTCAAAAAATGAATTTTGATCGATAAATTAAAAACATGGCCTCAAAGAATTGAGAAACATAGACTAATCTTCTCAAAAAATTCAACCAAAATGGCAAGTAGCAAGTGTGAAGTTTTACAAAATATATTAAAGTAAATGATTATAGAAATAAGAAGTAAAACAACCGAATGACTTGAATAACACCGACATTCAAGAATAACCCACCCACCCACAGATACAACAACTTGAGTTGAGGAGGACATGAGTAGAGCATGATAGGATAGCATCACGTCCTTTCTCTGTTTCTCTCTACATCTGTCTGCATATCAAATATAAAAGAAACATAAACACCACTCAAAAAATATTACACTAAAAGCAAAAAACTTCAATTCACTATCATTTTTAAAAAAGTCATGCAGACAATTATTTCACTCAAAATTAAATCTCCACATGAAACTGTTACAGGATGGTTAGTTTCAATGCGTTGCCAAAACGCAGGAGAGGCACTACACTAGAAAGTAGAATCTTGGCCCTGTCCATTTATTTTGTTGATTCAAGGTATTCTGTAACATCTTTGTGTACCATTATTGATCCAATATTCACATGTTTGACTTTAACTTGTTACTCTCTTGATTTTCTCCTCAAATAATGCAAATGAAATGGAAATAGTTAATCTGACTTAGTTATATACCTTCTATTTTTCATTCATCAACAATTTCATCAAATAAAACACAAAAATAATTGTCAAGTAAAATAATAATAAAGTAATATATATATATATGAATTATCATTAAATATATAATAAGGTAAGAAATTATCAAAGTCATATAACCAATTTCGAGCACAAATAAGAGATTGCACATTTTGAAAAAGTATTCAATTTCTATACTTCGTGAGGATACAATCGCCAATGGAAAACGACGACTCCAATTCAACAATAGTAGTGGAGATAGCTAAAACATCACATGCCATATGCTTAAAAATTGGGTAACGGTGCTTCCGACATTTCCAATGCTCCAAGATATACAAATCATCATAAAATGCAAACTCAAACTTTGGCTCCTCCAAATAGAAATCCAAATACTTAAATTGATAAATGAATATTAAATGAAATATATATATATATATATATATATATATATATATATATATATATATATATATATATATATATATATACTCCCTCCGTCCTTTTTGCTTGCTAAAAATCCTTCTTGCCCATGAAAATAAGCTTTAGTTATTTTCCTAATACTAATTGCTATATCTTTTTTATGAAAAGTAATTGTATCTTTATATTGAGCAAAGGACTCATATAACCTACATAAGTTATTTCCTAATGTGATGTCTCCTGTAGTTTCTACTTGGTATAGTGTTGGTATTACGAATGTAACCCCACTTATTTGGGCTTGTATTTGTTCTGCCACTTTATTCATGGTCATTATTTCGTCATTTGCTATCCTAGCTTTTATAGGACTTTTAGTCTGTACCCAAAATTCTTCTGGTATTACTAGTTTATTTGCTGTACACATACTAGCTCCTGTATCTACATACATGTCTAAGGAGTATTTTTTGTATCCTCTGAAGTAAAAATATCCTTTTATGTAAATACTATTGGGACGAGTATCATCTCAAAGTAAACCTTGTCTTCGTGGGATCGACCCGTACTTGTACTCGCTATACTTCAATAGCCCGTGTGCTTGCGGAAATAAAATAAACCATTAGGTTTCGACCGAACATCTACACATCTCCGGATTATTCCTATACCTTTTCTCCATGATTTGACATAAAACAGTATTCAACTTTAATGAATCTTCTCTATGCTTGGAAATCTGTATAGTCATTTATCCCATTATTTATTAATCATTTTCTTAGTTTTTAGTATCATTTAGTTTGCATTTAGGTTATTTTAGCTTCTTTTATCATATATCTTCGATTTTATGCTTTTGGTAGATTTTATACTCATAGACAGGTTTTAGAGTCAAATTATGATCAAATTGGAGCCTTGGAAATAATCAAGTGTCAAAGCCATGGAGGGACAACATCGAAATAAGCATAAAGGCCAAAATTCAGTCGGAGCGGTCGTGCAGCCTAGAGCGGAGCGGCCGTGCAAAGTGTCAAAACTCAAATTCAAATCTGGCGCCAAGGGGTGCACGGCCGTGCAGTTCCCTTGACTCGGCCGTGCAGTCGCTGTACCTGTTCCAAAAAGGCACCTTTTGGAGGCACCACTTTGAAGAGTCCCAACCTTTAGCATAGATGTCTATATAAAGAAGCCTTTGTACTCAGTTTAGATCATCCAGAAAATTCCGAAAATGTTCATAATACACATTTAGAAAGGATCATATCATACTTAGATTTTATAGCAAAATTACTTTAGCAATTTATACACGATGTTCAAAGTTTATCAAGGATTCGTGACAAGTCTTGTATACTCTTGAAGATTGTGAATGAAGATTATTTCTAGCCATTGGCTTTCTTATTATGAATAAGTATTTCTTTCCTTATCTTTATTTCTTTACTTACTTCCTCTTTTTATTTCAATGGTTTGAGTAATCCTCCATTTCTCGGAGTTGGAAACTCATTTACTTATATTCATTGCTTCTTCTACATGTCATTTCAATTCTCTTCTTGTAAATCTTAATGCTTGCAATTAGGGAGACGTCTTTAATTATATAACCTCAGTTGATCAAATGAAAAACATTGATTAGCGGAACTCTAAGAATTGAACTAGGTCGATAAATTACACAAAGTGATTTAAAGACCTAGGGATGATCCTTTAGTGGAAAATACGTGAGATTATAGACTTAATTGGTATTTTTGATTTATTTGGTACCCTCGAGAGGTGAGTCGGATTTCCCGCGTGACGAACGGGATTACACTAAGCCGAACCCTCGAGAGAAAGGCCGGTGAGTCTTAAAATGCATGTGCTAGTTAGCACAACTTAGCGTATCATCCTTGACTTGGCACTTTTATCTTAAAACAATTTATTCATATTATTCTTGAATTGCTTGCAAATATATTTATATTTGTGGAACCCTAGTCAATTGAGAGAAGTACCTAGCGGAGAATTTCGATTGACGGAACCATATGAAGGAACTAGGTTTCATTGATCACGAGAGTAGTTCAACGGCCTAGGGGTGTTCTTTGAATGGAAAGTACGTTGACTTTCGATCTTAATGGATTCTTTCTAATTGTGGTCAGCTAGAGATAAGCCGGAATGCCCATTTGTGACAGGGCGGGAGCACCATAAACGGAAATCTCAAACAGTTAGGACATAATTAGTAAAGAATACAACGCTACTGTCCTAACCAGAAGTAGTGTAAGCCTAATGTACCATCCTTGTTATTTTGATAAAAGCCTTTATCTAAAGCATATTTATTTGTTTCCAATTCCGTGAATACTATCATTATATGTTAGAATAGTTTCTATATCTTCCTAGTATTTTCTCTTATAAATTCCTATCCCCCCCCAATCATTTTATCTATATTTTTATAAAGACAAATATCATCCCAAAGTAAACCTTGTCTCTGTGGGATCGACTCGTACTTGCACCCGCTATATTACAATAGCCCGTGCGCTTGCGGATATAAATAAACCGTTAGGTTTCGACCGAACAAGTTTTTGGCGCCGTTGCCGGGGACAACGGTTTACTTTTTGATATTTATCTTTATTATTTTTATTATTTATTATTATTATTATGTACTAACTCTATTTTGTAGATATTTGAAAAAAAAATGATGAACAAGAGATGCAAGCCGTGCACTTTGCAACGCATATGAATATGAAGTCGATCATATTTCGTATCAACCCTCTCTCACCATCTTTTGTAAGTTCATCTTTCGTTTCCTCCACCCCCATCTTTTACTTATTTTTCATATTGTCCTTGAAACATTGAGGACAATGTTAATTTCAAGTGTGGGGGAGAATTCCTCGTATCTGTTTTTTTTATTTTATTTTCATTATTACATGCTATTTTTCTTTGAAAAAAAAAATCCCTATGATTTCTCATTTTTATGCTTCCTTATTGCCTTAGATAATATATTTTCTTCCCTTCTCTTATTTTTATATAATCTTTGAATCATTAGGAAAGAACTTGGGAATACTTTCTAGGAAGTAATTAAGGCATCATAAATCAATATAACATTATATAGGATTTTGTAAAGGAAAGCATACTTAGAATTTTTTGAAATTTTCCGATCATCTTGAGCTTTTGGTTGTTTTAAAAGTTTGTGAAGACTTATGAATTATTTCTTCAAAAGTGTACATTCTAATTTTTTGATTTTTTCCTTTTTAGGAATATTCATAGGTATTTTGCATCGTTTTGAATCACAACCCCTCATGAAAATCCCATCTTTCCATTTCCACTAATCGAATCAAGTTTTGGCATTTTTATCTTATTGCTAAAAGAGTGACTTAGTCACCAAATCTTAAAAGCAAAAAGAAACCTATTACTTCCTGAGTAACTCGGGGCACGGCGTTCGCTGCGACGATGCTTCCTTGCCAAACGGAAGTGATATCCAAAAGTATTCTTGATCTAAGTATTAGGAACATGGGGTTCGCGACCACAATGTCTCCTACTTGAAAGGATCAAAAATAACTTAGGTCTTTTGCAAAAATATAACACGTGCAAAAATAAGATAAATTTGTTGAAACTTTGATGAGATTTTTCCACTACCATCATCCATCTCCATCCTTGTGATTCAAAAGTATATGTCAAATCCTTGAATACTTCTAACTTGTGAATAAAATGATCATTATTTTGTACACTTTCAAGCAATAATATTTTTCACAAAAACACTCTTGAAAAGTAAAAGTATCTTTATATGCCAAGCTTGTGATCCAAAAGTTCATCTTTTCTATATTATGCTTTGCTTCATCGAATCTCATTTATGTTATAATGATTTATTGTTTTCCAAGATTACTCTCTTAAAAATCTTCCTAAATCTCTTTCTAAATAATCTAAGGTTATAAAAAGTTTGAAAAGATAAAATAAAGACAAAATCTTCATGGCAATAAGGCTTGCAACATTTATTTATATTCTAAAGGATCCAACTGTATGTTTTTATCATTTGCAATTTTCTCCCTCTCAATCTTCTTTTTTATCCTAGACTTGCTTGAGGACAAGCAAGGTTTAAGTGTGGGGGAGTTTGATAAGTGACTATTATATAGTCATTTATTCCATTATTTATTAATCATTTTCTTAGTTTTTAGTATCATTTAGTTTGCATTTAGGTTATTTTAGCTTCTTTTATCATATATCTTCGATTTTATGCTTTTGGTAGATTTTATACTCTTAGACAGGTTTTAGAGTCAAATTATGATCAAATTGGAGCCTTGAAAATAATCAAGTGTCAAAGCCATGGAGGGACAACATCGAAATAAGCATAAAGGCCAAAATTTAGTCGGAGCGGCCGTGCAGCCTAGAGCGGAGCGGCCGTGCAAAGTGTCAAAACTCAAATTCAAATCTGGCGCCAAGGGGTGCACGGCCGTGCAGTTCCCTTGACTCGGCCGTGCAGTCGCTGTACCTGTTCCAAAAAGGCACCTTTTGGAGGCACCACTTTGAAGAGTCCCAACCTTTAGCATAGATGTCTATATAAAGAAGCCTTTGTACTCAGTTTAGATCATCCAGAAAATTCCAAAAATGTTCATAATACACATTTAGAAAGGATCATATCATACTTAGATTTTATAGCAAAATTACTTTAGCAATTTATACACGATGTTCAAAGTTTATCAAGGATTCGTGACAAGTCTTGTATACTCTTGAAGATTGTGAATGAAGATTATTTCCAGCCATTGGCTTTCTTATTATGAATAAGTATTTCTTTCCTTATCTTTATTTCTTTACTTACTTCCTCTTTTTATTTCAATGGTTTGAGTAATCCTCCATTTCTCGGAGTTGGAAACTCATTTACTTATATTCATTGCTTCTTCTACATGTCATTTCAATTCTCTTCTTGTAAATCTTAATGCTTGCAATTAGGGAGACGTCTTTAATTGTATAACCTCAGTTGATCAAATGAAAAACATTGATTAGCGGAACTCTAAGAATTGAACTAGGTCGATAAATTACACAAAGTGATTTAAAGACCTAGGGATGATCCTTTAGTGGAAAATACGTGAGATTATAGACTTAATTGGTATTTTTGATTTATTTGGTACCCTCGAGAGGTGAGTCGGATTTCCCGCGTGACGAACGGGATTACACTAAGCCGAACCCTCGAGAGAAAGGCCGGTGAGTCTTAAAATGCATGTGCTAGTTAGCACAACTTAGCGTATCATCCTTGACTTGGCACTTTTATCTTAAAACAATTTCTTCATATTATTCTTGAATTGCTTGCAAATATATTTATATTTGTGGAACCCTAGTCAATTGAGAGAAGTACCTAGCGGAGAATTTCGATTGACGGAACCATATGAAGGAACTAGGTTTCATTGATCACGAGAGTAGTTCAACGGCCTAGGGGTGTTCTTTGAATGGAAAGTACGTTGACTTTCGATCTTAATGGATTCTTTCTAATTGTGGTCAGCTAGAGATAAGCCGGAATGCCCGTTTGTGACAGGGCGGGAGCACCATAAACGGAAATCTCAAACAGTTAGGACATAATTAGTAAAGAATACAACGCTACTGTCCTAACCAGAAGTAGTGTAAGCCTAATGTACCATCCTTGTTATTTTGATAAAAGCCTTTATCTAAAGCATATTTATTTGTTTCCAATCCCGTGAATACTATCATTATATGTTAGAATAGTTTCTATATCTTCCTAGTATTTTCTCTTATAAATTCCTATCTCCCCCCAATCATTTTATCTATATTTTTATAAAGACAAATATCATCCCAAAGTAAACCCTGTCTCTGTGGGATCGACTCGTACTTGCACCCGCTATATTACAATAGCCCGTGCGCTTGCGGATATAAATAAACCGTTAGGTTTCGACCGAACATTCAACATCAAGAACAAAGTGGCTAGTAGGATCTAACTGTTTCATCTTTAAAAAGTATGGTCTAAGCTTATCGTAAGACAATTCTGCTTCACCAAACACAATGTCTTTCGCCTTTTCAATAACCCTCCAAGCAATTTTATAAGTGATATCAAATCCATAATCTACCTTCAACAACTTCACAACATCAGAAGGACCTATCGAAGTTTTAGAACGAATAACATCAACAATAATATCGCAAAGAATATCAGAGGTAATCTTTGAACAAAGTCCAGAATTGAAGACATGCCCACAAGTATGATTCCGATCAAAAGTCTATATATAAGAAAAGCCATTGGAAGCTTCAACAGATGCGTGAATCCTCCACGGACAACCTCTCAAATCTTTGTGTACACATTTGACAGTAATACGCTCACTATCATTTTTCAAATAAACAAAGTCAAAACCAACAGCTGCAGCATACTTACACAACTTGTTTCTAAACTCACTAATTCCACCTTCAAATCCCTGTCCAATACCCTCTATACCATTAACCCACTTTGCACTTATCAATTCCTTATTTGGATGACGAAAAAAACTAACAGGCAATTCATGACTACTACATATACTTGAGACATTAGATGAGGACGAGTCATTGTAATCCAAAGTAGGAATTTGTGTCAAATGAATTTCAATACACTCAATAGAACTACGACCTAAAATAATTCCCATATTCGTAAAATCATCCTCATTATGTAATAGGCAAGTAGAATTCCCATGTAAAGGATAAGAAAAACGCATAAATTCCTTCTTCAAACCCTCCCATCTATTGCAAGCAAAGTCAACCAATGCATTGAAAGATGAAAGCTTACTAAATCTTTCAACTGTCGTAAAATCCCTATATTTCAACAAAACCATCATACAAGAATTCATATTTTGAAGATTGATTAATCTGCAACATATAAGAAAAAATAAAACAAAATTAAAATAACTGTCAACATAAGTAATACAATCAACAAAACAATTGTGAACTAACAGACAAATGTCAAAATAGGTCGAATCATGTTCTAGGACAACTGTGAACTTAAAATATACAAATAAGCCAAATATTCTGTTGCAATTACATTAAAAAAAATATTTAAATCCGTGAATTAGCTAAAATTCTCATAATAAACAAACAACTAAACATAAACAAAATCTGAATCTGAGATTATGAACAATTCAAATTGAAATAATATTTACGAATCATCAACGATGCTCGTATAAAGCAATTCAGTTCACCAATCATCAAAAATTCAAATTCAAACATATAAAAAAAATCAAAATTCAAAATCAAAGTATCAACAAGATTGCAAATCACAAAGCAATCGAGTTCTAAATTGTTCACAATCAAGCAATTAAGCAAAATTGAAATCACCGAATTGAACGGGTTTCAAAATCGCCTTATCGCGCTATCTCTCTCTCTCTCCGCTGCTCCCGACGTGAAAAGTGACGCGTACAAAGCCCTAGGCGAGAAAAAAGAAATATTTATACGAGGGTAGTTTCGTATTTATAAAAACTTATTAAACTAGGCGAGGGATCTGGTGGAATATTGATTCCTAAATTGGATTAGCTGGTTAAATTAGAAATTTCATTAGCATAATTGATCGATTGAATTAGGGTGAAGGACCCAACGGTAATTTCCCCATGTATTAATGACCAGGACAATTTTGACCATTTATACAAATACAAGCTAAAGTGACATATTTAAAGACAATTTTTTTCTCCTAAAAAGTGACAAATAAAAAGGAATGAAGGGAGTAGCTTAGAAAAAAATGCCACATGTGTTGGTTTAAAGCATTATCGTTACTATGGATAACCCGTTTCGTGTGATATACATAAAGTGTATCGCGATTGACTTGATTAAATCAAAAATTCAAATGGTCATGGACTCAAATATAAAGTAGAATAGCCGTCCCCTGTGACATTTTGATCTACAATGCCATTTGTGGCATTAAATGGGTGTTTTGATAGAAAAAACAATAATGTCAAATCTTAACTTAGAGATTGTATGGATTTAAACAATAAGGAGGGGACTTTGGAATTCGATCAAATGGAACATATGCACGAAAATAAAGAAGGACACAAGGATTTTGTTAACGAGGAAAACCTTAGAGATACAACCTCTTCGGAAAAAACCCCGGAAGTTAGGTATCCAACCTTAAAGGTTTCACTATGAATCTTATAGTTACAAGCTGGAAGACAATGGAGAGAATACAAGTATTTTGTGCGTAGGTGAATGTGAGAATGTGTGTGTGTGTATCTGAGTGTGAGAGCGTGGCTGTGGGTGAGTGTGAGGGTGTGTGTCTCTGTGAGTCTCCATGTCCCCTTTTTATAATAAAGACTAACAAGAAAATAACAAAAATCCCTATAATCTCGGCCTATCTCTTATCCTTTCAACCAACATCTCTTGACTTGGTCTTCTTAGCGTGGATGGAAGAGGTTCACATGCTGATAATAGTGATCCCGAAAATGTCTCCATAATAGCTGTAAATAAAGAGTGGTTAGTTAAACATAAAAATAAATTATGCGTAACTTACAGGGAATCAGGATGTCGCCATGCAGGAACTATTGAGGATGTCAACATGTGGAAAATCTGGCCATAATAATTTCCCCCAAAACTTATCACTTCGCGAAATATGAAGAGGTAAGTTTCCAGACTTCGAGTAACTGGCGAAGATGATTTGACAACTTTCGGTGGTGAAGGAAATCAAGAAAAAGTTAAGGCATCGTCATCTCTCAAAATGTCAACAGGTAAGAATAGTTTACCCCGTCTTTCTATTCCTGCTAATCTTCCTTTTCCTCAATGCTTAAACTTTCTCTTCAGATTCAAAGGCAGTTGCTTCAGGCTTAGAATTTGATCTGGAAGATTTGGATGCTCTTGTTGGTGCTTTTCCTGCTAAGTCTGATGTTAGGCCACCAATTGTCCCAAAGAAACAAGTCCAGACGGGTGAAAGTGCTGGCATTGGTTCAAGGGTAAAGAAGAGGAAGACTGTGAAATTGTGGATGCGGATATTTTTGAAGGTTTGATTGCAGGAGAGGTGAAGAAGAAGCTTCTAGGATTAGTAACCAATGTAAGATGTTACTATACTGTTCTAACTATTCCATAGCTCTATTATTTGCTAATTTGGAACTTATGGTGTTTTCTTAACAGGCAATGGGATGTTTGGAGTCCCAAGTGGAAGATATGACTAAGATCAATGAGTAAATCAAGAAGAGCGCTAAGAGTGATGTGGCTCAGGCTAAGAAGGAAGCCACTTTTTGGGAGAAGAAGTTTAATGAGCAGAAAGAGGAGTTAGAGGAACAGAAGAAGACGGTGAAGGGGTTGTTAGCAATCTGAGTTCTATTGAGGGTGACTATCAAAATGAAATGAATGAAGTAAGGGAATCCTGGAAGTTGGCTACTGCCAAAGCCATGTTGAAGATCAAAATCAAGATGATGGAAGAACATAAAGATGGAAAATCTAAGGTTTGGAAGGTTGAGAACGAGTTTGCAAAATTGAAGAATCTGTTGGATGAAAAAGTGGATGAAGGAGAGGCGTCATCTAAACCTAAGGATACGACGGTTGAAGAAGAAGGAGAGAAGAAGGATGAGGAAGGCAGAACTCCCTCGGCAACACCTGCAGCAGAAGCTAAGTGAAGAAAAATTCAAATTAGTTTTTCAAGTTGTTTTATTTGATGATGATTTCGAGGGCTGAGTCCCAAAGAAAATTTTATTTTGGTATGTTCCTGGTCCATAAGGATCGAAGACAATTTATTTCAAGTGTTGGGTTGGTTCAACACTTTGCTTTTAGTTTTATGTTGTTTGGATGTTGGAGCGGGCCAACTGAATTTGAAAACGTTTTATGGTAGTCTTAATGGTATTTAGTATCTTAGTGTTTAGAAAAAACTTTTGTTAGCAACTTCTGTGCAGGTCATGCTTTGATCCCTGATGCTAAAGTATTATCATAGGATGTTGACATAATAAAATGTCATATTTTTGTTTTCGAGTGAAGACATGAGAATGTCATAACCGGATGTACTTAAGATGACAGGAATATGCCATAACCAATTGAATCATGCTTAAGATCAATCATTCGATTGAGTGGAGATAGGTAAGCTATACAATTTTACTCATATAGGCCCACCCCACACCTCAACCAAAGAGATATCGTGCGCTCCAGACGAAGGTGTAGAAACCTAACTTTCGGAGAAAGAGGTAATTAACTCTTTAAACCTTAGAAGGGATTGTGCACCTTAACTTTAGAAGAGATGGCCAGTCTCTAACGGAGGAGATTTCGTTATCACTTTGACTTGAGCACTTTGATATGTCCCCATTTTTGTATGTCAACATCTTACAAGACAGAGATATGTTAGAGATGGGCGTCCACTTTGTTGATGCCCCTCCGCAGGTCGTGTTAGTGACATTTTGTTTTTAAATAATCATGAAAGAAAACAAGAAGAAATGAAAAGACAACAAAAACGAATATTCATACCTGGTTTGTGAGGATATTAGGAGACAAATATTATTTAAATGAAGTACCTTTTGAGGTGAAGGGCATTCCAGCTTCTTGGGATCATCTGGTCATTCAAAGTTGACAATCGATATGCCCCCTTTCTTAGATGTCGTCCTATCAGCCCATAAGACCAATGGTAACTCTTCTGCCCATCTCCCTTTCTTCTGAGCCATTGTCGCATATTATCTCTGAAGGTATCCCAAATCTGCTTTCCTCCTGGAGCCCTGGGCAATTTCCCTACAATATCCATTCCCCACATCATAAACGACCATGGCGACAGGATAGGATGTAGCAATTCGGCTGGCTGATGTAGTATGTCGCCGTGCCTTCGACAGGAATCACACTTCTTGGCATACTCTGCAGCATCTCTCCGCATCGTAGGCCAGAAATAGCCTATATTTAGAGCATTGGTATACATGCTTCTGCCCCCGGTATGATTGCCACACTGCCCTTCATGCAGGTCTCTTAAAACCTGCTGGGCGCGGTCTGCTTCTAGACACCTTAAGTAGTGACCTGCATCAGATTTCCCTGAATGCTCGAGCATTTTTCTCCTCAGGTGGGATTGTATCATCTTGGAGGTATTTGATAGTAGGAGCTGTCCAAGAGGTCACTGCTGGACTGGGAAGGATGTCATCATTTATAACGAACAGCTCGAGACGGTCAACTGCTGGGATGTCGACATGCACAATTGGAATGCTTGTCTGCGAAATACTTTTGAAGGCTGAGCGTAGGTTTGCCAGAGCATCTGCTTGTGAGTTTTCCTCCGGTGGCACCTGCTTCAATGTGAAAGTTTTGAATTTTGCCGCCATAATTTTTACTATCCCTAAGTATGTCGTCATCTTTGCATTCTTCGCTATGTAGGACCCGTTGTAGTGGTTGAAAATTAGCAATGAATCAATAAACACCTGGATGTGCTTGATGTCGAGGTCCTGAGGCACTGTTAAACCTACAATTAATGCCTCATATTCTTCTTCGTTATTAGTGGCCTTAAAACTGCAGCTGATGGTTAGAGGTATTATGTCCCCTTTTGGCGACTTTAGTACAACTCCGAGTCTTGTGCCTCTCACGTTGTAAGCACCATCTGTATAAAGTGTTCACACCTTCAAGATGTCATCATCCTGCAGTTGTTGAACTTCCAATTCTACTTCTGGTTGCATGGTTGGACTAAAGTCAGCCACAAAATTAGCTAGAACCTGAGATTTTATTGCTGTTCTGGGCTCATGTTTGATGTCGTAAGTACTTAACTGTACAGACCATTTAGCCATCCTACCTGACATCTCTGGTTTTCTCATAACATTCTTAATAGGATAGTTAGTACGCACAATTATAGTATGTGTTTCAAAGTAGTGTCTCAACTTAATAGATGCAGTTATCAAAGCTAAAATCAATTTTTGTAAATGAGAATACCTGGTCTCCGCGTCTAAAAGTGTCTTACTTATATAATAGATGGGTTGCTGAATACCATCTCGTTCTGTCACCAGGACCGCACTTACAGCGCTTTTTGACACTACTAGGTAGATGAATAGGGGTTCACTTTCCTGAGGTTTGGCCAATAATGGAGGTGTAGACAGGTAACTTTTGAGGCCTTGAAAAGCTTGTTTATGCTGATCTTCCCACTGGAACTTTTTATTCTTTCTTAAGATGTCGTAGAAAGGCTTGCATCGATCAGATAATTTGGAAATGAACCGGGTAAGTGCTGCAATCTTTCCTGTCAATCTCTGGACGTCTTTGACAGATTGAGGTGACGACAGGTTAATGATGGCACGAATCTGTTCTGGACTGGCCTCTATCCCCCTTTTTGTTACCATATAGCCCAAGAATTTTCCAGTCTTCACTCCAAAATTGCACTTTGCTGGATTGAGTTTCATGTTGAAACAATCCAAGATTTCGAAGGCTTGGGACAGATGGCTTATATGATTTTCAGCTTTCTTGGACTTTACGACCATATCATCAATATATTCCTCCATGGTGTCCCCAATCTGATCTCTGAACATTTTATTCACGAGCCTCTGGTATGTTGCACCTGCATTTTTTAGTCCAAAAGGCATAGCAATATAACAATAGATACCTGTGGGTGTTATGAAGGCGGTGTCCTCTTGATCAGATGGCTCTAGGCCATCATGGTGAGGTTCCAGCAAGTTGTCTCGATCACTCTCATCAAAGGTGATTGGTTCCTGGTAGGATGTCGACATCCTGGATGGTCTTTTTGGCTTCTCCCCATTTGACTCCTTGGCGTGTCGCTTTGTAGAAAAATAGGAAGTGCCACAAATTTCTAACCCACCACTGATGAAATTGATGACTTTTGTTGATGCTGGAGGAGGGACTAGTCCCTCGACTTCAAGTGGAACCTCCGCATTCTCGGTCTTCTTCTTTCTGGAACCAAGCAACTCCTTGAGATGTCCCTTCGAGAGCAGGTAGCTGATTTTCTTATCGCAATACAATCCTCTATGATATGCCCAAAGTCTTCATGGAAGGCACACCACTTTGACTTATCACACCTTCCCGTAGATCTTTCTGTCTACTTCGGCCACCTCGCTTTGTCTCCCAGGTTGCCCATTGCATAAAGTACACCTGAAATGTCGACAGAAAAGCAATAATCAGAAATATTAGGGACACTATCATTATCTTCGTCCTCACCTTGATTGAATTAATTTTGTTGTTGTCAATTCTTGGATAAGGATTGGATCGGTTGCTCCTGCAGTGACATGATTCTGTCTTCCTGTCCGGGTTGTCATATGTCGATACCTTGCTTGAAGACTTCGACCTCCGCAACTTATCTTCCTCCAACCTTATGAACCTTAGGACCCTGCTTCTGACCTCTTCCAACCGCTTACAAGGAGTCATCACCAAATCTTGATAATATTGCGAATCCTTTTTCAGCCCCATCTTGAATGCTTCTGCGGCTGTCGACATGTCACGATTGGGAATTTCCAGAACTTCTCTTTTGAACTGGTGGACATATTCTTTCAGGGTCTCAGTAGGCTGCCGGGTCGCATTGTAGAGACCACTTGTCAACTTCTCAAATTGTCGACTGCATGAGAATTGATTATAGAACATGTTGATAAGTTGGGCAAATGAACTAATTGAGCCTAGGGGCTGCCTAATCAACCACTTGAGAGCTGGTCCAACCAAGGTCGACCCAAATCCCCTGCACAGACAAGCCTCTCCGAACTGCAACGGGATATGCACTATGTCCATCTTCTCTTGATAATGGGTAACATGCTCCTCCTGATCTGTGCTGCCGTCGTACAACTTCATGGACGGAACACTGAAACGCTTCGGGATGTCCACATTTTCAATGGCTGGGACAAACCGAGATTGATTATAACAATTCGATGAGACTTGCTGGATTGGATGCATGGTACATTCATTATCAGCTCTCTAAGGTCCTGTATCTGCTTGGCTAATGGATTACCTGCAAAAGGGTCAGCCACAGGAATATGATTGAAAGCATTATTATTAAAAAGATTATTAAGCAAACCAGTGTTGTCTACAGCCGAGGTAACAACGGTGTTGTCAGTAAGAGGTGAATCCTGTCGGGGGTGGTGTCAACAAGGTGTCACTAGATAAAGATGTCGACTTCATTTAAGATGTCGACATTTTAAGATGTCGACATTATCAGTATGAGACGGGCCACCCATTGGGATGAACTCATTCTGAAATGGGGATCCTCCACTGGTCTCAAAGCTGATGTTTCTTGGGCGCAATGGCGAGATGTTATTGAGCTGCGACGCAATGAAATTCTGGTCTTGTTGCATCTTGATCATAGCATTGGCCAACAACTTTGAATTACTGTCCTGGTTGTCCAGCCTCTGATTCAGCATAGTCAATGTGCTCCGGATGTCATCGTTCACAGTGGAAGATCCTGCCTTGTGGGATGATGGCGATGCTCTTACCGACGGCGGAAACCTTCGGGCTGGTTGACATGTTGAGCTTTAGGAAATGATCCAAATAATCAATAGACCAAGTGGCCCCTCGGTGGGCGCCAAATTGTTTTGGTAGAAAAAACAATAATGTCGAATCTTAACTTAGAGAGTATGGATTTAAACAATAAGGAGGGGACTTTGGAATTCGATCAAATGGAACATATGCACGAAAATAAAGGACACAAGGATTTTGTTAACGAGGAAAACCTTAGAGATGACAACCTCTTCGGAAAAAACCCCGGGAGTTAGGTATCCAACCTTAAAGGTTTCACTATGAATCTCGTAGTTACAAGCTGGAAGACAATGGAGAGAGTACAAGTATTCTGTGCGTAGGTGAATGTGAGAATGTGTGTGTGTGTATCTGAGTGTGAGAGCGTGGCTGTGGCTGTGGGTGAGTGTGAGGGTGTGTGTCTCTGTGAGTCTCCATGTCCCCTTTTTATAATAAAGACTAACAAGAAAATAACAAAAATCCCTATAATCTCGGCCTATCTCTTATCCTTTCAACCAATGTCTCTTGACTTGGTCTTCTTAGCGTGGATGGAAGAGGTTCACGTGCTGATAATAGTGATCCCGAAAATGTCTCCATAATAGCTGTAAATAAAGAGTGGTTAGTTAAACATAAAAATAAATTATGCGTAATTTACAGGGAATCAGGATGTCGCCATGCAAGAACGATTGAGGATGTCAACATGTGGAAAATCTGGCCATAACAATGGGCATATGATAAATTAAATAGTAAAGGCCAGTATAGATGTAAGCTTTGGTTGTAAATCATGATTTTTAGAAGAGTTTGCTATTAACCTTGTTGTCGAGAAGAAATGAGTTTATCCTAGTGTCGGTGATAAGATTTTGGAAAATGCAGGGGCACAAAAATGGATATGGAGAAAGCAGCACGGCTTGATATGGAACATGTCAAAAAATGAAAGATGCCAGGTTAACTTTTTGAGAATTTTGTAATCTTCTCTTGTAAGATGATATAATAACAATGTGTGTTCATATTCTAACACTAATAGGTGAGATTCGAGCATTGGCAAAGCTAATACTCCTATAGTTAGTTGTAGAGGAAACTTAAGAGTGACTCTACTAAATTTGTGATGCAAACTTTATTAGTTGAAGATTTACTGAGGCACATATAGCCGAGTGCTTGTTCAAATATACTAGTTGCCTTTGATGCTTAGTTGAAGATTTTGGAATAAGAGGACACAAAACTGGATAGGGAGAAAGCGGCTTGATATGGACCAACATGCTAGTAGCGAAAAGATGCCTAGTTAACTTTTGAGGATTTTGCAATCCCTCTAGTGAGATGATACAATTAATATTGTGTGTTCAGAATCTAACTCTAATACTTGAGGCACGAGTATGGGCAAAGCTAATATGTAGTTAGTTGTAGAGGAAAGTTGAGGTTGACTTTATTAAATTTGTGATGCAAACTTTATTTGTTAGAGATTTTCAGATATACCAGTAGCTGCTTATTTTCCATTTCCATGATTTTTTCTGTTTTTTTTTTTTTAATCTTTTTGGTCTAATGACAACCAACTATTGGGAAGCTCAAGCAAGTGCTTTTCTTGCCTTGTGCTTGGGTTAACCCATAGATAGTGGCCGGTTATATACTAAAATCATATGTTGTCAATATGCATCTATATTTATTTTCCGTTGTTACCAAAAGAACAAAAAAGTGAGTTTTTTTTTCTTCATATTTTTCAAATTAAATGACCAAATTTACTCAATTAGGGCATTATTTTGGGATGGTGAAATTAATGTTCTTTTTAGAGTAACTATTATTCCTTTCATAGTAGATGAGCGGTAGATCTAGACAAACTTTTTGAAGTCAAAATGAGAGCAAGATTTTTCGGACTGAATCGGAGGCCAAAATACTTTTAGCCCCCCAAAATATCAATTGATTCTCACTTTGCAACTCCGTTTGAAAAGTCGGTATGTTTGGTAGCTAAACTTTCAAATCGTCCCACTTTACACCCTGACACTAACGAACGTTAAAAAAGTTAACGAAATACACCATGTGTTGAGCACATGATGACAAATGTGCTAGTTTGTAATGATCATTAATTTTTAAGAGGTCAAATGCAAAGTTTTTAACATAAAGTGTGAAAAATTTATTTATTTTTCAAAAATTATCCACCGATTACCACTTTACACCCTCTTTTGAAAAATCGGTCTATTTGATATCTAAACTTCCAAATCTTCCCAATTTGCTCCCTAACACTAAAGAACGTCAGAAAAGTTAACGAAGTAGGTCATGTGCTGAGCACATGATGACAAATGGGCTAGTTTGTAATGGTTATTAAATTTTAAGGGGTTAAATGTAAAGTTTTAAATATAAAGTGCTAAATATTTATTTATTTTTCCAAAATATTTAACATTTTTTTAAATAATTAATATTTCCTGAAAGTAATATTTTATTATTATTTTTTATGTAAAAAATAATATATTTTTTATATTTTTATTGTAAAAAAAGTTACGTTCGTAATAGCATCCACTAACATTATCTTAAATAATTAATATTTTCAAAGAATATATTTTTTAAATAGGATTAAAATTTTAAAATTAAAAAGTAGAGAATATTATAGGCCAAAATCTTGTAAAAAACTAGTTTTTTCGTAACATAAGAAAAAAACTAGTTTTGAAGCATTAAGTCTAACTAACAAGAGTGATGAACTGTTCTGAAAACTAGTTTTTTATAACATTTAAAAAAAAAAACTAATTTTTCACAAGAGTTACTCATATTATAAATAAAAAATTGTATTTATTTTTTAAAAAAATTAAAATATTTTTTAAAAAAATAAAAGAACCTTATAATGTTTCATTTGTATTTTTACAAATATAAAAAAAACTTATTAAATAAAATAACATTAATTATTTAGTTTTTTTTATAAAAAAAATTACAATTTTTATAGGATTATTTTTTTAATCGTTTTTTTTTTCAACATAAAAAAGTGTCATAAAAATTGAATTTTAAGGAAAATAGTAATTGTTTTTAATAAAAAATAATTAATATTATTTTATTTAGTGAGTTTTTTTTTTATATATTTTTAAAATTCAAATGAAACATTATAAGGTTTATTTATTTTTTAAAATTATTTTGTTTTATTTTTTTTTTAATTTTTTTAAATAAATACAATTTTATTTAAAAATATATTTATAATAATCTCTAATTTTTAATTTTTAATCCTATTTAAAAATATATTTTCTGAAAATATTAATTATTTAAGATAAAGTTAATCTATTGTATTATGAACTTAACTTTTTTTACAATAATAATACATAAAAATATATTATTTTTAACATAAGAATATTTTTTGGAATATTAATTATTTAAGAAAATGTTAATATTTTTGGAAGAAGAAATATTTTTTAGCACTTTATATTTTAAATTTTGCTTTTGACCCCTTAAAAACTAATAAACATTACAAACTAATAACCATTACAAACTAGCACATTTGTCATTATGTGCTCGGCACATAACCTATTACGTTAACTTTTCTAACGTTTGATTTGAAAGTTTAGATATCAAAAATACTGACTTTAAAAACGAGGCTGAAAAGTGGAAATCGCTAGATACTTTAGGAGGGTAAACGTATTTTGGCCAATAACTAATATTTCTTGAAAAATATTTTTATATTTTTTATGTTATAAATAATATTTTTATGCTAACAAATAAAATAATTAATGTCCATAATTGCATGTATTAACATTATCAAAATAATTAATAATTAACATATCATGAAAAAATGTTAATTTTTAATTTTGAAAAAAATACGATCAAAAAAATAATCCTATATATTAAAAATGTATTTTTTTTAAAATTGTATTTTTTTTTGAAAAAAAACTTAATAATTGATATTATTATATTTAATAAGTTTTTTATAAATATTTTTAAGAAATACAAATGAAACATTCTATGTTTTTTTTAGCTTTTTTTCAAAAAGCTCAAATTTTCTTAAAAAATACATTTTTCTTAAGAATACACTTTTTTTTATTCATAATATTCTTTAATTTTTAATTTCTAATACTATTTAAAAATATATTTTCTGGAAATATTAATTATTTAAGATAAGGTTAATATATGCTATTACAAACATTAATTATTATTTTTACAATAAAAATAAAAAATTATTTTAATTATTTAACAAAATAAATAAATTTTTTTTTCGAAAGTATTTATTATTTAAGATAATATTATTTGTTTAAAAAAAGAAATAAAATCATAGCATTTTATATTTAAAACTTTTCATTTGACTCTTTAAAAATAAATAACCATTACAAACTAGCCCACTTATTATCATGTGTTGAGCACATGACCTATTCCGTTACATTTTCTAACGTTCGTTAGTGTCATGGTGCAAAGTGGGACGATTCGGGAGTTTAGGTATCAAACATACTGACTTTTCAAACGAGGGTACAAAGTAAAAATCAGTGAATACTTAGTGGGATTAAACATATTTTTGGCCTAAATCGGATTTTTTTTAATTATTGTTTTCTTAGTTCCAAAATGAATATAGCATATGATTTTTTGGCTAATTAACGTGACGTTCTTATTAGTTGAAATATCAGACCCATTCATCCCTTATATTAGAATTAGGAGACTAAAATGACTTTCATAATTTATAAGACTCAATATTTGACAAGACCAAAATTCTAAATAATAATGATGAGTAAGTACTATTAATCTATCAGAGATTTTAAAAAGGGGAAATTACCGGTAGATCTTTCATCCTAAGTCAAATGACCAATTAAGACATGAATTTTGAAATTTAACCAACTAATCCGGCTTCATGATCAAAATTTCACCTAGTCCTTCCTACTCAAAAATATAAAACTAACCTCCTCTCTCTCTATTCTCTCACTTTCTCTCTCTACCAACCCTTCCCCTTCCCCTTCCCGGTGACCCTTCCCTCCCCTCCGGTGACTATCTCCCCCTCTGGCGACCACCTTCTCAACTCCGGACAGACAACTTATACATTATACACACTCTTTAAACACACCCACACCCTCCATCCCAGGCATACTCTCTCTCTCTCTCTCTCTCTCTCTCTCTCTCTCACACACACACACACACACACACACATACACACTCTCTCTCCTTACTCTCTCTACCTATTGACCTCCGACGAACACCTCCGCCTCCATTCCTACAGATCTGCTCCGACCGTCCTCTCCTTTCTCACCTCCGGCCATTCTCCCATCGGCGACCCCACCAATCCGGCAACCTCTTTGTCCGACGAACACCTCCGTCTCCGGAGACCGTCGCTCTCTTCCTCCCCAACTTCGGCGACCATCTCCCTCTAATCCGACGAATGTCTCCTCCTATTCCTGTAACCATCTCCCCTCTTCATCTCTATCTCTCTACTTTATCTCTCTAAATTATTTCCCCTTTCTCGTTTTTCCGGCCGTCTCAATTCGTCCGATCCGAGTTTGTGTGTGATGTGCTTGTGTGTGTCCATTTGTGCGTGTGTGTGGGTGTGTGTGCCCATTTTCACTTTTAGATTCGAGTTTGAATTTTATAAAATGTGCAGATATTGTATGTAGATGGCTTCAGGTATGATTTTGAATTTTATGGTTCAGATTTTATTTTTAAACCATGAAAATTTTGGATTCTTTTCGAATTTGATGGTGGAATGGTGCTTAATAACGGTGGAAAGCTCGTGTTTAGGCAGTGGGTGGTTTGTGGTGGGGGAGGTGGTGGTCTTGTGTTGGAGATGGTCCAAGATTTGTTGGTGATGTGGTAATCAGACGATATAAGGTCAATAATCAGTTAATGCATACTCCGTAATTCAGTGCTGGATATCTTACCCCGTCACCGCTAGCGAAAAAGCTAACAACTCTATAATTCTGTAAGCAGCGCCCAACTAAAATGGCATGTAGGTCAAGAATCGCAAGTGAAAGACTCCATAAAGCTCTGCAGTCCAATAGCAGCAACAAGGTAGCTGGAAGAGTAATTAAGAAGCTTTCAATAACATGATTGTCCATGTGCATTCAAAGTAAAAACAAAGAGGTTTTATAAGCAAAAACCCCTGCTTGATGAAATTCTAAAACAACTGTGAACTTAACTAAAATAACTGTGAACTTAACTAAAATAAGTGTGAAATTAACAAATATGTCAAATAATCTTATAAAATTGCAAAAATAGAGCCATAAAAGACAAAAAATAATTGTGAACTTTACTAAAAACAACTGTGAACTTAAGTAAAATAACTGTGAACTTAACTAAAATAACTGTGAACTTAACAAATATGTCAAATAATCTTATAAAATTGCAAAAATAGAGTCATAAAAGACAAAAAAATAACAGTGAACTTTATTAAAAACAATTATGAACTTAACTAAAATAACTGTGAACTTAATTAAAAACAACTGTGAACTTAACAAATATGTCAAATAATCTCATAAAATTTCAAAATAAAGGTTATAAAAGTCTAAAAACAACTGTGAACTTAACTAAAACAACTGTGAACTTAACTAAAAAAATATGTAAATTAAGTAAATAATAGTCATTTTCATGCAGAAATTATGAATTTAGCTAAAACAACTGTGAACTTTTCTTAATTGTTATTGGAACAAATGTAAAAAATAATTGTGAACTTATCAAAAATAACTGTGAACTTGTAACAAATGTGAACTTCTCAAATTTGCTCCAAATTATATGTTGATGCTACTAGTTTGATTCGTATTGACAATACGAAAACAACGGTGATTTCAGATTTTTTTTTTGAGTTCTAGATCTTAAGATATTTCATTTTAAAGTTTTGGGAGAAAAAAAAACGAACAAGCAGGGGGGAAAGGGACAACGACAACTGTCCCTTTTATGTCGCATGGGGTGCCTTTATCAAAAAATGGGGTGTCATTATAAAGCATGGACCTGGTGGAATTTCTTCAAAATGTGTGTCCTTGGTGGTTATTTTCATTAGGATGAGGGACTATTTGATAATTGCCCCTTTTAAAAACCCTAATAAATGAATTATAACATTTTTATTTACCCATGATGATGCCAAAAAAATTCGGATCAGCCCAAATCCAGCAGTAGGTTGTATCCTAGTGATTGAATGTCTGAAAAAGATGAACAAACACGTAAACTAAGCCGGGGCTTCACCGGCGAAGGCCCTCCGGCGTGAGATTAAATATTTGTTTGTGAGAGAGAGAAATCAATTGACAAGAGTTTAGAGTCAAAAGATAACGTACCAAAATATGTGAATTATCGCTTGTATTTATAGGTATAGCATTGTATAATCCATGTAGGATGGGAATGCATATAGATAAGATATTACTCCAAGTAGAATATAATTGTTGAATCCATGTTGGACGTGAATTTGTGTGAGATATGGTTATAATCCTAGGGGGATTATAACTGTTCACATTCCATGTTTGAGTAGGATTGAATAAACTTCAATTTTTCATGTGCGCCGGGGAGGCTCCTCATTATCGTGACCAGGTCGGCTTATGATGATGCCGAGGAGAAGATATGAGGAGAATGGGGAAGCCCAATTCCTTGTTGATTGATAGCTGAAGAGGTCTCCTCGTCGTCAAGGGGAGCCTTGCTCGGCCTTGGAGGGAGGCTTCCTCGGCCTAACTGATTAAGCCTTCGTCGGATATAGAATCATTGTTGGGCCTTAGTCATTTTATGCCTGCTATGTTCATGTCGACATAGGGGAAATGACGAGGAGGCTAATACGAGCAAAGGTAGGAAAGCCCACTCCCTTTGTCATAATTGAGACTTGTATGGATTATGTTTTGGGCCCAATCCATTTGGGCCTTGCCCGGCCTAGCCCATGTTCGTACCTCGATTTATACCGTTCTGTGGCCCCCGACTTCCTAGCTCGGATACGCCGAGGAGGAAGTAGTGCTCTACCTCGGATTAAACGAATACGAACAGGCATCGACGTGGCAAGTGTCGCTTCATTTTCCACCGTTTAATTCGTACAATGATGGGGCGTGATGCACGAAGTCTGACACGTCTTGGAACTCCACCAGGGAATTTAATGCGACGAGAAAGGATGGCGCCTTAACCCGTTTGTGACCCATACCCATTTCGTATGTGGGTATAAAAGGCAAAACCCTCTACAATTTTACTCTTTTATCACTGTTAAAGATTTGGAGCGAAGTAGCAAGGTTCAAAATTGCAAAGCTGTTCTTGATTTCTTGCCCAGATTCGTATCTTCGTGTTCGATTTGTTTGTGCGTTTCCTTCATCACCCTCAATTCAAGGTATAAATCTCTTCCTTTCTTCTTATTCTTTGCAATTATTTTTCAATTTCTAAGTTTTTGATAGATGTTCTTGGTGGGTTTTGGAGAAAACCGCCATTGTTGCTCCTTCAAAGCTTTTCTTGAGTTTCATTCTCGAACCTTCTGTGTCTCCCTCGTGTTTAGAGATGGCAAGAACATGGAGGAGTAGTCCCAACTCCTTGTATGGCTACCATAATCGGAACCTTAGAGTTTACTTGCAAACCGACGACTCATGGTTGATGGTGAGTTTGGGAGAGATACTTACCAGGCACCAAAGCCCTAGAACCGACGTACGCTATCCAGGTCAGTTCAAAATTGACCGAGTGGATGTGGGTTCCCCCAACATCGTAATGTTCCAAGGTTGGACCAAGATCATCAACCATATCAATCTCCATTATTTTAAGGGCAACCCCCTTGGAGCGTCCTCCTTTATTGGGTAAGGTTCCCTCCTCGGCCTTGGTCGTATGACGAGGAGGGGTTTTCTTCTCCTTCCTCGTCTTCCATTTTCCTTGCCAAATTTCTGACCCTTGTTGTTTCATTGTGTAGATATGGCCAGACAAGGAAGTAGTGCTGCCTGTCAAGCTAGTGCTTCAACTTCGGGGAACATTGTTAATGCCTTTGACGAGGAGGTCCCATCTGGTAGCCAAGTACGAGGCCGGGGTTGATCTGGCTGAGGTAGGGCGTACACCCCTAGACCAAAACCCGTTAAGGCCGGTGAGCCTATGATTGAGGAAATTCACAATAAGTATGGAGTGTCGAGAGATGAATATTAGCTTAGTTATTCCCATTGGATCCTGTTGGGTTTTATGGGTCCATGTGCAGCGGAATTAAGCATCTAATAACACAAAACCCAAGAGCCCTAAGATCCGTTCTATACAATTAAATTGAATTCCTATGAGATAGAATTTACCAACCTTGAATGCTTTCCGTTCTTGAGCTATCGAACGATTATCAATGTGATTTCGAATCACAAACTTCGATCTTCAAGATTTGAATCTTCAGATTGCTTTGGACAATTTGAACTCTAGGCCTTGATCGTCGTACGAGCGAAGACCCTCTAGTAGTATCCACACGTAAGAATGAACCAAGAACGGTTCTTGAGAATTGCTAGATTCTTAAACCTATGGAAGAAATATTGAGAAACCTTTGTTGTGATTTTCAACAGGGTCTCCGTCTCCCCTTAGATCCATTTATAAACGAGTTCCTAGAGGATATGCAAGCTGTCCCGGCTATGCTAGGGCCCAATGCCGTGAGGTTCCTCGTCGGCTTCATTGTATTATACCGCCGTAGTCTAGGCTTCGAACCCTGCCAATCGGCCTTCCATCATTTTTTAACAGTGGCTACAAATCTGATTCCAGATTGATAGTGATTAGAAGTGATCCCAATCAGCCAAAACTCCTCTTCCCGATGTCTAATAAAGTAGCCGGGTGGAATACCCATGTCATTCGAGTAGAGAGTCGATAAGGCTGGGAGTTCCCCTCTCCTTCTGAATTGCCCGTCGTGCCCAAGGTAGTATGGAGAGCTGAGTGGAGTGCCCAACTGATTGAGAGGTTGAGGCACTTTACTGAGGTGGGCACTCTATGTTGGTCTACCTTGGAGAGTGATCCTAGGTACTATGTCCAGGCCGGCATTATACCTGGACCTATTGAAGAGGTAGTACCCATCGTCCCCGTCACCAGAGGAAATAGATTCCCCGACTGGAGGATACATCCAGGATTTAAATTCCATGTCAACTGTGACGTTTGCAAACTAAACGGCGACCAGTGTCTAACCGAGGATGACGTTGTCGGCTGTAATCTTTCCCGTCTTTCATACTTGTAAAATTTTTTTTTCTTTCCTCATCATGTATGTTAATTGCTTCCTTCTCGTATTTGCAGATTTGACACCCGAGCAAGAACAAGAGATGTCTCAAAGAAAGCTCGATCCCCAGGTTGTGCTGAAGATGAAGAGGAAAGCTTCTCGTACCTCGGCTATATCAAAAAGACAAGAGGACGCTACTCGTCGTCAGGTGATCTTGTCTACGAAGGAGGCATCAGCGTTTCCTCTTAAACCGTAAGGGGGGATTGCAAGGATGCTGATGAGAACCATGCTAGGCAGGCGACCCAGGTTGAGGGAGAGATTTCCCAGAGGACAACTCCTCAAGCCGAGGAGGTTCTGGATGTCGGCCATACTGGGGCCGAGGAAGGAAACACCGGGGAGAGGACCTCTGTTCCCAAACGGCCAAGGAAGAATGAGGAGGTCGGCCCGTCAAAAAGGGCGGTCTCAACTTCCTCAACTGCACTATCGGCTCAGCAGATAAAGACCTACGCTGATGCCGATCAGTTTGTTCAGGAGGCCAAAGAGGCACCTGTCTTCAAGGGCATTGATCTCCTTTGCCACAAGGGTCCCCCTCTACGGGCTAGTCGGGCTGTTATTGGCAGAGATTATGATCAAGACTACGTTGATCAGCTCATTGTGTCCAAACCCTCCACAGAACATCTCATCAATAGGAGGGGCCTTCTAATTGGCGAGGTAGGCTTCCTCGTCTTTCCTTCTTTGATTTTCTTAATAGTTTGTCTTTTGCTGATCATTCTCTCTTTTGTTGTGTAAAGCTTGCTTCCATTTCGGCTTATGAGGCCATTAAGGCTAAAACTACTGAGGCTTTAGAAAAAAGGCATGACGAGCAGGTGAGCAAGGATAAGGAGGCTTTGAAGAAGACGGGGGAGCTTCTCAAGCAACTTCGTGCTGACGCTGAGGTCTTCAAGGCGGCTAAAGATAAATCCGAGGAGGAGAGACGGGTTGCCGTTGAGGCATTAAACCGAGTTGAGGAGGTGGCCACGGCGGCTCAAGCCAAGGCTGAGGAGGTAGCTAGGGCCGGCCTGGCCGAGATTGAGAGGCTCCAAGCCAATCTGAAGAACACTGCCTGGGTAGCTGATGCCCGATACAAAGAGTTAGAGGCTAGCGTGCCTTCTCAAATCGAAGATGCTCTTTCTGATTATAAGGCCAGCCCGGCCTTCATAGACGCCTTGGCTGAGGAGACAGCCACGATGTACTCTGATGGTTATATTCATCTCGCCCGGAGGATAATGGCGGATACGTCTCTCGGCATTGACCTGGAGAAGTTGACAAGGCTGATAAGCCAAGACTCTTATGTTGAGGTCGCCCGGTCTCTTCATTACTTGGTGCCCTTCTCTGATAATTCCTTGGGTATTATTGCCTCCAATGACACGGAGGCTGGCCGTCCTGCTTGGGTTCCTCCGCCCATCGATCCACAAAATATCAATGCCATAATTGAACGGATCGAGGACGAGGTCCTTAGTGCCAATGAAGAGGTGAACGCCGAGGAGCAGCCCAACAAGGGGGCTCAAACTGAGCAAGTCGTCATTCCTTCCTCGGAGGTCAATCAAGATGACTTCTTTGGGCCTTTTAGGGACGAGCAAACTTAGGATTTTTCTCATTTTGATGTAATAGATTAGGAACTTTGTACTTCAATGTTATATCAATGAAATGTCTTCTCTTCTATTCTTTGTCGTCTTCTGAATTTATGCTTTGATACGAACTGCCTTTGAATGCTTGTTTGTGGTGTATTTTCATAAGTACAAACCAACTTTAGGAAACTGAGGAAGGTCTCCTCGTACTTCATATTTGAATGCTTAAAATCGAGGAAGCATGTTCGGTCCTAATGACTCGTTATTCCTCTTTTCATCTACCTATGCCGAGGAAGGTGACTCGTACATAGGTCTCAGATGTTTTAGCCGATGAGGTCGTTTAGGCCGAGGGGTTTCCTCGGCATGACATTTGGCTTGTCCTTCTTTTCATCTACCTAAGCCGAGGAAGGTGACTCGTACATAGTTCTTGGTTGATTTTGCCAATTTAGTCGTTAGGCCGAGGGGTTTCCTCGTCATGACATTGGGCTTATCCTTCTTTTTATCCACCTATGCCGAAGAAGGTGACTTGTACATATGTTTTCGATAATTTTTGGTGGGAATTCACCCCTTGAATATCGAGGAGGAGGCTCCTCGTCTATTGTCTTGCTAGTCGTTTGTCTTGATGAAACTGAATCTTTATTAATTGAAACTGATTACATCAAACTGCAATCCTATCTAAAATGGCAAAGGACTAACAATACTAATCTATTATATAAGAGATAGACTAAAGACTAATGATAATATTTGTCTCTTGCTTATTCGGGGTCTCCATTCATTTGCTAAGTCTAGATCTGGTAGCCCGTTGACCTTGTTGACTCATTCGTCATAGTTTGAATTTTTTGTTGGAGCAGCCAACTCAACTGGTTCGTCTACGTCCCGCAGCTCTCCTTGTCTCAAGCCAAGGAAAGCCCAGTAATCGCCGCAAAATTGGTAGGAGTCACCGTCACCTCTCCCCAGCTAAGATGGAAGGTATGCGTGGTGTCCCACTAATACTCGGACAGAGCCAAGAAGACGCCCTTGTTCTTCTGCGTCTCCGCGATCCCGGCAAGGTTCTCAACGAACATGCCCAAACCAAAATCAAAGACCAGCCTCTTAGGACTCGGTCTACCCTCCTTGGAGATCTCCGGCAGATGCTGCCACAGCTCAACTATGGCCTCGAGCGACCCCCGAGACTTCATCTTCTTTGCCTTTCCAGACGAAGGCACCTCATCCTGCAGGTAAACACAGCAAAGGTACGTCAATAACAGTACTTAATGCAAAGCATGCATTTCAAAGAGAGTCCGTCACAAAACACGGCACACGTCACACTTTTCACACAAAGTCCGTCCCTACACGACAACTTTTTCACAATGTACATATGGAAATAGCATAAGGTACAAATTACCAAAGCATGCATTTCAAAGAGAGGCACTTTATTTTTACAAATAAGAGCTAATATCCACATTTTTGCACAAAAATCACATACCCACAATTCTTACACATTCAATTTCAACAAATCAACATCAATTTCGCAAATTGATCATGGCAACAACAAAAGCCCCAAACATGCAAAAAACTAAAACCTAGTTCTAGCATACAACAATTCAAGCAAGAATCAAAGCAAAAATTGATTTCTTACCTCCCTTACGGTCCTCCCCCGCAAGTTGTGCACCTCCGAATCCGGATACAACACATCCGGATTCCTCGTCGAAGGCACAAAGGAAGAGCAATTCCTTTGGAGATCCAATCTCCTCTCGATGGCCTCTTGGCTCCTTTGGCGACAACCTCGTCTGATTCTTTCCGCCATTGTAGCAATTAAAGCAAACCCGGAAGAATTCCTTAGGAAATTGAACAAAAATCAATTTTTTCTCTCCCTCTCTCTCTCTTTCACTCGACTGAAGATGGAAAAATGGAGGAATGCTTCATTGCTGGAAGCTGATCTGAATTTGGGAAAATCAAATTCCCTTGCTCATCCGTGCGGACCACTTTGCAAAGTGGGGGTATCCGTGCGGACTACTTTGCATCCCCTGGCAAAATTACCCTTTTGCCCTTATAATTTTTGCCCCTGGCCGTCCAAAGGCCTGTTTCAGCAGATTCAATGCAGTTTGGTCCTTAACCCAACTAAACTAACACCGGCCGTCATCGTAAGCCCGAACATCGCCCACTAAACGGTAAAACAAACACAAAGGTGCAAACGCCTTCAAGCACAATCCCTAAGGCACAAAACGCCTCCAAAACACGAAACGCGAAACAAAACCCAGCCGTCATTCGTAAGACCGAACCTTAACCACAAAACGGTAAACCAAACACCGGCCGTCATCGTAAGTCCGACCCTCGCCCACTAAACGGCAAAACAAACACAAAAGGCGCAAACGCCTCCACAAACAAATCCCAAGGCACCAAAAAGCCTTCAAACCCACATCCCGAGGCACAAATGCCTTCACAACAAATAAGTCATTCCCCCAGCCGTCATTGTAAGCCCGAACCTTGCCCACAAAACGGTAAACCAAACACCGGCCGTCAAAGTAAGCCTGAAATCCCTTCCTCAGCGGACAAAAACTCAAAATTCTTGAAAACCCGTACGAGACCACGCATCCCCAGCAGATAAACATCGACAGTCATCGTAAGTCCAACCTTTCCCAGCGGACAAAGCACGAGGCAATCATGCCTCACAAAACAAAACACAAGGCAATCACGCCTCCCAAAATCAAGCACAAAGCAAGCATGCCTCACGAGAGGCCTCGCCAGGTTCATGCTCACGAACCAAAGAACAAAGACTTTCAACCTCAGTCAGAGGACAAGTCACGTCCTCACGCACGACACAACACTCAGTCAGAGGACAAGTCACATCCTCACGCATGACACAACCTCAGTCAGAGAACAAGTCACGTTCTCACGCACGACACAACACTCAGCCAGAGGACAAGTCACGTCCTCACGCACGACACAACCTCAGTCAGAGGACAAGTCACGTCCTCACGCACGACACAACCTCAGTCAGAGGACAAGTCACGTCCTCACGCACGACACAACCTCAATCAGAGGACAAGTCACATCCTTACGCACGACACAACACTCAGTCAGAGGACAAGTCACGTCCTCACGCACGACACAACACTCAGTCAGAGGACAAGTCACGTCCTCACGCACGGCACAACACTCGGTCAGAGGATAAGTCACGTCCTCATGCATGACACAACCTCAGTTAGAGGACATAACACGTCCTCATCATCATCCGTAGCTCGGAAGGCTTTAAATTACTCGGTCCGGAAGACCACAAAAACCTCCCAAATCATGATCCGTAGCCCGGAAGGCTTTAAATTACTCGGTCCGGAAGACCGCAAAAACCTCCCAAATCACTATCCGTAGCCCGAAAGGCTTTAAATTACTCGGTCCGGAAGACCGTATAAACTTCCCAAATCACTATTCATAGCCCGGAAGGCTTTAAATTATTCGGTCCGGAAGATCGCATAAACCTCCCAAATCATTATCCACAGCCCGGAAGGCTTTAAATTACCCGGTTCAGAAAACCGTAAAATTTCCATTTCAGGACACCACCACGTCCTCATAGTTGACCTCAGCGGTCACATCACCTCAGGGCACCACCACGCCCGCATACACTCACGATTACACGATCTCTGAACTACGATCAGGTTTGATTCCCGCTAGGGATACGTAGGAATCCTATCAAAGGGTCCAGCCAGCTGACCTAAACGGTCACACCGAGGACAACCACGTCCTCACAACCGACCTAAACGGTCACCCACATGACACCACTACGTCCACACAGTGTCTCAGTCAGAGGACATCACACGTCCTCATGCACGACAACACTCACCCCACACACGAACTACGATCAGACTTGATTCCCATACGGGATACGTAGGAATCCTGTCAAAGGGTCCAGCCAACCGACCTAAACGGTCACACAATAGGACACTGCCACGTCCTCACGAACCGACCTACACGGTCACATCCTCTCCCAGCACGCGATCCAGATCAGGACCCTTATCTTATCGACGACCCCACTTCCTCCGTAAGTGACGTCGTCGAGGGGCTTCTGTAAGTACCCCAATCTGGATCACTCCCTTTCAACGCACGGGAAATACTGCAGACTCACACAAACGCAGTCTCGAACACCCGTAACCTTCAAAAATCCCTAAAACCACCAACCAAACCAAGGGAGGAGGGCCATTCTGGGATTAAAAAGTACAAAAGGACTTTTAAGGAATTTTATAAAATATGAAATTGGTAGCTTGTGCCGTGCGACACATCTTGCCAAGAGACATCATAATTACAGAATCCCCTTAAAGTCCACAATATTCCCTTAAATCCAGGAAAACCAAAAAACTGGTAATGGTTGACAGTACCGTGCGACACACCTTGCCAAGGGACATCATAATTACAAAATCCCCTTAAGGTCCACGATATTCCCTTAAATCCAGGAAAACCAAAAATCTGGAAATGGTTGACAGCGCCGTGCGACACAACTAGCCAGAATCTGGACCCTATAAATAGAGGGCTCCTCCTCTCATTTTTCACACACAATCCTCTTCTCCTCTCTCCCCCATCCTTCAGGCTTCCTCTTTAAGACCCTTCGGGGCAATCCCGGTCCCTTTCGGTTCCCTCCGGAGCATTCCGAGGCCCCTCGTGGTACTCCGAAGCTCTGCCGAGCATTGCCAAGCGCTCCCGAGATGCTCCCGAGCTGCCCCGAGGCACTCCCGAGGCATTCTGAAGCCTTGCCAATCCATCCTGAAGCCCTGTCAATCCATCCCGAGGCATTCAGGTCCATCCCGAGGTGTCCCGGCCCTTTCCGAGCTCAACCGACGATCCCGACGCACGCCGAAACTCTGCCCGAACGCAACCGACGATCCCAATGCACGACGAAACTCTGCTCGAGTACACGCCTGACAATCCCGAGGCACGTCGAAGCTTTGTCCGCAGACAACCGACACATCTCGATGCCATCCCGGTCCGTCCCGAAATACTATTCAACATTCAAACACTATTCCCCAGCGAAAGATAGACACGAACCAACAATGGTAAGGCTTCCTTCCATTTCAATACATTTCAGTACGTAGTGTACAATGTTGACATCAGATACAACATGCATTTTTAAAAAGCACACACACACACACAACTTTTAAAGAAAAAGGGGTACCTAAAGACTCGTTTTTACGAGGCGACTCGGGTGAGCTCTAACATTCTCTTCCCTAGGCATAACCTGACCTCCGAACTCAAAAATCTCATCACACAACAACAGTTTTTAAACTAAGCCTTTTCTCAATGTTTTGGGCTAAGTCAAAATGGCGTGGCGACTCTACAAGCAACAAAACACAACGAACACACGGTCCCGACAGACCGAGATGCCAGATGCCGGGGCGCGCCCGCGCGCCTCTCGGATCCGGCGCACTGTTACCATGTACACTGCACACGACAACCCTTAACCCGTGGTGACCGTTCAGCTGCAACTTGATTGGCCTTCCTATGCCTCTCTCGTGCGCACGGGGTCATCCTAAATAGCCCATCCTAGCCCGTGTAACCATGCACTCTTTGTGTCACACTTCTTCCAAGACCTTGGTTGGTTTTTGGCCTAGTTCTTGTCATAAAGCCTAAGTATATGTTTTTTACACCGATCTCTCTCACAAGTCAAAACTTAAAAGTTGAGATCAAAGGTCGTTTCTCAACCCGAAGTCTTAACTTTGGGCTTTGACTTTGACGCAGAACCGTGTTAAAAATATACCTGAAGGTTCAATGTGATGCCGTGTCATCAAGCCTTCAACATATGAACCATGCCGGTCACAACTTGGCCAATACCAAGAGCTAAGGCCCCTCGCGAAAGCGAGTCAAGAGAGGTCATGCCGAAATTTCGGCACGATTTCTGCCTTAACTCGAGGATGTTGACTTCAATAGTAACCCGTATGGCATATGCGTTGAAAGTTTACATGACCAGCTAGCTTTAAGTTCACTTTTTCCTATAGTCAGTGGAATCCGCTTGCCCTATAAGACCCTCGCTCGGGATTGTCCGTCCTGGGAAAAGGATTTACAGGTGAAAGACGAGGGGTCTATAGACGTAGTGTTGGGATCCACTTATTTAAGACCTAGAGTAGTTGCGAAAAAGAAGAGCAATCTTTTCCAACCAGATTAGGACTCTGAGAAAATGCGTTTTAAGTAAACTTAAGCGGTAACCGCACGTTGCACAAGCCCAAAGCCTTGAGCCAAATACCCCTTCCGAAGCCTAAGCCCTACCTTTCGTTCCCTGCAGCGAACAAAGAGTGGTTTAAAATTCCGGGTCAGTGCCTTGTCAGCATTACAGTTACGGAAGCGTCAGATAGTTCCTCAGTTCCTATAGTTAGACTCTCCGAGATGTCAGATTCGTCGAGAAATCGTGACGGGAATGGAACCCCGCTACCGGTCAGTGACATGACACTGGAAGAAGCCATCCGGGCCTGTGAGGTTCACAAGAAATGAAACAGAAAGAAGATCAGCAGAACTTCGTGATACAGCTTCTGAATGAGCGAGGTATAAAAGCTATCCCCCAGTCAGATGGTACTTTCGACTTAATCGAGGATGACGATCCTCCCCGATCAGCTCCCCAAACCTTCAACCAGGTTCCCTCGCCTTTGAATTACGGGAATCCTTCAACCCAAGGAAACAGCCGACCGAGGCTTCATATTGCCACGTCTCTCGGCGCCCCTATCATACACGACCAAGCCGGTTCTACCCCTTTCACTCGCGCAACACTTGACCCTCTCAATCATATCCCAATATCCTCCAGTATCCTCCCGGGTTCAACCCGCTACCCATATATATGAACCTCAGAACAACGGGACAAAATCCCAATTTAACTCAGAAAAGGCCTCCGCATATCCAAATATCCCAAGCCTGCCTCCTTCAATTATTGCCTCTCTGATCGCAGCACCAGGCACCGAGCCTCAAAGTCCACCATTGGATCCAGCCCTGGCCTGGATGATCGAACAAGTGAAAGAATTGAATGCCAGCATGGGCAGCTCTAAGAAAGAGATACTCAAATCTACAGATCCGGGAATGGTCACACCTCTTCCCGCCAAGTTCAGAATGCCAGAGATGGACAGATTCGACGGGACCGAATGCCCTCAAACTCATGTTGACACTTACGTCCTCAGCATGAGAGCAAAAGGGACCACCCTTCAATAAATGGCCAACCATTTCCAGAACACTCTCAAGAGTTCAGCGCTACGGTGGTTCCTAAGGGTCAAGCTCGAAGACCGCCACACCTGGGATCAGATCAGCAACATCTTCCTCGAACGGTACCGGTCGAACCTGGAATGGAAAACAAGTCGTGAAGACTTAATCACCACTGAACAGAAGGCAGATGAAAGTGTTGGGGAGTTCTACAAAAGATGGAGCTGGAAACTTTCCGAAATCATGGAACCCCTCTCCAAAGACGAACAGATGAGGATCTTCAAGTCCTGCTTGAGACCGTCCATAAGAACGCTCATCAGCTACCACTTCTTCCCTGATCTTCGAGCCATGGTCAATGTGGGCTCCCAGTTCGAGAAGGACCTGAAAGAAAAACTGGCAGCAGTTCCATCTTACCGATACAAAGCAGCAACTGCATTCAATCCTGCATGGGCCCCCGACAAAGGAAAAGACACCACTATCAACTACATCCAGCAGGGACATCAGTCAAGCAATGGGAACACAGCCCAGCGGAGCAACGGCTCCTCCGGAAAGCAACCTTTCATTCACCTCGACAAGCTAGATATGCCTCTGAGCAAGATGCTGGAAGAATTGGTCAAAGAAGGCCTACTCAAACCTGTGGAAAACTACAAGCCAAAGAATCCCATAGCTAATGCCGATGTAAGCAAGTCGCACCTTCCACGTTAATACCACGGGCACACAACTGATAACTGCCTCGGTCTGAGATATGAAATCGAGAAACTGATAGAAGAAGGAAAGTTGGAACGCCCTCATGGCCCTAACACAGTCGGGAACCCTTTTCCGAACAACAACAGTGTGAACTCCATCGAATGGGTGCTGAAGACGATTGTCGCTGAGCCAGTTACTCCACCTCTCCCAGTCAAACCCTCATCAGACGTCCACATCTGGTACAATGTATGTGACTGCTCACAATGTCTTAAGTACAAGTTCCAAGACATGATCAG